>OZ012699.1:9680321-9732821 GCA_963942565.1 Maea johnstoni
GTTTTACTAGGATATATTTAACATGTCTACGTACTCTCTGAGTTATGCGAATATGCCACCATATTTGTTTTTACTTTTAATATATTTGCAGAGAATGTATATTCTTTCAGTGAATTAAATATGCATAACTTTTAGAGGGTAAGAAAACAATATATTGAGTAATATATTATTACTTTAACATTGTTTTTATGTATTTCAGTTTACTGAGATACATTATCAGATGATATCGTCTGCGGTTTCTACTCGACGGATGTGGTTTGCGGTTTTTCTCCTGGACGTGAAATTCTGTCATTTTTGGAAATTGGCGCGTGTCGGGTGGGCATGTCTTTTTGCCTTTGTGTGGGTCTCTGCCTCGTGGGGCCGTTATTGATTGGCCATTCATTTCGTTGGAGGTTTTTGATTGGCATGGGGGGCGGTGCTTGTTGTGCAGTGTTTGTCGGTTTTGCATATCTTGTGCCTTTGTTCGTGGGTCTGCCACGTGGGGTTGTTGTTTTGGTTTACCATTCATTTCGGCGGAGAAATTTGATTGGCACGTGGGGGCGGTGCTTGTTTTGTGGTGTCACGCACAGGGATCCAATCATGTGGATCTTCTGTTGCAGTCATCTTTCGTGGTGCTGTGCCACGTGGGGTTGTTATCTGTTATCTTGGTTAACCATTCATTTCGTCGGAGATATTTGATTGGCACTTGTGGTGTGTGCATGGCGATATGTCCATTTTTCATGGTACCTCGCCGATTCCTTTCAATTTTGTCAAGTTATCGCCCCCCGATCCAAATATGAGTACCTACCTGGATAGATGAGATCCTCATCTATCTGATTATATCATTTTTTTTATTTTTAACTTCAGGTTGGGAGCGAAAAAATAGCTATTCGCTACAACCAGAAGTTGATTTTTTTGACATTGGCGAGGTTACGGTCCGCCATTTTGATATCGAGTTTCGCTAAATTTGAACCCCGATTTCAAAGCTTTGATTTGTGGCCATCTCTAACTTTAAAATTCCGTAACTAAAAGTTTTAACAAGCCAAGTATCTATATTTTTTAGATTAATTCTTTTGGTTTCGGAAAATCCAAAAAAATTCGAGATATTTGTCATCACGCATCGACTATGGGTAGCGGGATCTCTGGGTAGGAGAATGCATGGCGATAAGTCAATTTTTTATGGTTCCTCGCCGATTCCTTTCAATTTTATCAAGTTATCGCCCCCCGATCCAAATATGAGTACCTACCTGGATAGATGAGATCCTCATCTATCTGATTCTATCATTTTTTTAATTCCAACTTCAGGTTGGAAGCGAAAATTAGCTATTCGCTACAACCGGGAGTTGATTTTTTTGACATTGGCGTGGTTACGGCTTCCCTTCGATATGCATTTCACACCAAAAAAACATACTATTTTCAAAAAATTGTCACGTCGCCGTTTCTTAGTCAAAAGTTACAAATGACCCATCAAAATGTTCGCAAGAAAGAGGGCTTTTACCCTATTATCATAACCTGTTTGTTATGTTTGTTATTTTTGAAAAAAATGGCGTTGATTTTTTTGACAATGGCGAGGTTACGGCTTCCCTTCGATATGCATTTCACACAAAAAACATACTATTTTCAAAAAATTGTCACGTCGCCGTTTCTGGGTCAAAAGTTACAAATGACCCATCAAAATGTTCGCAAGAAAGAGGGCTTTTACCCTATTATCATAACCTGTTTGTTATGTTTGTTATTTTTGAAAAAAATGGCGTTCATTTTTTTGACAATGGCGAGGTTACGGCTTCCCTTCGATATGCATTTCACACAAAAAACATACTATTTTTAAAAAACTGTCACGTCGCCGTTTCTGGGTCTAAAGTTACAAATGACCCATCAAAATGTTCGCAAGAAAGAGGGCTTTTACCCTATTATCATAACCTGTTTGTTATGTTTGTTATTTTTGAGAAAAATGGCGACTTTGGAAAAAAAACGGCAAAAACGGCTTTTTTCATTGTTGATTTAGGAACCCTGGCGAAATTCTCAATTTACTTAATAATTTCGCCACTAGAACCGAAAAAAAAGTTTCAACTTCAAGAAAACAGTAAATTTTTGAATCGCGATTTCAGCACTCATTGAAGTCTTCACCAGAAAATAGATGATTTATTTCTCTGTCAATTCTAGCTCAGCAGGTCTGATTTATATGGCAAGAGCTGAAATCATATTTAATTTCCTTTTAATTAAGATATGTTTTGGATGTTTTTTTGACAGTGGGTTTCCCACATGTGAAATATGACATGACTATTTGGACTTAGGGTTTTACTATCAATACCAAAATGGCATCCTGGGTAGCAGGCTGTCATCTTGTTCAAAAGAACTAAGACTTTTAAAAGCATACTTCATGTATCTCCAAATGTTGTATTGTCAGGCTCCTTCCATTCATTTTATCTTGTATTAATTTAAGAATAACTTTAATGCGATATATTCTGTGGTTTATGAATGGGACCTGGAGTCCACCTCAATTTGCTTAATAGTTGACATAGGAACTAAAGCTTCCTCAATGATATACTGTAAATTCTTAGAAATATGGGCCACTATAATTATTTGACAAAATAATAAAAGATAATATAAGGCTTTAGAGAGGATACAGCTTGGCCAGGCTGGTCAACAACTCATTTGGCAGGATTTAAAAAATGCCCATCCAAAATGTCTATTCCAAAATTTCTCCCCGCCCAGATTTAGCTACTGATCTACTCCAAATCCTTCTACAAACTACATTTAATAACCTGTTGTGTTAAAATGGGCAAATTTCACTTCAGCCATGTCCTTGGAGGTGTCTTTTCATGAAAATAATTGGTTATTACCCCCCAAAAAGTCAAATTAAAAAATTCTCCATAGAGATTATTGCCTGTCCAAAAAGGAGAGGTCTTACAGGAAACTGCTTGTACAAAAGACAGGCTAGACAGGTCCTGGGAAAGTCCCTGTTTGGCGATCCCCTCAACATAAGATAGACAGAGTATTCATCATGTGTCAGTGGACCCTTTATTCCCTATATTTAGGTTACATTTAAATCGATTCCATTCCGTCAACGTGAAATCAAGCGTGAACATAGGATACAATGTCAAGACTATGCCACACCAGAGGTCAAAATAAGTGCAGATTGACCCATTAATGCTTAAGAGTTCCTCCAGAAATTGTCATCTGGATCCAAGATATTTTTGACAATAACTTTGGAATTGAGAACGGTTTTGCAAAATGTTGTCAAAATGTTTAGAGAAGAGTTGATGGTAATGTTCTGTTTAACATCTATCCTTCAAATATTTTCCCAACTTCACTTTTTTTCCTTTATGATTGCATCAACGTTTACTGGCTGCCTTTGGCCACGATATGCATTAATGACACTTGGTGTAACAGACAAAAGTATGCACCTACTGAATTAATCAATATGAACTCAATATACCCAAATGTACCACCTTCCAGACTCTAGGGGCAATTTGACTCTGGCCACCTGGGGAGCAGTTTTAGAACTATATACAAATAGTCTCAGATCTGGTGTTTTCCGTGGTGGATAAGACTGAAGCAAAAAATGCTTCGCCATAGGCAGGGTTATGTCAAGCAGATGCACTAGAAGTCATTGATGCTCAAAATTTTCTCCTGGAATATCTCTTTATATCTAAAACAATAACTTTGGAAAAGTGGGTATAATTCATTGTCTTAGCCAGCAGGGCATCTGGGTGCCTTTTTGGACACCCAAACCCTTAAAAAGAACCCCCCAGGACACCCAAATAATTTTGTGTGGAATTCTTTCCTCTGATTAATTGAATATGTCTGGGTTGTGGGGCGATTTTTATTATTTTTTTTGATCAATTTTGCCGAAAGTTTATTTAAATATGTTATTTTTGACTGCACCTCTGTGACGCCAGTCGTGGCCCAGCGGTAAGTCGGTCGGTTGTTTTGCGCGGGACCGCTGCGACGACGCAAGCAGAACATTAGGTCTAGAAGCCTAAGTATAAAACTCAAACAGCAGGTGGTGCATGTCCCAGCCTGCAACGAGAACATAACCTTAAAGTCGGCCACAACCAGGATGGGCTTCTAATGACATGTGGGTTATACAGACGGCAGTTCAACTTATAAAATGGTGGCTGTTCTTTTCCCCTTCACAAGGAAGAATCTTAGGTGGATGAGAAGAGGCAGGATATTAAGGGCTAACTTTAATTTCAAGGGAGATGGTGATATAAGGATGAGATGTCTGAAATATGCATGACTCTTGAAACTATATGTATTCTGTATTAACCACCATACTTATTCAGTTAATAAAATAAAAAAAGATCAGTTTAGTATAAATTTACATAAAAATGGTATTAACAAGTCATGTCCCTTTTAATATAGGAATTTCATATTGATATTAAAAAAGAGCTTCTAACCACAATAGCATTAATCAGCATGATAAATATATATATATATATATATATATATATATATATATATATATATATATATATATATATATATATATATATATATATGTATATATATTCTACCATCCCTATTATTTGATTCGGATGACATGTTGTCAGAATGGGGTCAAATGACAGAGAAGGAAAACCAGAAGGTTGAATGACTGAGAGGTATTTTAATTATCTAAGTATCAAGCCCCTGTACAGGAAATGGATTTTCGTGTTTTATTCGCTTTTTCTGCTATATTCATGTCTACACCAACATGACGACCGCAACCGCCACAACCATCCCAACATACTACTCAGACCATGACTTAATTGCGGTCTTTAACAACTAGCACCAAGAACCCCAGCACAGACCGGCAATAGAAGACACCTTGACCTTAAATATGGAACAACAACGGTAAGTAATATTACTTTATTAATATTTCCTGAAATACACCCTTGACGCTATTAGCGTCCTTCTTGTTGTTTAATTGATGTGAAACTCCATTTCGTTGTCTTTTGGTGTGAATATATTTGCATATAAGTCCAATATTTGAAAATATAAATTGTTACATTTTATGAAGTAGATACTATGTTATGAGAGGTATAACGTTGGAAGAGGGAAGTAAACACTTGCAATCGGTAAAACAAACCTGAATATGATAACTCAACGTGTTTATTTTGAAAAATCTTTTGATAATATAGATTTTTGGTCTGGGACGTAACGTTTTTTTGCATTTAGTGTTTTGTACAGACGAACATTTGCAATGATAAGTTTACCAGATACATTGGCTGGTTTAGGGTAAACAATTGCGTTTGAAAGGTAGTGATTTATTTTAGAATGTTTATCATTTGCATCCAGTAAGGTAAAAGTCTGGAATTTGTATTAAGGTAAGGTATATACTTAGAAAGGAAAGGAAGCGTCGTTCTGGTTTTGAAAGTTAAACATGTGGTTTTAGCATTCCGTGGAGATGAATCCATTAAGGTTTATCAGTGAGAATGATAGATATGGAAATAATTTTTTGGTTTGAATGTTGGGTTTCATCCCCTAGAAATGTACAAACTTTGTATTTTATGCTAATTCAATTTGACATTTTTGAGATTCCTCTTCAATATATATATATATATATATATATATATATATATATATATATATATATATATATATATATATATATATATATATATATATATATATATATATATATTGTACACTTCATCCAATTGCAATAAACAAATAAAACACCTCTGCAAACCGTTTTTATCATTGAATCGATGTATCAGTTTATACATATATACATACATACACATAACCTTAAAGGCTCATGTATTTTTGTGTGTACGTACACATACATACATGCATGCATACATACATACATATAGACACACACACACACATATATATATATATATATATATATATATATGTGTGTGTGTGTGTGTTTGTGTATGTGGATAAATGCAACGGAAACAAGTAACAACATTCGCCATATTGTTTAGCTTCCCCTGTCTATGTTGTAATTACTTATTTTGTTCAGAATATGTTAGAGTCGTACTAAGTACTAAGCAGAATCGGTACAAAGAAGAGAACAAATATCTGCATTCACACAATTCGTCCTCCACTAAGCTAATAATATATTTATGCCTCTAAAGCTATTGACAGATGGACGTAAACTCATGTGGGGTTTTACAAGATAATTAGAGGGGGATTGCTGCTTATGTTCGTAAAATTACCTACAATGTTAATGTAATGAATGAAATATCAAAGTATTATTGAAATAAACTGTTATCAGAATACTTGGAATCCTAGAAAATTAATACCATTTGGAAAAGTCCTCTATTACGATTGAAGAAAGAAAAATTGCAAAGATTGGAAAACCCGCCAAAAACACGAATTGATTCGTTTTTCTTTTGTTTAGTGACAGTACAGGGGACAAAGTAGCTCAGTTGGTTAGGTGTCGGACTAGTAATCAGAGGGTCGCTGGTTCAATTCCCGGCCGGGGCACTTGGGCAAGACAGTTTATTCCATATTGCTTCAGTCTACCCAGCTGCAAAATGGGTACCTAGCAAAAATAAGGCAGTGCTTGGAGCGTGTGCGCTATATGCTGCCAGTTGCTCTGGAATATCCCCCGGGGATTGAAATGGTTTCCGTGTGTACAGGCCTGCTAGGGGAGGAAGGTCGTGTGAGCGCCTTGGTGGATACAAGACTATAAACCGAATATCTTTACCTTTATCTGTGGCCGAATCAGAAACAAATACAGAGAAAGGGTATAACGAACGCTCCCATGTGTTACTAGTAGTATATAGCGAAAATGTCTTGAAATCTGTCGTCTGGACACTTTAATTAAAGCATACATTGATAATACATTTGAAGGAGAGAAGTGGGCTTCGTTCGTAACCTTATGTCTCCATCAAATGTTTTCTGAGAAATGTTCTGGTCGAACAGATACTATCAAAAAGTGCAGGTTTATTTGCAAGAGTGGGCTCTACCTAATATGACCAATATCAACCCTTCCAATGCTGAGGCAGCTTTTACCTAAAGCACAACCGAAGGACGCAAATATTTTTTTAATGTTGTTTTTCAGTGGATAGCTCTCACTGAGTGCTCTTAAATGAGTACAGGGGTTAGTCATTTTCAGGTTCTTCGCATCAGTTTGTATTGGCCAAATTAGCATTAGCCACCTAAGCAGCATACGGGTTTAACCGCACTAGCCGGACCTTATTGCAATATACCATTAGACCCGAAATTAAAGGTCGGTAGCTCTTAATTTCCAAAAAATGCAATCCTCCCCTTTTCCCAATATTTTTTCAAAACAGCTTAAGTAACATCTTAAATGACTTCATGGCTAAATAGAGGGATATCTTAGAGATAACCTGTTGCAGTTTCAAGCAACTCCGATCATCCCTGTCAAAGCTGTAAGGCAAAGTTTGACCCCCCTATCATTTCACTCCAACACAGGGTAAATTTCCAAAGCAAACCTGCGTACTGACCAAGCTATTTTTAGCATGCTGCTCTGGCTCTCTGGCGAGTTGACATGAAAAACCAGTCTTCACCATATAGGTTTTACATTGCGTTGGAATGAAATGATAAGGGGGTCAAACTTTACATCACAACTTTGACTTGGATGAACGGATTTGCTTGAAACTTCAATGTAACCATGAAGCCATTTTTTATGTTACTTTAGCTGTTTTGAAAATATATTGGGAAAAGGGGAGGATTGCATTTTTGGGGGTACGCCCTGTACTACTACTACTACTACTACTACTACTACTACTACTACTACTAACTTCTACTACTACTATGACTGCCACTACTTCTTCGTCTATTCCACTGTACACACTACTTCCATCCTGCCTGGTTATTCGATGTACAGTCTCTTCTTTACTTGTCAACCCTTCCAATGCTGAGGCTACTTTCGTCCAAAGCACTGTAAGGACGCAAATTTTTTGAAAAACATCTAAACCCTGTCATGTTGGTATTCATTGGATAGCTCTCGCGGAGTACTCTCAGATGAGTACCCATGTGGCAAAGTTTGAATACTTTTTTCTTTTTTCTGCATCATTTTGTATTCGCCAAATTAGCTACACGGCATAAGGGTTAAGTGATATGATAGCGAGAAGCACCAGAGAGCACACAGCAGCAGAAGCACATACTTCTCTCCTCGAGGAGTCCCAGGTGGTCTTTCAGTTGCATGAGTACCATAGACAGCCCTTCACAGCACTGCATGCCTATGTACATGTAGCTACCAGGTCAACCCGCTAATTAGAATTCAGGGAAAACTCAGTCTCAATATAGAGAACCTTACATGTAGATCCAGCAGTCTTAATCACTAGGTGTGGATAGTCGGTAGTTTTCGTCGTGTACTTTGGGTTTCCTGCACCATTAATCCTTATGCTGCTGCTGGCTAATTTGGCAAATACAAAATTATGCAAAAATGACTGAAACCATGGCACATGGGTATTCATTTGAGAGTACTCAGTGAGAGATATCCAATGAATACCAACATTATAGGGTTTAGATGTTTTTCAAAACTCTTTGCGTTCTTGTGCTTTGGACGAAAGTAGCCTCAGCATTGGAAGAGTTAATAGATGGCTGGTCATAATTTAGCCGTAGTATGGCATGAAACATGTTATTAGGTAAAATACCTCATTACCATTAAGTACCATGACGCAGGCAGAATTGCACTATGTTTGTAAGTGTTTATAAGTGAGCAATAAGAAAGATGTTTGCATATAATGTGTATACATGTTATATGTACAGCTGAACCCCTACAATGTTTCATGTTGATCTGAGCTCCCTTTGGTAAATATGGTTTTTGCGCTTGTTTTATTTGTGTATTGACTGTCGGGCATACAGTGGAAATCATATATAATGTACAAGCTATGAATATAAACCAAAACATGAATAAACAGAATTACTGACAAGGCGTTTTACCCGGATACGGTAGTGGTTAAATCAGGTTTGCATATTTAAGGAACTATGATTAAAAACGGAAAGCTGTGTATACAGAAAAAGTGGTCATTTTTCATCCAGACAGTTCTTAGAATCCAATGAAAACCATACATAATGTAAAACTATGATTTAAAAAGAAAAGCTGTGTATACAGTAAAAGTGCGGTCGCTATTCATCTAGAAAGAGGTTACAATCAGGTATCCAATGGAAATCATATACAATGTAAAACTACGATTTCAAACAGACATTTATGCAATGGTCTAGCGGATAAAGAATAAAATCATGCATAATGCACAACCTATAATTAAAAGCCGAAAGCTGTGTACACAGATAAGGTGAAGGTCTCTTTTCGTCCAGAAGTAATTGGAATCCAGTCATACAAAATGTAAAACTATGATTTAAAACTGAAAACCATATAATGGTCCAGCGAATAAGGGATAAAAATCATACATAATGCACAAACTATAATTAGAAACGGAAAGCTGTGTATACAGAAAAAGTGAGGTCTCTTTTCATCCAGAAAGTGCAAATATTTGAAAGAGAAATATCATTCAGAAGACAATCAACAACTCTCTTTCAAATATCTAAAACAGAAAATTAAGTAATGGTCCAGTGGATAAGGGATAAAAATCATACATAATGCACAAACTATGGGCAAAAACTGAAAGCTGTGTATATAGAAAAGTGTGGTGGCTATTCATCCAGAAAGTGGTTAGAAATAGGCACCTAGTTAAAATCATGCACAAACTATGGATAATCCATGAATGCTCAAAGCCACCAATAGAAGCCGCATGATTTTGTTGATATATTGCGGGGAAAAGCATAGTTAGGAAAATATTTGATTGAGAAATGTGGATTAGGACATTAATAACTACTCTGCTTCAAATATTTTGTTAAATCATTTTGAATTCCAAAATTATTATCAAAAGCATCAGAGATCCAGACGACAATTCATGGAGGAACTCTTTAGCATTAATGGCTTAAAAACGGAAAAATATGTAATGGTCCAGTAGATAAGAGATAAACATGGTTTTATAGTATGGGGCTTGAGCTTCTAATAAAAAATATTAGCAAATCCAGGTGCTCTGTTGGGCAGATTTTAGGCTTTACTGCAATGTGTTATATGCACATGCCAAATTAAGCTGTTTTTATCTAGAAGCATTATTCCCAGAAGCGCCCTTTCATTCCGAACTGATTATATCTATATCAAGAGCCTTGTAGGCCCCATACCTTTAAACAGCATTTGCATAGTTAGAAATTGTTCTTAAAACATTTCTCTTTCAAGTTTTTTTTTACCAAGATGTTTTTTTGTCTACAAGGTTTCATCGTATTTGTCATGCTGCCTTTGGCTGTTTTGGTTTTAATGGTTTAATGGTCCTTGGAGTAGGAAATATCAAGAAAAATAAGGTTTGTGAAAATAAAGGAGTCCACAGTTGCATTTCAGATACATGATGAAAGAAGAAACAATAAACTTGAAACCCTAAATTTACATGATTTTGGCACTTTCACGAACTGCTCTGATACTCGCTTTAATAATAATAATAATTGGAATTTATATAGCGCCTTTTCCATTCATAAAATGTTCAAAAGCGCTGCACATTGTCATAGTTTGAGTAATAGTCCACAACGCCTCAATGGGCGAGCCTGAAAAGGTGTGTTTTGAGACACTTCTTGAAGGCCTGACACGATGTAGAATCCTTCAGGTGTTGTGGAAGCGCATTCCATAATCTCGGTGCACTAATGGAGAAAGCGCGATCTCCAAATTTGAGTCTAGTCCGAGGCTCGTCCAGAAGGCCCTTTGCTTCTGATCGTAGATGGCGTCTGGGTTTATAATGTACTTAGGTGCAAGTCCGTTAAGCGCCTTGTATACCAGCAGTAGGACCTTAAATTGGATGCGGAATTTGATTGGTAGCCAGTGAAGCTTGATGAGAACAGGTGTGATATGTTCATACTTCCTGGTTCTCGATACTATCCTTGCTGCACTGTTTTGTAGTCGCTGCAGCTTTGCAATCAAATCCTGTTGTATTCCAATTAGGAGAGCATTGCAGTAATCCAAGCGAGACATCACCAGTGACTGCATCACTGTTTTTGTGGCATCTTCTGTTAACACACGTCTCGCTTTTCCAATATTTCTCAGGTGAAAGCTAGATTTTTTGACAACACTTTTGACATGGGGTGCCATGATCAGTTGAGAGTCAAACATAGCTCCCAGATTCCGCACAGGCTCAGATGCAACAGACACATCAGTCCCCGCTACAGAGAGTGACTTAATGTTCAGTTCAGCTAGGTGTTTCTTAGAGCCGAATAGAATGATTTCAGACTTGTCATTGTTGAGTTTCAGTTTGTTCTGAGACATCCAGACACTAATGTCACACAAACATTTCTCAAGATTTAGGATTTCACGTTTGACTATTGCGTTATCACTTGTCTTTTTGAATGATAAGCAAAGCTGGGTGTCATCAGCATAGCCATGATTGTTCAGACCGTAGGATCGGATTAGCTGTGCCAGAGGTATGATGTATATTAGGAACAATAGTGCACCCAACACAGATCCCTGTGGTACAGACCACAGGATTTCCTGATTTTCGGAGAAGTCATCATTGATTTTAATCCTCTGTTTCCTGCCCAACAGGTACGATTTGAACCACTGTATAGCAGATCCTTTAACTCTAAGAACTAACTCCATCCTAGATAGAAGGATGGAGTGATTGATTGTATCGAAAGCAGCGCTAAGATCGAGTAACACAAGGATCGCAGCCCCACCCTGATCGAGAGTGCGAAGGATGTCGTTCTGTACCCGCACAAGTGCAGTCTCAGTGCTATGACATGCTCTGTATGCCGACTGCATGGGTTCATGTAGCTGATTGATAGTCATGTAATTTGTAAGCCTTGCAGCAACTACCCTTTCCAATACTTTTGACAAGAATGATAAGTTGCTTACAGGACGATAGTTCTTGAGCACCTCCGGGTCAAGATCATCTTTCTTCAGTAACGGAGTGACTAATGCCTGTTTCATGGAGTCAGGCACGTTGGCACTCTGCAACGACAAATTCACTAAAATCGTAACCATTGGAATAAGCTCATCTACCGAGTCTTTCACCATCCAAGTGGGAGCGGGATCTAGAGAGCAGCTCTTAGTCGGTGATTTTGCTATGATTTTGCGAACTTCGCTTTCAGTCACGGCCGAGAAAACATTCAGTGAACATGTTAATGCCGGGGTAGGTAAATTTAACTGGTGTCTGGAGAGATCTGGCAGCTCCTCGCGTATCTTACATACTTTGTCAGTAAAGAACACAGCGAAGCGGTTTGCCAATTCTTCTGTTGATGCATGCTCAGGGAGTTTCATCTCACTCCTTTGATGTAATATTTATTTGACAATGTTACTGAGGTTTTTTGAAACAGTGGAGGACTCAGCTATCAGATTGTTGTAGTAGTCCTTCTTAGCTTGTAATAACATGTTGTTAAATTTGGTCCTCGCAGTTTTAAACAGGTCATAGTGGACAGTGAGGTTGGTGTCTCTCCACTTCCTTTCCCATTTCCTCTTTTCACGTTTTGCACCATACAAATCATCTGAGAACCATGGTTGTTTCGGTCGAATTGTTACCATTTTCACTCTTGCTGGTGCATGCTTGTCAAGTACCGTTGTTAGTGCAGAATTGTAGTGATTAGTCAAATCCTCCACGGAGCAGCCTTCAGCATTACCAGGTTGTAGAGCGTCCTTCAAGTCATCTCTAAAATTGGGCATGTTGACACTGCGGAGTTTATGCACTGACATCGGCACCTGGATCGGACGTGGTTTAGGGTGAGACACATCACACAGAATGAGGTTGTGGTCAGAGAGCTGGTCTCCAACATTCCACTGACTTATAAGATTCTCATTGTCCCTGGTTATGACCACATCAAGGGTGTGTCCCGATTTATGGGTTCTGGTTGTGACATGCTGCTTGTAATTCAGGGTATCAAATAAGCTTTGACAGCAACCATGGTGTCACTGAGTGCAGGCTGGAATCAATATCCTGTGTTGTACAAAAAATATCAGGCCATCCATGTATTTGGGTATTGTATTTAACTAAATACACTTTTTTAATCACATCAACTTGATTGCATCACTAAAATCACTCTCTAATTCTTTAAAAATGGTTTAAAAACTCTGAGGTGGAGTGCAAAATTGCAAAATCCCAACCCGGACCTAGGACCGGGTTGGCAACCCGGATCAGTCTGCAGCATTGTGGCCAATAATGACCAGCTTTTTATATGTCAGAATGCTATAAAACTCAACTTTGTTTAACAGAGTGGCAGATCAAGTGGAAGTGCCGGTCACCTGCCCCAGCAAATAGCAAAAAAAATTGAAGAACAACACAGCAAACAAACAACTGAAATCTACTACTGTATGTAGTACCTTTAATGTCATGTATCTTTGGTAAAACAATGTACATATATTTTCATTACAATAAAACATAAAAATGTGGAACATAAACAAAAATACAGAAATGTTATTGCACAATCATATCATAGACATAATACTCTCATTAGATGAAATATTCTGTTAATTTCCTTTGGCAAACATTTTTTTTATACTTGTTTAAAATGAGTCATCATTAAGATCCATTCTCGACTTATAGTAGAAATAAATATTTAATAATATACAAATTACACATTGCTTGAAATCAATTCATTTGCCAACTACCATATGCATATTGTTGAAAAAGAAAACTACAATTTTATGTTGGTGCACGTGATTACCAGATTATTTAGGGATCCAAATAGCATCATTCTATTCATATATACAGCCCCTAACCATTCAGATTTAGATTTAGGGAAAGGTCATTTAATTAATCAATCTATATACCACCAGTGGCAAATAAAATGTTAAGCTATTTTGAAGTCTGTTTCAGGCAGGAATCATATTTTTGAAAAAAATGGAAGAGATTTTTTTTATCAGATGATGACAAACTACTATCTCTCTCTAAACTATTTTATGAATTATGCTTAAATACCAAGTTACTAGTATTTCTTTTTAAAAATGATAACATAGCATCTAGAAGGCCCACCAGTTCAGCCATAGAGGTTCCTTCATAGGAAAGGTATAGAGAAGAAATTTCTCACATAAGGTGTAATATTTTTCGTTCTTGATACAGCAAATGTGAGAATTATTATTCCTATACCTCACATGTTTGGGAGCCCATTTTTGCCACTTCCGTAAGATGAAAATAAACAAAAAAACTTGCTGCAAGCAGCTAGTCATCCAATACCCTAGAATACCAAGGACAATGCTAGGAAAGTGCCAGGATTTTTCTAGGGATGTCTCAGCTACATTTTGTAAGGGATTAAAACAATTGCCTGTAGATAATTTTCAAAGTCTAGTCAATGACTACACAATGTAATTAAGTCTTATTTAGGTGCAAATGGTATATTTTTTATGAAAGCTGATTATAGTATACCTAGATGATTCGCCCTCTTTTGGTAGAAAATGAAAGTACGATTGATAACAATAGATGGCAGCACCCTTCAGTAGGCCCAATAGATTCTGCTATATACAATGAACACACAGCTTATAAAATACTTGGCAAGAAAAACCTTATACCAACAGACTGTCACTGTATACAAAAGCCTTAATGAGTTAAACCCCCATTATATGAACAAACTTTTCTCATATACACAAGATAACCACAGCTATGGTACTCGAAATGCAACCTCCTCACTACAATTAGCTCTTTGAAAATGTAATAAATCAATTGGCCAAAAATGCATTTCATACTCAGGGCCCCAAGTTTGGAATGGCTTAACTGAAGCAATCAGATGTGCACCATCCCTACCTTCCTTCAAGTCTCGATACCTAAAAGCAATGTACTGTACTACTTTGTAACCCTGGGGCCCTCGGGCTACTTGTAAACATGCCAGAGGGCCTCATAGTGGATCCTTACCATTGGACTGAGTTACCCTATTTAAATAAAGATTATTATTATTATTATTATTATTATACTTCTGAGATTGTCGCACCAGCCTGCGACAGAGGCTTCAAAACAAGCAACAGGCCGAATCGATCAAGCGATTAAACTCTCCAAATTATCAGAATGCATGGCCAGTAGGTTCTTTCATACACTTCTAAATGTATCCTTTTATGCAAATTTTGTTAAACATATGAACTCCGTCATTTTAATGGTGTTAAATATTGATCAATCGAGGTGTCCATTATTGATGTAGAGCTAGTACTAGCATGTAGCACCAACTGATAAAAAACTACTGTGAACCATTTGTCGCATTAAAGGCGCTGTGCTCTAGGACACTTGGATACGCCTGTGACTTGACATTTAGTCGTGCAAAGCTGTCTCCATGGAAAAAAAATTAGCACATTAACAACTTAATCACTTGAAATTTTCATTTATTTGATTATGGAATGAGAACATATAGTTACTCTTTGAACATTGGAAAATGGTTAAAAAGCAGACCCAAAAGGGAGGAAATTAAAATTACCTTATCACTTGATAATTAAACTTTAATCTCAGGACTGTAAGACTTTAGAACTGGCAAAAAGTAATAAAAAATGTTACAAAATAGTGAAATCATTATCTCCCTCTTAGCCCCAAACATTCCATCCAAAACATAGTCATAGTTTCATCATATTTTCATCATTAATATAATACCCGGTAATATTCAGAAAACACCAGACAACACCATTTTAGAATACCAAATGGAACTTTATAAATCCCAATGAGGCACTTGTCAAATGAGTAAATCAATAAAAATGATAAGTTTTTCCATTCCAAAAAGGGAACTTCTTGCACTCCTAAAATGAAAATAACATCACTTACAAAACAAAGGGCCCTGGGGTACCTTACAGCCCTGTGAACACATGATACCACACAAAAATATCTTTTTATTTTATAAGACAAAAATACAGAACTATTCAAATATAGTTATATCATGACAAAACTAAAAATTACTTTATTTTTCATATTAAATACTTTTGCATCTTTTTAAATATTTCAGAAAGCATGTGATGAACTGTTATTTGTTCACTACAAGTACATTATTCCAACACACATATCACCTCACAGAATAATAAATAAAGCTTTAAGGAATTATAAATTCCTTTATATACATATTGGCAAGAAAACTAAAAATATCCTGAATACCTCTAAGCATACATTAAGAGCATGTACATTACCATATATGGTAATACATAGTTTATCACTTTCATACCAAGAAACTCTAACACGGATGCGCAACCCCTGAAAACAACAGTTAACCCATTCTTGCCTAGAGCGGCTGAAAAAGGCCTGATCATTTTGGAAGAAAAGGTCGTAGAAATGTAGAAATGTAAGTTAAAACTTAACAATGAAGTCTCCTTTGAACACTTAGTCGTGTTTTATTTTTTCAAAATGTTTTCAAAAGTCCATAGGTTCTTACAGTACATGTATCTTCAAGAGAGTTAATTGAAAAAAAAATGATTTAAGGCAAATTGTCACCACTTTTGTAAAACTTTCTTCCTTCAAATAACTTGCAATTTTGAAAAATCACTTATATTACATAATGGGCATTCTAAGCAAGAATGAGTTTTAAAAATTCAAAGTCTTTTTCAAATTATCTTTAATTTAAAAAAAAAGTATTCAAATTGCCAAACACAATGGGCATTCTAAGCAAGAAAAAGTTTTAAAAATTCAGTGTTTTTCAAATTATCGTTGATTTTTAAAAAAGTATTCAAATTATCAAACATAATGGGCAATCCAAGCAAGACTTAGTTTTTGAATTTTTAACCAATAAACCAATCAGATTGCACTTTACCATTGAATGCTAACCTGATCTCACTACTTCAAGAATGCAGTAAGCAATTTAGTTCATTCTGTACAAGTCTTATTCAAGCTATAAATATGTGATATTACATTTCAGGATGTTCCTGATTATCTAATTTACACATAGAAAAAATACCATAAAAAGCAGGTATTTTTCTTGTTAAAAAATGTGACATAGCATAGATATTATAGTAACAGGAAGTGGAGAAAAAACACCATAAAAAGCAGGTATTTTCTCATTACAAAAATGTGACAAGGCATAGATGTTACACAGGAAAAAAAAAACGACAATCCTGTACGAATGTCGCACAACAGCTGTAGAGACCCGTGGCATGATGCCTGTACGACCATTTTTAAACTAAACCCGTACAGGCACATAGATTGATAATTGTGCAATGATCATCTTTTGCTACCAGCAGGTGCGCTAATGATAATCCGATGATCGATTATAATCGATCATCGTATCGAAAGGACTCAATTTTTATTAAGCGATCCCACAGTTTGGCATCGATTATGATCAAAATAAACATCAAAAAGGTTTTCGCCAAAAACAGTACCAGAAAATGTCCGAAATATTACTTTCTTAGCGACAGAAATAGCTAATAAGTGCTGCTGGGATGAAAGTGTGCGCAACTGGTTATGATCGACCATCGATCGGTTGTACCCAACCAATGATCGATCATGAAAATCCGAGCCGATTCCTATCACTAATGTGCGCTGATGCTGAAGTATCACTACCACGACACCATACAAGCCTGTTATTACTAAGGGTACCGTACAAGAAGGTTACTTTCACGGTGCCCGTACAAACTTTTTCACGACCTTGTCAAGCATCATTTTCTACAGGACTGATATACTGTAAATTTGGAAAAGATTGTGTAAGTTTAATTTTTGCGTTTTTAGCCTTTAACCCCGGACGCAAAATTAAAATTCGCAATGATTATGTGCTGCCACTTCAAGTGTATAGCTGGCACTCAATGTTGAGGACAATTCGCAAAGTTAAAAAACGCAAAAATCGATTTTCTGTAACTTTGGGAATCTACAGTATGATGACCATAAACAAACTCATTACATACATCGTATGGCATTGTAAACATATGGTGGTCGTAAGAGATGGTCATTTCTTTCCTGTGTATAGTAAGTTCCAAACAGGCAGAAATAAGAGCATCAATAAAACCACAGGGTATGATCAAAGAACCTGCTGGCGGCTGGTAATCTGAGCGTACAAGTGTCCCATGCTGTAGTGTGTACTCCATACATGAAATGATTATTACATTTGATAGTCTATTTCAAAACTATTTCTGTCTAAATCACAAGTTGCAAGCCAGTGTGTAATATCCCTATGGCAACTACGGTACAGACACTCAACTCCTGCACCAGTCAACCGGACATCTGCCAGTGCCTGGTTGTACAATAACTCAAGGAGAGCAAGTCAACAAATAAGCCATGCACATCAATTACCCAGGTAGCTTGGGAATCAAACCTACGTTCAGTTGTGAGGTCATCCAAGCACGTATGTCCAGGAAACTGGGTGGCAATCGGGCATGCTGTCGTGTATTATGACCGGGCTGCCCATGCTTTTAGTGAAGGAATTAAATATTGGCACTACCACAAAGTGGTAGCTAGCTGGGACTTTGAAATCTGCAGATGATAGTGACATCACCAACCCGATCCGATCCATGCTCGACCTCTCAGTCTCCCATGCCCACATGACCAAATGACGGCCTGTGATTGGTCAGGACCATACTGCTACACTGTCATCGTGTTGATCATCTGACCCTATTTTTTATATTTTTGCACACCCGTCTTGATTCATGTTCAAATTCCAAGTCTCCCACACTCACATGACCAAAATGCAGGCTTGCCATTGGTCAAGACCTTTTGGCTGCAAGGGCTTGCCATATTGTCGTCATCTTGATCATCTGACCCAATTAGCCGGAACCCAGCGCGACTCGTGTTCGATCTCCCGCACTTCCTGTACTAAGTCATTAAAGGCCACACCCACGTCTTCGTTGGTTATCACATAGTCAAAATAATGACCGTACGTTGACTCAATTTTCCCAGAATTTGACAACATCTCTTGAAACTCTTCGTCCTACAAGAATAAAAATATAGAGGAAATGTTTAAGATAAATGTCCAATATAGATATCAAAGAATGAAATAGCTCAAAATGTTTTACTCAAATGATTTATATGCTCAAAATGTTTCTCATTCATAAGATAATAATCTCAGGACAACATCTCTTGAATACACACATAAAAATATAAAGGAAATGTTTCAGATGAATATCCAATATAGATATCAAAGAATAAAACAGCCAAAAATGTTTTATTTGAATATATAAAATGCTCACGTTGTTTCTCTTTAGAAAAGATAAGTCTCAAGAGGCTTCGTATTAAAATAGATAATATGCTCAAAATGTTTCTTTCAAAAAGGTGATAGGCTCAAAAGGTATCTTATTCAAATGATTGATAAGCTTAAAATATTTTATTTTCAGCTTATACATGACAGGATCAAATTGCTTCTTACTTAAATAAATATAATAGGCACGAAATGTTTCCTACTCAAATATTATAGGCTCGAAATGTTCTTACTCAATTTGATAATAAACTCAAATTTTGGTATTTGTTTACAAAAAGGTGAAAATTATTGTTTTGACCAGCAGAATTGTTTAGAATTATCTTGATAAATAGATGATCTCCCTTACTTCATTCACACCTGTAGCAACCAAAGATATCCTGACTATTTTGCGAATATCTTCCTGACAAGTGCATTATTTCATTACGTTTTCAGAGAGAAATGCTGACGAGAACTTAACACATAACTCCCTATCAAATATTTTGTGGATTGATGCTTAATTTCAAAGCTATTTTCAAAAGTATCAAAGTTCCAGACGATTCTTGTCCGAAAGATCTCCCACAAAGGGTTGCCAGTTGCATAAAACATCTTGATGTTAGGAATTTTTTAAGGTTTCCCTACAGGCCAAGATTAACCTTAATTTCATCCGTAACCCATTAACATCTGGAGAGTACATACAGCCTGACACAAACGGAGGAATGTTAAATGTAAAGCAATATTTTCAAAAATATTTGATTAAAAATTGTTGTTCCAAATGTGTTTGCTAATTCCTCTTAAAACGATTTTCCAATATTTCTCTTAATCTTAGATTATGATCGAAGTTGTCGGACCATATGTGCACTTTGGATGCAAATGGCTTATGTTTACCATAACCCATTCACACTTAACAGTTCCATGCAAAATTGTCGTCTGGATCTTCTTTACTTTTTATGATAACTTTGGAATTAAGAATGATTTTAGAAAATATTTGAAGGAGAGATGTTGGTAAAGTTGCGAATAACACTTTTTCTTCAACGATTTTTTAATTTTGCATTTGCCTGCGAAATTCGTTCGAAATTGACAAGCTGGTTTTGTCCGCTTTGAGCAGTGATGGGTTAAGATCAAAGTTGTCAGAACATGTGTGCACTTAAGATGCAAATGGGTTAAGTTTATACTAAGATGTTTTATGCAACAGGGCTCGGTTACTTACTACATAACTGGTATTTTCACAGGCATTTAATTTTCACTATTTTTGCACTCCAATGATAGTGCCAAAATAACATACTAGAAATAAGTAAGTAAAGTAACACAAATACCCGAGGTATACTCACAGTGAAAGGCCGAGCATTATTCTCATCAAACGATGATCTTGCATTCTCGTTTCCCCGTGTCTCTTTCAGTTTTTCCAAAGATGGTGGTTTGACGAATATCACATATGGTTTCAGCTCGCGAGTGCGTATCTTTTTTAACGACTGAGGATGCGGGCAGACCACGCACACGGCACCGGCGTTCAGGACCGACTTGATCGCTCCCATACTCGTGCCGTACAGGTTATTACGGAACTCCCCGTGCTCTATAAACCTGAGGAGAGGTAGAATAATAATAAATAATTATAAACAATTATTTATTTAAATTAACAATTAATCATTCAATATAGTATACTAACAATGCAATATCATTATAGTCCTCTCCACAAACAATATACAAAATGTAAGAATGTTAGTTGCTTTTGGAGAGAGATA
The DNA here is from genome assembly GCA_963942565.1 of Maea johnstoni. Lineage (NCBI taxonomy): Eukaryota > Metazoa > Annelida > Polychaeta > Spionida > Magelonidae > Maea > Maea johnstoni. The sequence goes on from OZ012699.1 coordinate 9,701,048, forward strand.
TTACTAAATTCATTAAAGATGAATTCTATGATTTTGGTTGCAAGAATTTAATTATGGTAAACTAATAAATATTATAAAAACAATAATAACAATAAGAATGATAATAATAACCATGGTAATGAATATGGTTAATAACAAAATGCAGTACACTCACTTATTACTCTGTATATCTTTTTCCATATCTTGCCTTGTGACAAATATATATTCCTCCCCATCAACCTCGTTGACTTTCTTTGGCCTGCAGGTATCTGAAAACCACGAAAGAGGGGTTAGAGATGATATAAACGATGATGAGAAAGAGAAAGAGGAGAAGAAGAATATAAGAAAGGAGCTGGAGGAGGAGGATTAGGAAAAGAATTAAGATGATAAGGATGATGATTAGGAAAACAATGATGATGAGAATGACTATGAGGAATACGATGATGATGATGAGAATGACTATGAGGAAAACAATGATGATGAGAATGACTATGAGGAAAACAATGATGATGAGAATGACTATGAGGAAAACAATGATGATGAGAATGACTATGAGGAAAAAAATGATGATGAGAATGACTATGAGGAAAACAATGATGATGAGAATGACTATGAGGAAAACAATGATGATGAGAATGACTATGAGGAAAACAATGATGATGAGAATGACTATGAGGAAAACAATGATGATGAGAATGACTATGAGGAAAACAATGATGATGAGAATGACTATGAGGAAAACAATGATGATGAGAATGACTATGAGGAAAACAATGATGATGAGAATGACTATGAGGAATACGATGATGATGAGAATGACTATGAGGAATACGATGATGATGAGAATGACTATGAAGAATATGATGATGATGAGAATGACTATGAGGAAAACAATGATGATGAGAATGACTATGAGGAATACGATGATGATGAGAATGACTATGAGGAATACGAATATGATGAGAATGACTATGAGGAATACGATGATGATGAGAATGACTATTATAATAATAATAATCACAATTGATTTTGTAAAGGGCAAATAGAAATTAGAAACAAGATGTGGACAAACAAAAAAAACTTACGAGGTAGACAAGGTTTGAAGTGTGAGGGGTTGCTTTCTATCAGTCTCCGTTTTAACTCATTTCGGCCAACACCGGGTGCTCCTACAAAGAAATGAACATCAGAAATACAATAGAATACATTACAATGTACCATTTCACCACCGATATGTTTTAACTCATTTCGGCCAACACCAAGTGCTCCTAGAGAGACATGAACATTAGAAATACAATAGAATATAATGAAATATACCATTTCACCACCGATATGTTTTAACTTATTTCGGCTCACACCAGGCGCTCCTAGAAAGAATTCAGTATTTGAAATACAAATGAATACATTGAAATGTACCATAATTCATTTCGCCCCATACCTTAAAAGAAATGAACATTATAACTACAATAGAATGCATTACAACCTTAGATGAATAGAACATGGATTAGTTGCCATAGACCAATTACCATAGGGCCCACAGTGAAGCCTTGGACACATGATCTCACCTCAGTGTGATGTCACTAGGATATAGACGAACGAGTGCTCTCATATATTTGTTTACATTATAGAGGAAATTGCTCACGCACATGCTCACAATCCACCTCTTGAGTGGTTCTTGTTACTCCACATAATCATAGAAATGTACCATATCAACATTGGGCCATTTAAATCAGCTCCCAAATAATATCCTGGCAGCTGGGAGTGTTGCAATCTTCAAACGACAACTGAAAACATATCTGTTCAAAGATGTATATATCAAATAACTATATGGGTACCAACACCCATCCGTTTCCAATGGAATGCAACGCGCCTTTGAGCATGTTTATATGGAAAGGGCGCAATATCAAATGACAAAATTATCATCATTATTATTACTAAACCCATTGAAATGTACCATATTGCCATTTGGCACTGGCCGGGCCATATGAGAGAGTTGCCAGTGACTTGTGTTTAGACATGTGGTTTTCTCTGAGCACTCCGGTTTCCTCAACAAATTTACAACTGGCTAGTCACAACTTCGGTGCAATTTGACTGAAAACGTGACGATAATCAAAATTCGAAATTCCCAGAGAAACCCTAGGCTAGAACAACTTCTTTGTCAAAATGAATGGGAAGGGGACACTTACCGATCAGGACTATCGGTCGAAACATTCCCTCTTTCTGGTGACATAACTCAACCTCCTCATATGTGACTATCTCCTCTGCATCAAAATCTGAAAATAAAAGAAGATCGTTGTAGTGATGAAAATCACAAAATATTAGCTGAGAATCTTTTTTAATCTTCTGAATTTTGAATTTTTGCTTTTATACTTTTCCACAACTGTTGTTCTTGGTCTGAACCAGTAAATCATATTTTCCCAATAGTTTACACTCCACATACCGTACATATTTGATTTGATTGACAGAGTTACTTCCTTTTAAAAAAACATCAGCATTTGCTATGAAGTTCAAATTCTAAGATAAACTTTAAAAGAAAATACAAAAATAGAACCAAGAATATTACTCTCCCTGTATCAAAAATCTTACATTTAAAAGTGTGTATAAATACATTCATTCAATCATTATTCATAATATTATTTTTTATTTTAGATTTACAGGTTCAGATCAAAAACATGCCTAAGTGCCCAAAAACCTCTCAACTTATAAATTTGGTAACATTTTTATGACCAGAGCATTTACAGGAAATATTTCGAGAAATTGAGATAACCATTTTATGACGGAAAGCGCCAGGTAATTAAGGAAGATATTGTTTAGAATCTTTTATCTATTGGATAAATTGATAATTAATTGAGCAGCAATGCTGGCAAAAACAGCACTCACTGACCCTTTGATATGTCAAGATTTTAATTTTTTTTTCTTGATTCTTCAATATTCGATATTTGTATTGATATGTGAAGGCAGCCTGAATTATTTAAGAGAGTTAGTGATACATTGATACAGGCCACATCAAGTTCACCCCTAGATAGCAGCATATACATGTTTATTTCATTCCACATTACAAATTCCACATATTTCATATTCAATATTTCAAATTGATTCTGAACTTTAAATAATCACTGATACCACATTGCCATGACAACAGGCTAGCACAATACAATACCAAAAGGTCAATATAGAAACGATACCAGACTTCAAATAAAGGTCAAGGTCACACCAGAGGTCAAAGGTCGAAGGTCACAAGCTATTTCACACAATATCAAGAAAGTTCACATCTAGATGGAGAGATACATACCTCAGTAAAAAAGATATATAACATTTGAAATATACCAGTTACCTCAATTTTTCAGTGGAAGAGGATGTAATATTTCGCAGGATAATTCCAATGTTGATTAACCCTTATGCTGTTGCTGGCTAATTTGGCCAATAGAAAATGATGCAAAAATACTAAAAAAATGACTGAAACCCTGGCACATGGGAACTCATCTGAGAGCACTCAGTGAGAGCCATCTAATGAATACCAACATGACAGGGTTTAGATGGTTTTTAAAAATCTTTGCATCCTTGAGCCTCAGCAGAAGTTCCAGAAATAAATTATATGAGGCCTGCACATGTGACCAGCAACATCATAATCTTGGCTCCCTTTGGACTACAGCTGGTCGCCTTCTATTGGCTGAATGCAAACTCTAGTCCCCTCTTACCACTTACCTTCGTTTTTCTGAGCATGGTACATAATTTTCTTTGTCTTCTTTGGTTTCTTCGGGAGGCGGGGGCTAAATTTAGGGGTACACTTCGGGGTAAATAGAGGGGAACATGCTGGAAGAACCAAAAATCCTCCAGTCAGCACAAAAACAACAACAACAACAACAACAAAGATTTCAAAGGAAAAATATTTCAAAACGTAGAGCAAAAAGAAGATTTCAGTTATTTCGATTCTTCAAATGGAATTACAAAAATTAAAATAATTAAATTGCATGCCTTATTCAACAATTTATTGGTAAAGTTACAAATGTTTTAAAATAGTAAAATATTAAGGAATCAAAGCAGGAATTATCACACAAAAGTTATATAAGTACAATACCAAAGACTGTTTCAAGTCAAAACTACGATCAACAAGCAAGTATTTTGGAAAAGATCTAATTGTACACATAAATAATCATATGTAAACATACATTTATGTTGGAAACTATTACAGATCTGAATCTGAAACCATGGTTAAGCCCATGCATGATTGCAGTAGCCTGCAAATGCCTGACTATTTTGGGGATACCTTTCTCACTCAATCATTTTTGAGGGCCAGCCCTGATGGCTGAGTGGTCTAAGGCATTGCCACTGACTGCTAGCTGTCTCTCACAACAGCCTGGGTTCGAATCTCATCTGGGGCATGTAAGAAAGTTGCCGGTGACTTTAGGCAGAGGGGTTAGGCAGTGGTTTGCAATAGGTACTCTGGTTTCCTGCACCACTTACAAGTGGCTATAGTCACGTCTTAGCAACAATATGGCAGAAAAAGAGACAAAAAATCAAAATTCCAAATTCAAGCATTTTGGAAAAAAATGTTGTTGAGGTTTGGACTTTGGATATTTGATTATTGTCATTTTTTCTGCCATATCCAGGTTTAGCTATTTGGAAGTGGTGGAGGGAACTGGAGTACTCAGGGAAAAAACACCATTGAAACCCAAGTAGCAGGAACAGAACCTATCGGGATTCACAGTGACACCCAAAATGTTGCTGGAGAAATGTTAATCAGAAACATTGACCCTACAAATATTCAATCATTTTGTGAATTTTTGCTTGATCTCCCTAACATACTTTCAATGTTTGGTTTCAAAATCATTCCCATCCAGTTTCATTCTGTAGTATGTTTCCAACACATGATCATAGTGAGAACGGAGAATTCTGAAAATGTCAGATTTCACAACAAAATCACTTCTACTTCCATATAAGTTCAGACATGCAAGCATCAAAAGCCATAGAAAAAACACTGATATAAAAATCAGGCATCAATACTTACTTTTTATCTCCTTATCTGTTGTGGTCTCCTTTGCAACCATCCTCCTAAAAACAGAAAAGAATATTTATATATATATATATATATATATATATATATATATATATATATATATATATATATATATATATATATATGTATATATATATATATATATAAACATATATATATATATATATATACATATATACATATATATATATATTATTTGTTATTACCTTTCCTGTAATAATCGTCCAGAAATAAGCCCTGCCCCTTTGTCATTACCTTTCCTGCCAAAATCATCCGGGAATACACCTACCCCCTTGTAATTACATTTTCTGTAATAGTCGTCCAGAAATAAGCCCAACCTCTTTGTAAATTACCTTTTCTGTTATAACCATCTGGGAATAAGCCCCGCCCTTTGTTTTTACCTTTCCTGTAACAGTCGTACGGGAATAAGCCCCGCCCCATTGTAATTACCTTTCCTGTAATAGTCGTCCGGGAATAAGCCCCGCCCCATTGTAATTACCTTTCCTGTAATAGTCGTCCGGGAATAAGCCCCGCCCCATTGTAATTACCTTTCCTGTAATAGTCGTCCGGGAATAAGCCCCGCCCCATTGTAATTACCTTTCCTGTAATAGTCGTCCGGGAATAAGCCCCGCCCCATTGTAATTACCTTTTCTGTAATAGTTGTACGGGAATATGCCCTGCCCTTTTATAATTACCTTTCCTGTAATAGTCGTCCGGGAATAAGCCCCGCCCTCATGTTCCTGTCGCCCTCCCGTCTGGCCTGCCACCAATGAGGATCGTCTTGAGAGACGATGTGAAGGATGTCGCCGCGATTGAAGGCAAGCCCCGCCTCTCGGCACGGAACGTGAGGATCGTCCAGCGGCGCAAAGTCAAAGTGAGCTCGAACGCGCATCTGAATGGGAGAAATATAAAAACAATCAGCAAATACAATCTAGTTCCTTAATATGTAACTGAAATGTACCATGGGATTGGGAAATATATTCAAATGCTTTATATTTCCATAATTTATCAATTGGGGTAATTTCTGTGAAATTAACCTATTCGTTTATGTAGAACCCCAAAGAATCTGGACTATTCTGGTGATACCCTAAAAAAATACTTGAAGGAGAATTGTTGATCAGAATGCAACCAACTACTCTATGAATTCAATCTTAATTGATTGTTATTTGATACTTTTGATAATAACTTGGCATTGAGATTGATTTTACAAAATATTTGAGAGATAATTGATGATAGTGTTCTGATCAACCTTTTCCCTTCACATATCCTGAAATATTTCATCAAAATTGTCAGGATCCTTTTTGCCACTGTGAGCATTCATTTTTAAACAGTACCATGGAAGCAGATGATAATTTTCAAGGGCAACTCTAAGTATGAATGGTTAACCCATAACTGCTCACAGCGGCCAAGAGCAGCCTGACAATTTTGATGAAATCTAGCAGGAAATAGCATAATCAGGAAAATATTTGAGAAATCTTAATCAGGACATTATCAACAAGTCTCCTTAAAATATTTTGTAAGATCAATGTCAATTCTTAAATTATTGGTGAAAGCATCAGAGATCCAGACGACAATTCTGGAGGAATTCTTAAGCATTTAAACGCTAATCAGCTACTCGCAGTTCCCTAAAAGTGTTATTGAATTTTGGTACTGTAGGATGGGAAATATTTGACTGTGGTATAATGATATATGGAATCCTAGATTTTTTTAATTGTTCCTTTATTCTGCTTCGTCACTTACCTTCGACTCGCGGAAGTATTTATTATCATTATCACCCGGCACCAGCTTGAGTGTGATTGGTCCGTTTATATGTGCCTAAAAGGAAAGAAAAAAATGTGAAAATCTAAAATAAACAAAATTTGGTCAGTTAAATAGATGTCAATTGCCCTTAGAAGTACACAATGTTTGAATTAACCACGGTTTGCACTATGGTTTTCTTCAAAAGAAGCAGGACTTTGAATGATCTATTTTTAATGAAAATCAGCTTTCATAACAGATTTCATGAAATCAAACAAGGTTATCATGTTCCATAATTTATTTCTTGAAACTCAGAATGGTTTTCAAGGTAAATTTCTTTAAATTCAGCATCATTTTTATTATATATCTATTGAAATTCACTCCAGGCACCGACATAAGTAAATGCCTGCTTGCCCTAGCAAGTGGATTTTGCATAATATGGCTTTCGGGCAAGTATATTTTAGTTTGCACTTGCCCTAATGGGCAAGCTGATTTTCTGAACGCTACATATTTTTTTCTAAACACCACATGTTTCTATAAAGAAAATGGCACACATACCAGAGAGGTCTATTTATAGAGAGTAGCAACGGACCATGCAGTCCATTAGCTTAACACTGTGGGGGCAAATCTTACCTAGGAGCTCAAGATAAGGGAGGCGGCCATCTTGCCCAGTGATTTAGTTATCAGGTTAAATGGACCTCCTGCACTTTCAAACATGTAAAAAATGAATTTCACTTCTTGGAGAGGCTTAACAATATAGTGATCATGGGGATGAAGGTATGAACTATTGTTTGCTATACTTAATTGATGTTAGCGTAATTGCAATACATGTATTTGGAGGGGTTCAATTGGGGACTCTATTTCACCAGTGATATGACTTAGCATCAGCCATGAGAGACATTTGCAGTAAATTCCACCTTCTAATTCTCAGATACCAACAATTTCAAGTGTTTATAAGTTGAAATAGATAAATAAAGAAGTTAATCTCTAGCGTTAATTTATTTTCAAAGAAATTGGTACACCTGCAATAGTATTTTTTTTACAGTTTTCTGGACCTTTCCTTAGGTAACAATGGAATTATATGTTCTGCCATTTTCTAAGCTGAATGGTGAAAAATGACATTTTAAAAATATTTTTAAATTTTTATCTCCCATGTAAAGTTTAGAACTAATAGATTAGTATTTCGTTGTATCATTGTTATAAGTTATTCTGTACTGCATTTGCTAGTTTCAAGGATTTTAAAGTCTCAAATTTCTGGTCAACTCCAGTTCCATGGCATCAACAGACAAATTAACTTTAAAAAGACCGTCACATAAGGTGTTATCAAATGAAATAGCTGTGATGACACATGTTAGCATTCTGAAGACATATCAAGAGTCTTGAGCTGAACCAAAAGTAGGCTTATTGCAATTACTAGTAGGCTAACATCAGTTAAACAGTAAACAAATAAAACAGTACTCACCAGCATTCCTAGCATGCCCAGGTTGCTAATCCTTTTCAAAAGGTAAAAGCACTTAATAATGTGTGTATGTTTGTATTAACAAATATTCCCTCAAGACAAGAGGTAGATCAGTAAAATACATTAAACTAATCTTCCATTAGTTTCTAGTGGGGCCACTCTAGTGTGCAGTTGTCAGTGGCTAGTGGTGTATTCTTAAGAAGGGTTTGGAGGAACCAGACTATCTAGAAGTGTGAGAGGCCGACGAACCCCCTCACCTAACGAGCTAAAAAGATACTTTCCTCTGCTTAGTCAGAAAATCAAATGCCAAGAATGCAATTGTGTATCTGTCTGTTTACAGCAGATAATCCCCTCAGACAAACAGGATGCTAATCCGAGTTATCAGACATAACTCCGCCTGACACCAATCAGCTTAATTCCTTCTTGAGACAAAAGACAGGGAATTGAGGATTGAATTTCAATTGCACCGGGTTGTGTTCCAAGTTATAACATAAACATCAAATACTTTGGTCAGTTGTATAATGATTTTCCTTATAACTTGCAATTTTTCTTATTAATTGCTATAAGTATTGACTATGGAGTAACAGTCTGACTGAAAGAATTATTAGTATTAACTCTGAAGTTCTTTTTTCTTAAAACATCAAACCCCAAATAAAATAGTGCACATGCACTTTACATCTGATAAATGAGACTAGAAGTACAGTCCTAATTAACAGTATTTCGTTAAGCCACATTCAAAATAATTCATGTTTGTCTCTCTTTTACAACAAGCCCTCAGCACTCTATACCTGGGTCTGGGAAAGTAGATTATAACCCTGTCAGTGGTATACACAGGAAGTGATGATAAGTAGAGCAGTACACATGCCCAACTGAGCCAGGTTAAACCCCAGGGAATGAGTGGGGTACAGATAAGAGCTCATTTGCATAACAATAGTGCGTGACTGGTGTAGTGCTGTTGGCTAATAGTATCCTGTCTCTTTAATCAACGTCTCTGCACATACACAGAAATATGCAAACAATGCAATGAAATTAAAAGAGAAAATTGTTTTCAAAACCATGATGTAAAATAGTTCATGCCAGTCTAGCAAGCCGAAAATCATTACGGGCAAGTGCAACTCATTAACAACTTGCCCGGCGTGGTAAGTTGGCCCTGAAACTTACGTTAGTGTCTGCACTCACCAGAATTCCCACAATGTCTGTCGGCTCCTTTCCCTTGACACTCACTCCATTGACCTCTGTGACCTCGTCCCCAATATTCACCAGGCCTGCTACGACAACGCAAAAATTAGAGCAAAGGTCAAGGTCAACTAAAGGTCATTCAAAACATATCAAAGCTACGTCAACTGAAGGTCATTTAAAACATATCAAAGCAAAGTCAACTGAAAGTCATTCAAAACAGGCCAAGGTTAATTGCAGGTCATACTAAACAGGCCAAGGTCAACTGAAGGTCATACTAAACTGGTCATAGCCAACTGAAGGTTACTCAAAACAAGCCAAGGTCAACTGAAGGTTATTCAAAACAGGCCAAGGTCAACTGAAGGTTATTCAAAATGGGCCAAGGTCAACTGAAGGTTATTAAAAACAAATCATCTCCAGACTTCATAAATGTTTCTCAGGTAAGAACTCACAATTAAGTCAACTTATGATTCAGTTATTTTGACTACCCACCTAGGAAACGTGATATTTCGAGTCAGTTCTGTTCAAATTCCAATTTTAGAGAAACTATCAAGTTTGGTTATTTTAGTTATCAAACCACTAAATTAATGTAAATTTTGACCAAATTCAGGCAAGCGTAAAAGCTTAAAGGAAAATGTTTGTGAAGCGAAAATTCACTTAACTTTTCTACTTTAAAGACAAACAGTTTTTGGAAAGTCCAATGATGTCAAGTTTTATTAGTGAGGTCACTACCATTTCTATGAATAAACTCATCTCTACTTCAATCAATCTAGTAGCCATGACAACACTTGCTTATCCCAGCAATGGCGCTAGTCTACACAGATCCGGACTATTTTTGATGACTTTTTTGGCAAGAGCATTTTACAGAAAAAAATGGTCAAAACCAAACTAACAACTTTTTAAATTAATGCTTGATCCCATAGTTATTTTCAGTAGTAACAAGGGTACAGACACCTATCAACAAAACAATCACTAGTCAAGAAAAGGTTAAATTTTAATGAAATACAAGCACAAGAATGATCATATAGGAATGTAGTGAGACAAGGAACTTACCACTCCTGTCCGCAGCGCCACCGTGCATGATGCGGGCTATTTTAATGGTGCCTGTATCGTTTACCCGTATCGTGGCCCCCTGAAATAGAGACAAAAAAACTCCTTGAACAAACAAATTCCTTGTTAGTAAAGAGCTGAAGCAGAAAATCTCTATTCTAGTTAAGACTCAAGTGCTACATTTTCATGAAGTTTATGGGGTTATTCTTTTACACATTTTTTTCTTTACCCTAACTTTATTTGGCTATTTAGCCTATATAAAGTAAAGAAGCATATCTTGTCTGAAAAGTCCTCTGATGAGGAATACACTAAGCATTACTAACATACCCTGCCAGCAGGGAGTAAGATGTGAGCAGTGAAAGACTGGAATAATATAAGGTGGAAAAACTATAAGTGTTCTCAAATTGAGATTCTATCCACAATTACTGTACACTGCCTTAATAGTCCGTGCTAAAATAGTACGGATCTCTTAATATAAAAAAAAATCTGTTTTTTAATAGTCAGGATTCAACCCCCAGTTGCCGCGGCATCTATCTATCATAACGCAAACTAAATTTTGGCAAGTGGACCATGATTATGATAATAGAGCCGATAATAGATGGATCAAATTCAGACATGTTCTAGTAGTGGGGGGCTCTTTGACAGGGAAATTGCAGTTAAAATGTTCACTGCCACCCTAGATGATGCCTGCCAGGCGAGAGCTTGAGGGAGAAAATGAGTACACCTCACCTGGTTGCAATTAGCAACCAGGTGAGACTAAGGAATGAATGTTACAAATATTTGTGAAGGGCTTCATGCTCGGGAAGCACTTAAACAGAGGAATGAGAAAAGGATGTGTTAAAATGGCCAAAAACGATCTGAAATATTTCATTTTTTTTTTATATTAGCAATGTTAAAGGGTTAAAAAAAGGCTTTAAAGAGTTAATTTTGCGTATATAACGTCTGTAAAGGTGATTTATAGTGGCGCCACCTATTGACTGACATGGAAACTAACAGACAAATGGACGAACGTATCTCCCTTTCGTTATGTTTTTGTCCGTTTTTAAACATTCCGGATTCTTCCAAACGGAAAAATCCGGAATGTTTTTACACTCGGACTATTAAGGCAGTGTACAGTATCATTCACACAAATGAGGACTGGCTGTTCAATATGGAGGTTAGGGTATCAAATTTTTCTATTTTTGCTCCTTTCAAGTTGTAATAACCATTTCTTTTAGAATTTTTGCTCATAAAGAGAAAAGCTGCATTTTTCAGCAAAGCTTAGGGATTGGTACCTTTAAAATTTTCACTATACGATATGATATTGATATTTCCTTAACAATGAAATATCTTAACAATATTCCTAACAATACTTCCTGCCTCTCAGAGACTAAATTTTGTTAGATTTTGCACTGCAAACTTCAAATATATTGCTAATATATAGCAAACTGCTTTCATGTGGAGTTGTCCCAGTAGCAGTAAAGTCAATTTTATATTTATAAGCAGTATCACCACAAGAGATCTTAAATGATATGGTATTTTTTCCTATTTGATATCAATATTTGGCATCTATTGAATATTGGTACCAATTCCTGGAAGAGGTGTCTAAATCTTGAGGTGCTTTACCATCAATGTTGATCACCGGAAACGCAACCAGCAGATCTTGCTCTGCAGCCTCAGCATGACTACTAGCCCAGGTATTGACTAGAGCCACTCAGGAGGTGCATTCTGCGCATGTGCTCTAGCAACCCAACCCCCTCTATAATGTAAACAAATAGGAGATCCCTCATTGGTCTTTGTCTCCAAGTGATTTCACACTGAGACTAGATCCGGCGAGATTGGTGTGTCCAGGGCTTTGCTATAGGCCATATGGTGATTGATCTGTAGTGACAAATCCATTATTCTATTCATCTAAAGTCTTACTAATACTCACCAAAGGTTCATTAGTTTTCATGAGTCGCACAATTTTCACACTCTCCTCATCCTCATCCACCTCATCAGGGACGTCCGGGAGATGCGGGAGGTAGTCTTTGGCCGCCACCTGGTCGTGGGCATGCAGCAACGCCTGGAAGATAAGACATACAGCAAATTATCATCTGGACCTATGACACTTTTGACAATAACTTGGAAATTAAGAAAGATTTCAAAAAATATTTGAAGAGGAGTTATTAGAAATGTTCTGAATAACATTTCTCCTACAAATATTTTTCCAACTTTGGAAGAGTGAGAGTTGTTGGCAGTAAGTCTTTGGCGGCCACTTGGTCTTGGGCATGCAGCAGTGCCTGTAAGTAATTACGACATCATAAATTGTCATCTGGAACTATAACGCTTTTGACAATAACTTGGGAATTAAGAAAGATTTTACAGAATATTTGAAGAAGACTTGTTGCCAGTGTTCTGATAACCCATTCATGCTTAAAAGTTCCTCTTAAAATTGTTGTCTGGAAATAGAATACTTCTGCTAGTCACTTGAAATAAAGAGAGATTTTTACAAAATATTTTGAAGGAGAGTTATTGGAGATGTTCTGAATAACATTTCGTCGGCGTAAAGATATCTTACAATTCTGATGAAATCTTGTAGACAAAAGCCTAGTTAGAAATATTTCATGTAGAAATGTTAATCAGAAGATTACCAACAAAGCTCCTTCAAACATTTTGTAAAATCATTCTCAATTCCGAACTTATCTTCAAAAGGATCCTGACAATAATTTCTGTAACTAGGTTAACTGATTATCCACGAATCGCACATGGTTGTTCAATAAATGATATAATTTGTCTATTGTTTTTATCTCTATATTGAATTTGATAGCCTTTCTTGTACTGGTTCCCCTTTTTTATCCCTTACACTCCAGTGACTCGTCCTCATATGCAGTTACTCAATACATGATATGATTTTTCTATTATCGAAATCACTCTATTCAGAAACGTACTGAGTGCAATTTCGGAGTCCCACTGTAATCCCCTTACTCCAATTGTACTCATTACATAATATGATATGATTTTTCTACTATTTCAATCTCTGTTTTAGGAAGCCTAATTCAATAAGTTTCCCTTTGCTATGTCTTATACTATCATTAAATAAACATATAATTGTTCAACTATTTTGACATTTACATTTGTAAGCCTATTTAGTACTGGTTCTCCTTCTCTCTTTCTTCATACTCCATTGATTACTGAGTACTGGTTTCCCTGTACTTTGAATTGCACTATCACTCGATTCATTTTACAATAAAAAATAATTAATCTAATATTTTTACTATTTTGATATCTGGATTAGGAGGCCTACGGAGTACTGGTTCCCCTTCTCTATTCCCCTTTCACCCCATTTACTAACCCTCATGTGAGTTCTGGTTCCCCTTCTCTAATCCCCTCTCACCCCATTTACTCACCCTCATATGAGTTCTGGTTCCCCTTCTCTATTCTCCTCTCACCCCATTTACTCACCCTCATATGAGTTCTGGTTCCCCTTCTTTATTCTACTCTCACCCCATTTACTCGCCCTCATATGAGTTCTGGTTCCCGTTCTCTATTCTCCTTTTACCCCATTTACTCACCCTCATATGAGTTCTGGGTCCCCTTCTCTATTCTCCTCCCACCCCATTTACCCTCAAATGAGTTCTGGTCCCCCTTCTCTATTCCCCTCTCACCCCATTTACTCGCCCTCATATGAGTTCTGGTTCCCCTTCTTTATTCTACTCTCACCCCATTCACTCACCCTCATATGAGTTCTGGTTCCCCTTCTCTATTCTCCTCCCACCCCATTTACCCTCAAATGAGTTCTGGTTACCTTCTCTATTCCCCTCTCACCCCATTTACTCGCCCTCATATGAGTTTTGGTTCCCCTTCTCTATTCTCCTCCCACCCGATTTATCCTCAAATGAGTTCTGGTTCCCCTTCTCTATTCCCCTTTCACCCCATTTACTCACCCTCATATGGGGCTGTGATAGTAGTCGCAGTAGCTCCTTGGCGTTTTTCGTATCTCCCTGATATTCGAGGTCCTCTGACACATCCACCGCGAGGCTGAAGCCGTTCTCGCCCTGCGGAACGCGAGCCTCATTCTGGTTCTCGTAGTCACTCACTTTCTCGTGAACCTGAAATAGAAAATTCAATAAAATGTAAAAGAAAATTTTAATGAGGTTTTTAACAAAACCTTATTATGAAAAAAGTGATGAAATTAAGATTTGATAACACACTAAAGGTGATAATTATATTAAAAACAAAAATACTGAATTGGTGTTAATGTGTTGTTAATGCATGGTTCATGTGTATTTCATATGTGGTTAACATGTATCTCATAAGTGGTTAATTGTTAGAGATATCCCAGAGAATTACTTTTAAAAATTTCTTGCCAAATTTAAGGATTGGCTGCTTCCAGAACTTGCCAATCCTGCCACTTTTTGCCAGTTTTGTTACTTCTGACAATTTCATTTTAGCTTGAGTTATACATGAGAAATATAAATAACAATACAACAATTGAGGGATCACAAAAAGAGCCTTAACCCATTCATGCCTTTAGCGCCCAAAACCGACTGACTATTTTGATAATATCTCTCTAACAAGAGCAATTTTCAAAGAATATTTGAGGGAGAAATGTAAATCAGAAACTAACTTATAACTACCCTTCAAATATTTTTTTCAATTTATGCTTAGTTAAAAATTTATTTTCAGAAGTATCACAGGTCCAGACACCAAAAGTCAGGGAAATCTCAAAAGCATGAATTGGTTAAAGTAGGGCCTTGACGTTATTCTTCAACCGTAGGAGCGTAAGCGACTGGAAAAGGGAAACGTTTGCGAATGTTACAATCTGAACACCCCCAGAGATGTTTTTACTAGAAGGGAAAATTTGCCGGAGAAATCGGAGATGCCGTAGATTTAACGACTTGAAAACGCATATAGCTATATTCATTATTGTGTTTTCATCGGCAACGGGATAAAGTCGGTATATCGCCAAAGTTTTGGCGCTCGTAATCTCTTAATTGTTTTTTAACGACATTTGAGTGATCTATATACCGTAAGAGTGGGGCCATCTTAGTTAGCATATACTGGACGATTTATGGATCCACATGTTGACACGGTAAGGTATGGGGGGTCGAATTCATTTTGGGGACGTATCTAAATTTGGGGGGTTATTAATAAAAATGGCCAAATAGTAAATAACAAGATTTTTAGGCACGATCCCAAATTATGAATATGAATATTAATTTGTTTTTATCCACGTTTCAGTAACATAACTCGATGGACTCATTGATAGCCTACCGGCTTGGAGTGCCAAAGGTCGTAGGATCGAATCCGATTCAAATTTTACTTATATTTTATTTTTTGTAAGAGTTTATTTCTAGCTTCCAAATGTATGGCATGCCAAAGTGATATTTATTCAACTCACAAAATATCATGCAACTTTCAAAATATCGTTCAACTTTTTTAAATATATCATGCAACTCTCAAAATAACATACAGCTCAGGAAGGGTGTATATTTTTTGGGAACATGTATAATGAACTAAGAAAAGTTATGGGTGTTGTGACCAGGTCATGCACTTGTAGTGGGGAAGGTCGCTGGTAAAGGGGAAAACCTACTGGTCAGATAGTCATACATATATATATATATATATATATATATATATATATATATATATATATATATATATATATATATATATATATATATATATATATATATACATATATATATATATATATATATATATATATATATATATATATATATATATATATATATATATATATATAATATATATATATATATACATATATATAAACACACACATATATATATATATATATATATATATATATATATATACATATATATATATATATATATATATATATATATATATATATATATATATATATATATATATATATATATATATATATATATATATATATATATATATATAATATATATATATATATACATATATATGAACACAAATATATATATATATATATATATATATATATATATATATATATAGATATATATATATATATATATATATATATATAGATATATGTATAGATATAAATACATACATACAATTATACATACAATTAACATACATTTATATATATATATATATATATATATATATATATATATATATATATATATATATATATATATATATAGCAAACTCTGAGAGTAATGTGAGAAAAGTACCCTTATCCTCTATATCTACTATTTTAAAAAGCCCCTCTGTACGCAAGTTGTCATAATTAGCATTTAATGATTCCCTTAGCTTAGACTGACTGTGTCTGTTGTCACAGGATTATTCATTGATAATTACTTGAAGGGTTGTTGTCTGGAATTAATAGGTTACGGTCAAGCTGATCACAGAGCTAGATATGTAAATGACCACTCCAGCTCGAGTGCTTACCCACTTGGCCATGGCAATTTGCATTCATAAAGGTTTGGTCAACTAAATAGGCCTCTATATATTTAAAGGTGGGACGTCCAGTGAGGCGCAGGTTAACCATTCTAATGCTGAGGTCCAAATCACAAGGATGAAAAGATTTTTGAAAACCATCTAGATCCTGTGATGTTGCTATTCATTGGATAGCTCTCACAGAGTACTCTCAGATGAGTACCCATGTGCTAGGATTTTAGTCATTTCTCAGTTTTTTTTAATTAGTTTGTATAATGGCCAAATTAGTCAGCAGCAGCATAGTGGTTAACACAAAATGACTATCTGACCAGTAGGTTTTCCCCTTTACCAGCGACCTTCCCCACTACAAGTGCATGACCAGGTCACAACACCCATAACTTTTCTGAGTTCATAATACATGTTCCCAAAAAATATACACCCTTCCTGAGCTGTATGTTATATTGAGAGTTGCATGACATATTTTAAAAAGTTGAACGATATTTTGAAAGTTGCATGATATTTTGTGAGTTGAATAAATATCATTTTGGCATGCCATACAAATGCTTCAGATGGCACTTTAATCTGTAGGTGCAGTCGGCAATTTGAGAATTTCTTCAAAAAAAATATATAGTTTAATGGGTGTAGTAATGCCTAGCCTTTACATAGAATATGAGATCTGTTTAGTGGTCAGCTTGTTGCTTTCAACAGAAAAAAATAT
The DNA here is from genome assembly GCA_963942565.1 of Maea johnstoni. Lineage (NCBI taxonomy): Eukaryota > Metazoa > Annelida > Polychaeta > Spionida > Magelonidae > Maea > Maea johnstoni. Next base: position 9,718,550 of record OZ012699.1, read on the forward strand.
CATAAGTGATAAAGTTTAGAATTTCTTCAAGAAAATATATAGTTTAATGGATGTAAATATTAATTTGAATATGTAAATAAAGGATATGTTCCCGATGATGTTGGCATTGCCACGTGCATGCACACTTGCTGCACATGCCTATTACTCAATGCAACTTCCACCCATTCACCTTCTATTTGCCCTTCCATACGTCGTCACCTGTTGATCAGTGCCCTATTTATGCACCTCTCAACTGTACTATGGGCTTGGATATGTGCGCCCGCCACTCACTTTTTGGGCGCACAGATCCTTATTAAACTGTCATCTTGTACTCATCCTGCGGCCTTAATATGCGCCCTGCCGCAACACTTGCCTTCCTCCTCTCTCTAAGTGTACTGTCTTCCCAATACCTCTTTCAACGGGGCCCTATCTGGATTTGTCCACAGATCACAATTACCACTTGCGGACTCAAAGAGAGAGTGGGGTACCTAAATTGCTGCCAGTCCCCCAGACATTGCCCTCCCACTTCATGAAACCGACCAGTATGTACCAATAGAAGCACATTAACCCTTCCAATGCTGAGACTACCTCCCTCTAAAAAAAGAATGACGCAAAGATTTTTGAAAACCATCTAAACCTTGTCATGTTGGTATTAATTGGATAGCTCTCGATGAGCACTATCAGATGAGTACCCATTTGCTAGGGTTTCAGTAATTTTTCAGGTTTTTTCATCATTTTGTATTGGACAAATTAGCCACCAGCAGCATAAGGGTTAAAGTAACCCTCTGATATCCTATCTGGATTTGGCTACAGAGGTAGGCTGTAGTGAGATCATTCCAGACTGTAAATGCAGTGCATTTATTTTTTCTTAACACGTTTCACTCAATTAAACATTCTGCATATTTCATCTCAACTCGTCCTTTACAGAGGAGATGAATGTTATGGCTCAACACAGCTAATGGATTGACAAACATTGCTAATAGTAAAGCTGTGTTAACCCGTAAATGCCCACAGCAGCCTAAATCAGTCTGACAATTTTGGTGAAATTTTTCAGTGAAAAGCCTATTTGGGAAAATAATTCAAGAAATGTTCATTAAAACACTACAAATAACTCTCCTTCAAATATTCTTTAAAAATATGTTTAATTCCAAAATTATAGTTGGAAGTTTAAAAGTTCCACACAACAATTTCTTAATGAACTCCTAATGAAGAATGGGTTAACCCATTCACATCTAGAGCTAATTCATGTTCTGACATATATATGTAAATATTTTGATAATTACGTAGCAGTATTTTTGGAAATCTTTCCATGAAAGTTATTGTTCCTTATGTTTTTAACCATCCCTCTTCAAATGAGCCATGCACTGCAGTCCTCGATCACACACACTTTATCCTGGTATCCCAACTTAAAGCACACGACTGAAAGTGGTATTTCTCGTGACCTTTTGGCTTTAACATCAAAGCACTGCATGACCTCTACATTTGATTAAGTTGCCATAGATACTGTCTCCATGGAAACATAGTAACAACTTACAGATAATCACAACCTTAGTAAAAAAAACACTTGAATGATCTGAGAGAGACAGAAAATAACTGGATTAATTTAGTATCAAGTTTCAGCAGATAAAATGTTGAAGATTAAATCTGAATTGTGTCAACTTCCTAAAAGTCTCCAAGACTTCTCTTCTCTGGCATGCAGTATTCTATTCTATCAAAAATCTATCTTTTCTAAAGCCACATAATCAAACGCTTTAAAATGAATTCCAAATCATTAAAATATTAAGATGTCAGTATCGGTACTCAAATGGTTTGGCAATAATTATGAATCATGTTATTTAGGGCAGATAAGTCTTAAGAAACATGTAACATGCTAGATTTTCTCAAGCTCCTTTTCTCTCTTCTCTTGCAAAATACTTTTTTCTAATGCTCGGAAATCTAATTTACATAAATGAATTTCATTTTATCAATAATTTAGCAAACCAGAACATAAGTCGGTTACAGCCACCGATCAATATCTATCTTCGTAGTTAACCCATTAATGTCTAGAACTCTTTGATGGAGAGTTGTTGGTAATGTTCCAAAAATATTTTGCCTTCAAATATTTCCCCAGTTTTGATTTAGTCTGAGAGATTTCACCCAAATTGCCAGGGTGCTTTTGGCCCCAATTTTGGAGAAATCTTTCAGGCAAAACCATTGAGGGAAAAATACTTGATGTCAAATATTAATCATAAAACTACCAACCACTCTCCTTCAAATATTTTGCAAAATTATCCCCAATTTCAAAGTTATCGTCAAAAGTAATTTAGTACCTTTTGGTATTTTGACTAGTATTTTGGTAGGTGCTCTGAAGCATCAAGGGGTTAACGCAAGTAGCATCCAGCCACTGGTAAAATCAATGGCAGTGTAAGTGGATTTGAGACTTGTCTGTTTTCGCCTAGCTGGAACCCTGATCCAGGAAGTAAGCAGTATCTACGTCTGATACTGGATCAGTCAATTCAATGATAGCGGCTAGCAGAGGATCTCAGACTCAGACTCAGGCATATAGCTCACTCGTGCATGTGTGTATGTGCCATGCCCGATCAGTGAGATATAACTTCATCAATTGCAAGCTTACTAAGAAGACACTAATATATAACCTAGAAGTTAGGCTGCCAATACAAATATGAGGGCGGTATTTCTCAAGATAACTTAAGAAAGGGATTAGTTACATTTCAGAAGATCTTACTATTGAATAAAATTTTGAAATTTTAAATTCAAAATATATCAATTTTATATATATATATATATATATATATATATATATATATATATATATATATATATATATATATATATATATATATATATAAATATAAATATATATATATATATATATATATACATATATATATATATATATATATATATATATATATATATATATATATATATATATATATATATATATATATATATATATATATATATTGAATTTGAAATTTCTAAATATATATACACAAATATATATATATATATATATATATATATATATATATATATATATATATATATATATATATATATATATATATATATATACATAAACATACATATATATAAATATATATATATATATATATATATATATATATATATATATATATATATATATATATATATATATATATATATATATATATATATATATATTCAAAATATATCATAAGTGCATACACTAACCTTGAGAAGTGACTGGAACTCGTTACTTTGGAAGAGCTCTCGTAGGAAGATGAAGTCACTTTGTTCTGCATTGATGGAAGTCTGCAGTTCATCCAGACACTGCAGCAGCTTCTCAATACCTAAACAGGAATGAAACATTGATGTATTTTTCAGGACACTAGAATTTATGTAAGCATTTTCTGCAGATGAAATTCAGATGTGTCAAATGCATGTACACACACACACACACACACACACACACACACACACACACACATGTACATAAACATATATAAGGCCACTCCAATTTAATAACTTGTCTTACGAGCTCCAGAGTCTGGAAATGAGCCATTTTGGAATTTAAAAAAAAGTTGAAAAATGTGTTGTTGTTTTTTTTAAAATATTTTTTTAGAGTCTGCCGACTAGGACTGGTAGCGAGATGTTTCTAACAGCCTATTCTCAACTAAATAAAATCAATCAATCCTGTAACCTGAAGGCTGGGAGATATACATCCTCAAAATTGAGGCTCTGCTACAGCATTGATAAATCCCTGAAGTTAATTGAATCACCCTTACAATGAATATACTTAAAACTTGCACTTTTTTTTCTTTTTTTTTGGAGTCTGACAGAAAATCTCCAAACCACTTTCGTCCGTAAGACACCAAAGTCAACTTTTATTTTTTATTTTTTTGGAGTCTGACAGTATTTTTTGTCCACAAAAAGCTTGTAAGACAAGTAATTAAATTGGAGTGGCCTAATGTACTATACACAGCTTTAATATGGAGTGTTAAAGATTTCGCTTTACAGTCTAGCTGGAGGGTACTTGGAGGGTACGTTCAAGCAATCAGACTATATATTTATTACAATATAGATATTTATTTCAAGGATGTTATTTTGGTTTTATCGTTAAAATAGAGAAGATTAAATGCCTTTAAACAATACCAGTTTGGGTTTAAGTTACTGTTTAGGGATTTTCAATAGCCTGGATTATAGTAAGTATCCTATGATGTTGATTGTTATATACATGATCATAATACTCACCGGGTTCAGAAGCGGGTTTGGGCTTGGCTTTGGGCTTAGGTTTGGCTTTGGGTTCCTCCAGAACCGGGGTGCTCTCGGAGGGTATCACGGGCATCATGCAGCAGCACAGGAACTTGTGGTACTGTTTCCGTGGCGACCGCTGCGCTCTGAAACACACAAATAAACAATTGTACACAATCATAAACAACAAACAAATCTTCCTTTCAATCATAAAGTACTTTGCTACCTTTTCCATTGCAAGCCCTATTAATATAAATGAATAATCATACCGTGTTTGGGTTTGGGTTTAGGTTTGGGTTCCTCAAGAACCGCGGTGCTCTCGCATGAGAATGGTTATTCTTAAGTAAGAATAATCATAAAGAAATAATAAAACTTTTCCTCAAAAAAACAATGTTGATCTCTCCTTTCTAATGTATTCTATCTAACAGACATAAATAAAGAAACAATCATAACAATAATTATGCAACATTCTGATTAAAAGAGTAAAATGAGACAATGGATGTTATGTATAATGAAATTGTGTTGTCTTTAAAATATTCAAATAAAGAATCAAAATCAAAATCAAATAAGACAACTATATCATTATAGAATAGAATGAATCAGGATGAGAATCATGAAAGAGGAAATAGTAATAGTGTTATCTATGAAAAATATGAATAAGTAAAACGTCCATTCGATTAAGGAGCAAAACAGTCCTATACAGGAGAAAGTTTAACATTTCGCTCCATCAACCTTCCCCCCCCCCTCCTTTTTCTGAAATATTTTTGTCTTTATTCCACATTGCATATATAGTTTCGAAAATACATAAGAGTTCAATCATGGAAATCTATAAACTAGTGGCAGGCAATTGATATTTTCTGGCCACCTTTGGCAGATAGACGGTTAATCCAATTAGCCAATCAGGCCACTTCAATTCCCCAAAACAAATGTCATCGCGGAACATCGGCCGAACAATCAGTGAGCCAATCAGATAAAACAAACAGCGCATCACACGCAGCTTCCCACAACAACATCGTCATGGTAACCACAGCCATCCGCATCACTGATTTGTAGCATGTGAAAAAACTAAGAAAATGGTAAAAAGAAGAAAAGAAATACTAAAAATGAATATGAACATGAAGAAAAATTATGTACGGATGTGAATAGGAATTTCCATAACTATAGCCAAAAATCCTTTTTCTGATTGGCTTAACTTTTGGTAGAATTAATTCCATTAGTTAACTTTATGTTCTTCTAAAATATTAGTATGAGGATCTATGCTAGGGGTCTTTTATATCTTCACTAACAATAATGATAATAATGATAATTATGAAAATAATAATAATAACAATAATGATAATAATAACAATAATGATAATAATAATAATAATAATAATAATAATAACAATAATAATAATACTAACAATAAATAACAATAATAATGATTATACTAATAATAATGATAATGACACTTATAAGAATAAGAATAAGAATAAGAACTATGATAATAATAATTATAATTTTAACAGTAAGAAAAATGAAATTGATAAAAATTATAATAATAATAATAATTATGATAATAATTATTATAATATAATAATAATAATAATAATAATAATAATAATAGCAATAATAATAATAATAATAATAATAATAATCGTAATAATAATAACAATAAAAATAATAATAATAATAATAATAATAATGATAACGATGATAATATTAATAATAATAGTAATAAAACATCATGAATAATCATAATCTTTCTTTGATAAGGGCAATACACTAAAATACAGGGTTTGACTTCACTGCACAACATAAGCCTAAGAAAAATACATAAATTTACAAAATACAAAAATATTCAATTGGTTAATATGATTAGTTTCCAAGACTGCAGTACAGTCCAATGCGCCTTAATTCATTCCCGTCAGCAAAAAGCCGTGGCGGCAGTCAAGAATGAGTCACTCGTTGTTTTGATCACATTCCAGTCCTGCCCGACTGTCGTATTACGACCCGCAGCCGCCGCGGATTGTTGTCTCTGATTGCATTAGATTCGTGTGGTAATATTTCTCAACCAATCATGTTCATCTGACAGTAAAAATGGCCGCCAGACTCGGGCAATCCACTCGGCCGTGTTTACCGTCTACAGCGAGGGCCCTCGAAAACATGATGAAATTTAGCAACTTATACGGCTAATGGATAGACTTTATTAAGTGAGGCCACTTTTTTTCTGGTTAAGGAAAAATCCCTCATTGATTTTGGGCCTCCAATTGAAAAAAAAAAGTTAAGGAAAGTTGAAAAGTTATTCCTTAAAAGCTATATTTGTGCATGTTTTATAACACAAAAAAAATAGAAAAATAGGATACCTCTATTCATACTCTACAGAATGTATCCCCTATATGCATGGGTTTCTGACAATAAAAAGTGATGTTTAAGCTTATATAACTGGCTTTTCACTTTTTCTTAACTTTTTCTTTTATCTCGTCAGACAGTTTTGGCTGCTGCAGGCATGTATGGGTTAATCCACTTAAAGTAAGTGCAAAATGTAGTCCCAAAAGAGACTTTCTATATCATATGGAACCTACTCATATTTGACAATGACCGTTGCCATGGTGACAGCCCCCATTCATCATACTTAAGAGCTATATTAAGGATAATAATTATATCTAATATTTGATACAGAAAAGCAGGAAAGTTATAGCGATTAATACATAGGGTTATCCTCCGCAAGTGTCGTCTGGTGGTATTTTGGGGATACCATTTTTACCAGAGCATTCTTCCAAAAATATTTGAAGGTAATGTATATTGATTAGATTACAAACCACAACTCCACTTCCGATACTTCTTAATCAAGTCCAACAAACAGTGGTCTAGGACTAATCCCTGCCTCTCAGCACTGCCCAAGTTGGAGTCCTGGCCAGGACATGTGAGAAAGTTGCCAGTGACTTCAGGGTTAGGTGGTGGTTTTCACCAGGTACTCTGGCATTTCCTTCACCTCATCTAATGTGCTAGTTGCAACTTAGCTGCAATATGGCAGAAAAAGTGATGATGAATGAAATAACATACAAGGAGAAAATCATGTCTCAGTCAGTCTCCTGTGGGTTCTGATTTCCAACACCTAAAAACAGCGACATAAAGAAGTCTGCCCCCTTATGTCCAACAACTTTAACCCCTTCATGCCAGTGGGACTCAAAGTTGCCGGCTGACAATTTTGAGGATATCTCTTTAACAAAAGCAAATATTTAGAAAATATTTGAAGGAGAGTTGTTCATCAGAACTCCATCTACAACTCTCCTTCAAATATTTCTGAAATTTAAGCTTCATTTTAAAGTTATCTTTTCAAGTATGGCAGGTCCAGAAGACACTTGTAAAGCAGATCTTCAGGCATGAATCGGATTGACAATGTCACGAAACAGCCTGCCCCTCGGGTCTCGTGTGATTCGTATAACAAGACATAGATCAGTTCACTGACTCTCCTAAATGGGATGTGCCGTCATGGTGACCATCTTGGTTCTGAGATTACCGGCTGCTGACAGAGTTCCTGCCCTTCCAGCACCAGCTGCAGTCGAGCATCAGAAATCCTGATATGACCGTCGTCGCATCAAGTAGATAAGATTGGCATTGAGGTATCAATCTTTGCAAGAACTCAACTATTATGTATATTGCAATTGTCTCCATTCATCCTTAGAGTCCAACGTGTTAATTCTGACTACAAGGTGGTGAAGGAAAGAAGGAATTGGGGTTTAACCCTTATGCTGCAAAAAACCATAAAAATGACTGAAACCCTGGCACATGGGCGCTCATCTGAGAGAACTCAGCGAGAGCTGTCAAATGAATACCAACATGACAGGGTTTGGATGGTTTTCGTCCTTGTCTGCATTGGAAGGATTAAGTCTCTTTCAACAGCTGAGGTCATATTGCGACAAAATAGAAAATTCCCTTCTCATTACGAACAGTACCAAGGGTTTTTTCAGTTGTAGAAGTATCACAGACAGCCTTCTACAATGCCGCACATTCATATCTATAGCGACCAGGCCAAGCCGGATGTGGGAATCCAGCAAACTCATGTTTAATTGGGAGCCATGTAACATAACCACTGGGCCATGGCCGATCCCTCTACAGGGAGATATTGTGACAACCATCACTATGCTAAATTGAGCAGCATGTGGTTCTAAGTTCTAAGTTATCTCTGAGACTAAAGATAACTGAATTCAATACTTGACTCAGATGATAGATTTAGAGGTCAAATGAACCAACCTCAACCCAGTCATCCTTAACAATGTTCCAGAAAAATTGTCGTATGGATCTATGATACTTTAGATAATAAATGGAAATATTTCACAAAATATTTGAAGGAGTCGTTCAATGTCTTGACTAAAGCTCCTTCTTTAGTAATATCTTTGTGATCGAAGAATATGTCTGTCATGGATCATCTACAAGGAGGAAAGGGTTCTCAGGACTTAACCATTCCTGAATGCTAAGGCTACTTTCACCCGAAGCACAAGAATGCAAATATTTTTGAAAACCATCAAATCCATATCATGTTGGTATTCATTGGATAGCTCTCGCCGAGTACTCTCAGATGAATACCCATGTGCCAGAGTTTCAGTCATTTTACAGGGTTTTTGCATAATTTTGCAACGGCCAAATTAGCCACCAGTAGCATAAGGGTTAAGCTGCAACTCCACCTCAATATATACATCTCTAGACACGAAAGGGTTACCATCACTTGCGAGAAGTGCATAGGTTCACTGTTCTTGAGGTTACAAGAGAATGTTACTGAATCCTATGTAAGGTTACACAGATATAGCCAGTTATTTCCTTGGAGTTCTGGCTCCAGCTGGTCAGGCCGGTCAAGGGGATATGTAGTAGTGCTGATTGGTTCCTAATTAAACCTCTAAGACACCACCACTGACGGCCACACTGAAAACCCAATCCTCTTGGACTGGGTTACTCTCATGAAACAAATATGATTATTATCATTGGTATTATTATCATTATTACTATCATTATTATTATTATTATTATCATTATTATTATTATTATTATTATTATTATTATTATTATTATTATTATTATTATCATTATCATTATTATAATTATCATTATTATTATTATCATTATTATTATCATCATTATTTTCATTATTATTATTATTATTATTATTATTATTATCATTGTCATTATTACTATCATTATTATTACTTTTATTATGTTTTTATTATCATCATCATCATCATCATCTTCATTATCTAGCCTAAGAAAACCCTGCATCATTTTCATCCTGAAAAGGCTCTCCAAATATCAGCTGGATTTCAAACCACAGTACTCTAGCCATGAATACGTTTAAACAGTAAAGCATGGTCTTGAACCCTTCAGAAAATAATCTCCACCTTACGGCTCACATGCCCTGTGTGACCTTCACCTTGGCTCCTCCTAATGGTACCGATGCTGCCCTGGCATCTCCACGACAACAATTGTCTCCAGATGGTATCATCCCCCCCCCCCCCCCCCCCCCCATCTCAATGATCCCATCTGTAGGTTAAGTTTGTCTCAGTCTACGCCAGCCAGCGGTGGCTGAATGGCATTAGTGCAGTACAACGTAGGGCAAGACAAATTGAATTCTATGTCTTACGGATCACGGCAAAAAGAAATTCAGCAATATGAAAAATACATATATCCTTTCTAGATTGTACATTTTATCAGAGATGTTGATTAGTGTAATACAGCTCTCTGATTTTATTGTTATTCTATTTTATTTCATTTTATTTTATTTCATCTTTATTCATTTATTTATGTATTCATGTATCTATCTATCTTTCTATCTATCTTTCTATTTTATTATCTATGATTATTTATCATTTATCTTTATTATCTACTTATTTATTCATTCATCTATTGCTTGATCGATCTATCGGTTGATTGATTGATCATTCATTTATTCATTCATTTACTCATGTTTTTTTCATCTATCATCTATTTACAAATTTATTTCTCTATTCATATATTTTTTCATATATTTTTTATTCATTCATTCATTCTTTCATACATTCATTCATTCATTCATTTATTCCTTCATTCATTCATTCATTGGTTCGTTCATTCATTCATACATATATTAATCCATTCATCTATTTAATATTCATTTATTCACTTATCTTATTTTTCATTTATCAACTTTTATTTTTGTAGATAGAGACACTTTTTCTGAGAGCAAAAAAATTGACAAGGCAATGTATGAAACTGGTCTGGCCTTAGTGGCACATATGACCAAGCCTCCTATATATCCAGCCTAACACATACTCTCCCCTGCTGCCTGCGTCTTGTTAGAAACAGCTGAGTCCAGCAGTCACTACATGCATCCTATGAATGTCTATAATGTAGCAGCCAGCCCTGACCGCCCCTCCCCTGACCCAACCCCCAACCAGACTTCCACCATTCATTCAGGGAGGGTTATAAGCATTTGAATTGAAATATTTTGTGCCACACATGTGGCTGAAACTAGGTTGCCCTCTGGTACAAGTGCGTCTTAGGAAAAATCACTGGTCTGTGAGCTTAGGACTATCATGTACTACTAGTCACATACCTACATATCAAAGGTACTGCCCCATAACTACCATATACAAGTGTGTCTTATGATATCACTGTGAGCTTGGGACAATAATGTCACATATATCTAGGTATTGCCTGAAAACTACCATGTTCTAACCACACATCATGGTAGACATATGGCTGCAGGTTGCAGGATAGGTTCCAAACATTATTTGCCAAGCAGGCAAGCTGCCCCTAAAGTTTACTTGCCCCGCCGGCACTTCCATTTGCCCCAGCATTTCCATTTGCCCTAGAACTCTCTTAAACAAAGGTGAGTTACATTGTGAGGAATCTGCCCAAAACATTACTTATTGAGTAGGGCAAGTTAATGTCTTAGTGTCTTGTAACGGGGCAAGTGGTTATGTTGCACGCTGGGTTGACATATAGTTCAATGGTGGTAATGGTCAAATACGGTTCTGCCACAAGTATACCAGTAATACCACTGACCAGTGGTCAGATCATAGAAATTGAAACATCAACCTCTTTCTACCACAGGTCTACTGGTGAAAGCATGGTACACCAGTGGTTTAGACTTTTTTGTTAGGGTGATATCAGATATATAAAACCCCTGTGAGCTTAGTATGAAATCAAAAAATATCAACATATCTAATTTGGAATGAAACAATTCTTTAAAAAAAAAAGCATTTTCTCAATTGACTCTGAGGGAATCTGCCTTTACAACCCCCAAACCTCAACATATGATCCTTGGGATGAACAATTCTTTGCCAAAACCACTGCATTTTCTTGATTGGTTCAGAGAGGTCTGCCCCTACAACCCCCAACCTCTCCCCCGCCCTCTGTATGGGTCAGCAGTGTCCTGGACCACTGTCTGTGTCTGTTACAGATAGCCTTCTAACATTCAGCTCATGCTAGAAATACCTGAAGCGGGCGACAGCTGCCCTGGCCCTCTCTGCCACCCGTCCCCCCCCCCCCCCACTCCCCTACCACCCCTCCTCAATCTACCACAAGTGATGGCACCCCAGCAATCAGCTGTCTACCCTCATCAACACATACACACTTACGCTCTGGTGTGGGATGACCATCATCATCCTCATTATCATCATCATTATCATTACCATCACCAGCATAATCATCCCCATTATCATCATCATCAGCATCATCATCATCATCATCATCATCATCATCATCATCATCATCACCATCATCTTTATCATCATCATCATTTTTATCCTCATTATCATTATCAATATCATAAAAATCTTCTTGATCATAATCATCATCATCACCCTCAACATCTTCATAATCATCATCATTATAATCATCACCATCATCATCATCATCATCATCATCATCATCATCATCATCATCCCCATCATCGTCATCATTATCACCATCATCATCATCCCCATCATCATCATCACCATCATCATCATTATTCCTATCAGTCCATATATTGACCCACTAAGGGCGCCATAAGCCTATAGGCTATGTGGTCAACTGGACTTGCAGATGAGGAGGAAGTGGCGGATTATTCCTATTGGCCGAGGAGGAGCAGGAGGAGGAGGAACGCGATTATTTCCTCCGGCTATCCGTCGTCCCTGGAAGAAGCGTAGTATGTAGTTTACGAGAGGAACTACTGTCTCCCGTAGGATAGAGACGTCCTTGTTCTCCGGCGAGAATCTTCATTCATCACTTATTGATTTTCCCATTTCCTTGAGATCCTAACCCATCTGTGCCTTGAGATCTTCATGCTCAGTGCAGTGAGGATCTGTAATACTTTTGAAAATAACTTTGGAACTAAAATAAAATCTAAATAAATTAAATAAAATTAAAATAAAATTGAAATAAAAAAAATAAAAACTAGAATTTAGCTGACACAATATTCAAAGAAAGGTTATGTTTTGTTTTTATATTATGAGCAGAATGTCTCATTCAAGTACTTTTACAAATATCTTCTAGTTACTACAAATTGCATGAAAGGGTCAACATTTTCATGGCTGGAACCATTTGGGGACAAATGATGTTTTGATAATTATGTTAAATTGGACAATAACAAAAGCATGCAATATCATCTAAGAGGACTTAAATGCCAAGTTCCGAAAACCATATCTCCATCAAATAAGCAGTCCATTTTGGGGTATTTACCAGCAAAAATGGGTAAACACAATCAACCATGCGATATAGTGCTCCCTTGTTTTATAGTGCATTTTACGTGCCCTGATGTTACCCTTGTTTTATAGCACACTATACGTGGATTTCTGATCCAGGCCTCCGTGTAGTGCTGTGGGCAGTAATGTGTTTACACAACATCTGCAGAATTTCTTCATGACAAATGCAGCTCGTGGGAATGTCAGAATTAATCCAAACTGAGTGGAGAATAATGAAATCATCAGAAATTGTATTTCTCAGTCTCAGGGCAATGCTTCAATATGATATAATGCAGGCTTTACTGTTAGAATTTGTCATCTTCATGAATTATCATTATCATCATCATTATCGTCTTCCTCATTTTCATCACTGTAACAATCTTAATCATCATTATCATCATCATCAACATCATCATCATCATCATCATCATTATTTTCATCAATAGCAACATTATAAACATCATTATCATAACCACCACCACCACCACCACCACCATCATCATCATCATCATCATCACCATCATCATCATCATCACCATCATCATCATCATCATCATCCTTATCACCACCACCACCACCATTTCAAAGCCATTAGCGTTTTTAAGAATATGAGCATCATCATCATCACCATCATCATCCTTATCATCATCATCATCATCATCATCATCATCATCATCATCATCATCATCATCATCATCAACAACAAAAATGTCATCATCATCATCATCATCATCATCATCGTCATCAACAACAATAAAAATGTCATCATCATCATCATCATCATCATCATCATCATCATCATCATCATCATCATCATCATCCTCGTTACCACCACCACCACCACCACCACCATTTCAAAGCCATTAGACGTGTTTTTAAAGGGGAACTAAAGGCTCACATACATATTAGCTGATATGAAAGTAATACACTTATAGAATAGGATGCTGTCCTCCTTTTTCTCTTAGTGAGCCCATGAGGGGAGAATTTTGAGTTTTGCTACCAGCTTCAGCCAGCCCCTAGCAGCCCCTGGTAGCAGCCATGTTGCTCTACTGCTATCAGCTGCGACCTAAATGGGTGGCAGCCCACTTGCTGTGCCCTAGCTCTGGGCAGCGCATCATAGACTGTAGTGCTCTATACACCAAGTCTCTTCGAAAGTTGCATAAAAACTTGTATGAGTATCAAACAGGTAAATGGTAAAATCATGAGCAGCAATTGGTTGTACAAAAAGACAGGGTGGTAGAGTTATTTTTCATATATTTCCTGTTGGTAAATTCAGACAAAAACAGTGGCTAGCATCACGGAAACTAATAAATCCACCTGTCTTGAAGTTACTTCAAGTATGCAGTTCTATGTTCAGACCACTTCCCTGATGCATA
>OZ012699.1:9742302-9792302 GCA_963942565.1 Maea johnstoni
GTGGAAGTCTGGTTGGGGGTTGGCTCAGGGGAGGGGCAGTCAGGGCTGGCTGCTACATTATAGACATTCATAGGATGCATGTAGTGACTGTTGGACTCAGCTGTTTCTAACAAGACACAGGCAGCAGGGGAGAGTATGTGTTAGGCTGGATAGGAGGTTTGGTCATTATGTGCCACTAAGGCCAGACCAGTTTCATACATTGCGTTGTGGATTTTTTGCTCCCTCAAAAAAAAGTTGATAAATGAAAAATAAGATAAATGAATAAATGAATATTAAATAGATGAATGGATTAATGTATGTATGAATGAATGAATGAATGAACAAACCAATGAATTAATGAATGAATGAAAGTATGAATGAATGAATGAAAGAATAAATGAATGAACAAAAATATATGAATAGAGAAATAAATATGTAAATAAATGATAGATGAATAAAACATGAGTAAATGAATGAATAGATAAATGTCTGAATGAATGAATGAATGATCAATCAATCAACCAATTGATCAATCAATCAATCAATAGATGAATGAATGAATAAATAAATGAATGATAAAGATGAATGATAAATAATCATAGATAGTAAAATAGATAGATAGTTAGATAGATAGATAGAAAGATAGATAGATACACGAATACATAAATAAATAAATAAAGATGAAATAAAAAAAATGAAATAAAATAGAATAATGTACAATCTAGAAATGACTTGCTGACTTTTTTTTGCCGTGATCCGTAAGACAAAGAATTCAATTTGTCTTGCCCTACGCTGTACTGCACTTATGCCATTCAGCCACTGCTGGCGTAGACTGGGACTAACTTAACCTACAGATGGGATCATTGAGATAGGGGGGGGGGGGATGATACCATCTGGAGAAAATTGTTGTCGTGGAGATGCCAGGGCAGCATCGGTACCATTAGGAGTATCCAAGGTGAAGGTCACACAGGGCATGTGGTCCTCCAGGTTGCGATTATTTTCTGAAGGGTTCAAAACCATGCTTTACAGTTCAAACCCATTCATGGCTAGAATACTGGGGCTTGAAATCAGGCTGATATTTGAAGAGCATTTTCAGGATCTAACACAATGGTGAAGGGTCTTCTTAGGCTAGATGATGATGATGATGATGATGATGATGATGCTGAAGATGATGATGATGATGAAGATGATAATGATGATAAAAGCATGATAATAGGAATAATAATCATAGTAATAATGACAATGATGATGATAATGATAATAATGAAAATAATAAAAATAGTAATGATAATAATAATAATAATAATGATAATAATAATAATGATGTTGATTATAATAATAGTAATAATAATAATAATAATAATAATAATAATAATAATAATAATTATAATGATACTAATAATGATACTAATAATGATACTAATAATGATCATAATGATAAGGATAATAATAATGACAATACTAATGACAATAATGATATTGATAATAATGATAATACGGTAATGATAACGATAACGATAAAAATACTTATAATAATAATAATAATAATAATAGTAATAATACCAATGATAATGATAATCTTTGTTTCACAAGAGTACACAGTCTAACAGGATTTGGTTTTCCTGTGTGGCCCTCAGTGGGGGTGTGTCTTAGAGGTCTAATTAGGAACCAAGCAGCACTGCTACATATCCCCTTGACCTGCTTGACCAGCTGGAAGCAGAACTCCTAGGAAATAACTGGCTATATCTGTGTAACCTTACTCAGGATTCGGTAACATCCTCTTGTAACCTCAAGAACAGTGAACCTATGAACTTCTCGCAAGTGATGGTAACCCTTTCATGCCTAGAGATGTATGCAATATTTGAGGTGGAGTTGCGGCAACAGTGAACCTATGCACTTGTCGCAGGGGATGGTAACCCTTTCATGCCTAGAGATGTATGCAATATTTGAGGTTTGGTTGCGGCTTAACCCTTATGCTACTGGTGGCTAATTTGGCCATTACAAAATGATGCAAAAACCCTGAGAAATGACTGAAACCCAGGGGCATATGGGTACATCTGAGAGTACTCAGCGAGAGCTATCCAATGCATACCAGCATGACAGGGTTTAGATGGTTTTCAAAAATCTTTATGTCCTTGTGCTTTGGGTGGAATTAGCCTCAGCATTGGAAGGGTTAAGTTCTGATAACCATTTCTTCCATATAGATGATCCATAACATATGCTTCGATCACAAAGATATTACCAAAGAAGAAACATTAATCAAAACATTAATAACAATTCTCCTTCAAATATTTTGTAAAAGATTTCCAAATTTTAAAGTAATTATTATCTAAAGTATCATAGATCCATACGACAATTCTTCTAGAAACTGTTAAGGATGACTGGGTTGAGGTTGGTTTATTTGACCTCTAAATCTATCATCCGAGTCAAGTATTGAATTCAGTTATCTTTAGTCTCAGAGATAACTTAGAACTTAGAACCACATACTGCTCAATTTAGCATAGTGATGGTTGTCACAATATCTCCCTGTAGAGGGATCGGCCATGGCCCAGTGGTTATGTTGCATGGCTCCCAATTAAACATGTGTTTGCTGGATTCCCACATCTGGCTTGGCCTGGTCGCTATATATATGAATGTGCAGCATTGTAGAAGGCTGTCTGTGATACTTCTACAACTGAAAAAACCCTTGGTAGTCTGTTCGTAATGAGAAGGGAATTTCTATTTTGTCGCAATATGACCTCAGCTGTTGAAAGAGACTTAATCCTTCCAATGCGGACAAGGACAAAAAGATTTTTGAAAACCATCCAAACCCTGTCATGTTGGTATTCATTTGACAGCTCTCGCCGAGTTCTCTCAGATGAGCGCCCATGTGCCAGGGTTTCAGTCATTTTTATGGTTTTTTGTTTCATTTTGTATTGGCCAAATTTGCCACCAGCAGCATAAGGGTTAAACCCCAATTCCTTCTTACCTTCACCACCTCATAGTCAGAATTAACACGTTGGACTCTGAGGATGAATGAAGGAGACAATTGCAATATATATGATAGTTGAGTTCTTGCAAAGATTGATACCTCAATGCCAATCTTATCTACTTGATGCGACGACGGTCATATCATGATTTCTGATGCTCGACTGCAGCCGGTGCTGGAAGGGCAGGAACTCGGTCAGCAGCCGGTAATCTCAGAACCAAGATGGCCGCCATGACGGCACATCCCAATTAGGAAAGTCAGTGAACTGATCTATGTCTTGTTAGACGGATCACACGAGACCCAAGGGGCAGGCTGTTTCGTGACATTGTCAATCCGATTCATGCCTGAAGATCTGCTTTACAAGTGTCTTCTGGACCTGTCATACTTGAAAAGATAACTTTAAAATGAAGCTTAAATTTCTGAAATATTTGAAGGAGAGTTGTAGATAGAGTTCTGACAAACAACTCTCCTTCAAATATTTTCTAAATAATTGCTTTGGTTAGAGAGATATCGTCAAAATTGTCAGCAATCTTTGAGTCCTACTGGCATGAAGGGGTTAAGGGTGTTGGACGCGAGACCCATAAGGGGGCAGACTTCTTTATGTCGCTGTTTTAGGTGTTGAAAATGAGAAAACATGAGAGACAGGCTGAGATATGAATTTCTCCACGTATGTTATTTCATTCATCATCACTTTTTCTGCCAAATTGCAGCTAAGTTGCAACTAGCCAGTTAGATGGGGAAGAAAAATACCAGAACACCTGGTGAAAAACACCAACTAACTAAGTTACTGGCCAGGATTGCAACATTGGCAGTAGTGAGAGGCAGGGATTAGCCTGATGTGTGTTGAACTTGAGGTTCAGAAGTATTGGAAGCGTAGTTGTGGTTTGTAATCTAATCAATATACATTACCTTCACATATTTTTGGAGGAATGCTCTGGTAAAAATACCAAAATACCACCAGACGACACTTGTGGAGGAGAACCCTGTGTATTAATCGTTAGAACTTTCCTGCTTTTCTGTATCAAATATTAGATGTCATTATTATCCTTCATATAGCTCTAAGTATGATGAATGGGGGCTGTCACCATGGTAACGGTCACTGTCAAATATGAGTAGATTCCATATGATATAGAACGTCACTTTTGGGACCACATTTTGCACTTACTTTAAGTGGACTAACCCATACATGCCTGCAGCAGCCAAAATTGTCCGACTTATTTAGTGGTATCCCCCAAACAGAAAAAATATTTAGAAAATATTTGAAGGAGAATTGTCCACCAGAACTTAATTTACAACTCTCCTTCAAATCTTTTACAAGTAGCAGGTAAATTTGAGCTGTAAAAACATCTTTGCCCACTTTTTTCTGTTTTAAGAAGATTTTCTCCCAAAATCAATGTGAGAGGGAGCTAAAATAATAAATAAAAAAAGGTGAAAAGCCAGTTATATAAGCTTAAACCTAATTTTGTATTGTCAGAAACCCATGCATGTAGGGCCTACATTCTGTAGAGCATGAATACAGGTATCCTATTTTTCTAATTTTTTGCGTTATAAAACATGCACAAATACAGCTTTTAAGAAATAACTTTTCAACTTTCCTTACTTTTTTTTCCAATGAGAGGCCCAAAGTCAACGAGTGATTTTTTCCTAAACCATAAAAAAAGTGGCCTGACTTAATAAAGTCTATCCATTAGCCGTATATGTTGCTAAATTTCATCATGTTTTCGAGGGCCCTCGCTGTAGACGGTAAACACGGCCGAGTGAATTGCCCGAGTCTGGCGGCCATTTTTACTGTCAGATGAACATGATTGGTTGAGAAATATTACCGCACGAATCTAATGCAATCAGAGACAACAATCCGCGGCGGCTGCGGGTCGTAATACGACGGTCGGGCAAGTGATCAAAACAACGAGTGACTCATTCTTGACTGCCGCCGCGGCTTTTTGCTGACGGGAATGAATTAAGGCGCATTGGACTGTACTCCAGTCTGGGAAACTAATCATATTAACCAATTGAATATTTTTGTACATATAGTAAATTTAAGTATTTTTCCTAAGCTTTTGTCACAGTAAAGTCAAAACCTGTATTTTATTGTACTGCCCTTATCAAAGAAAGATTATGATTATTAATGAAGTTTTATTATTATCATTATTATTATTATTATTATTATTATTATTATTATTATTATTATTATTATCATTATTATTATTATCATTATTATCATTATTATTATTATTATTATTATTATTATTATATTATTATTATTATTATTATTATTATTATAATTATTACTATTATTATCATCAGTATCAGTATCAGTATTATTATCATTAGTATCAGTATTGTTAGTAAAGATATAAGAGACCCCTAGCATAGATCCATATACTAATATTTTAAAAGTGGATAAAGTTAACTATTGGAATTAATTCTACCAAAAGTTAAGCCATTCAGAAAAAAGAAGGATTTCTGGCTATAGTTATGGAAATCCCTATTAACATCCGATTTTTCTTCATATTCATATTCATTTTTTGTCATTTATTTTCTTCTTTTTACCATTTTCTTAGTTTTTTCACATGTTACAAATCAGTGATGCGGATGGCTGTGGTTACCATGACGATGTTGTTGTGGGAAGCTGCGTGTGATGCGCTGTTTGTTTTATCTGATTGGCTCGCTGATTGTTCGGCCGATGTTCCGCGATGACATTTGTTTTGGGGAATTGAAGTGGCCTGATTGGCTAATTGGTTTAACCCTCTGTCTGCCAGAGGCGGCCAGAAAATAAAATATCAAATGCCTGCCACTAGTTCATAGATTTCCATGGTTGAACTCTTATGTATCTTCGAAACTATATAATTATGCAATAAAAATAATAATAATAATTGATATTTGATATAGCGCCCTTTCCACCTATAATGTTCAAAAGCGCTTTAGAGTCATTGGACAGTTGTCATGGTCCATATAGTCAATTAAACTCCTTTCGAAATAGCAATGTTTTCAGCTGTTTCTTGAAGTTTTGCACACTATCAGCAGCCTTGATGTTGTCAGGGAGCTCATTCCAAAGGCGTGGTGCATAGGCACAGAATGCTCTGTCACCAAACCTTTTCAGATTAGTGAGTGGTATCTGTAATAAGTTCTTAGTGTTTGATCTTAGAGTCCTTGTATTAGCTTGTTTGACTAACAGTTCCCTCAAGTATAGAGGGGCACATCCATGCATGCATTTGAAAGTCAAAAGCAGAATCTTGAACTCAATCCTTTTCCTGATGGGCAGCCAGTGAAGATCTTTTAGAACTGGTGTAATGTGATCATACTTTTTGGAGCCACTAACCACTCTAGCAGCATTGTTTTGGACTCTCTGGAGCCTGCATAGCAGCTCATCAGTAATTCCACAGAGAAGTCCATTACAATAGTCAAGGCGTGATGTCACCAGTGAGACGATGGCACTCTTGGTTGTATCAGTATTGAGAAATTTCCTTGCAATGTGGAATTAAGACAAAAATATTTCAGAAATGTTTCTTTATTTGTTGTTATGATTGTTTCTTTAATTGTCTGTTAAATAGAATACATTTGAAAGGGGAGCTTGCCATTGTAACTTATGACCAAAAGGTAGTTTTATATTTTTCTATTCAATTATTTATTTGTATTACGGGCATGGGGCTTGCACTGAAAACAGTAGCATAGTACTTTATGATTGATAGGTTGTTTTGTTTGTTGTTTGCGATTGTGTACAATTGTTTATTTGTATTTTTCAGAGCGCAGCGGTCACCACGGAAACAGTACCACAAGTTCCTGTGCTGCTGCATGATGCCCGTGATACCCTCCGAGAGCACCCCGGTTCTGGAGGAACCCAAACCCAAGCCCAAACCCAAACCCAAACCCGCTTCTGAACCTGGTGAGTATTATGATCATGTATATAACAATCAACATCATAGGATACTATAATCAGGCTATTGAAAGTCCCAAGCAGTAACTTAAACCCAAACTGGTATTCTTTACAGGCATTAAATTTTTGCTATTTTAATGCTCCCCATGATAGCGCCAAAATAACATCCTTCAAATAAATATCTTTTTCTGTACGATTATTCATTTGTATTACAGGGCAAGGGGCTTATCAAATAGATAACCACCTTTAGTGTATAATTATATTTATAACAATTAACATCATAGGATACTAATAATCCAGGCTATTGAAAATACCAAACAGTAACTTAAACCCAAACTGGTATTGGTGTACAGGCATTTAATTTTCGCTATTTTAACGCTCCCCATGATAGCGCCAAAATAACATTCTTCAAATAAATATCTATATAGTAATAAATATAGAGTCTGATTGCTTGAACGCAAATTTAAAGTAGCACAAGTACCCTCCAGCAAGACTGTAAAGCGAAATCTTTAACACTCCGTATCAAAGCTGTATATAGTACATTATATATATTTATATACATGTGTGTGTGTGTACTTGCATTTGACACATTTGAATTTCACCTGCAGAAAATGCTGACATATATGCTAGTGTCCTCAGGGTCCGACATTAAAGGTAAACCTATGGCCCCAGGCCAGTAAAAATTCCACAAAATGGCTGCGGGCCAGTAGAAATAGATCCCCACTTGTCCTACAGGGACAGTAAACATTTGTGTTATGGAATAAAGAAGTTTATTTTTAAAATATATGAAGACAAAATAGCAATGAAAATTAATGCTGTCAGTGAATTTTATGCAGTGTTTTTTTTCTTGTAAAATTTTTTTTAAATGTAATCTTTATTTTAAGTCGGTATATCAATTACAAGAAACACAAGCTACTAAGGCTCTTGGCCGACTGGACCGACGGCTTACAGTGCCCTCCGAAGCACTGGAAAGCAGCAAGGAAATAAATTTCCTTTCTCTGCGCTCACACCGGGAATCGAACCCAGGTTGTCTGCGCCGAAGGCAAGCTTGCTAACCACTTGACCAATTTACAATTATGTTAATACATAATTGTAAATATTTAACATTTAAAAGAAAAGTGTGTAGGACCTGTAAAATCTTTGCAGGACCAGTGAATCCTAGGTGTTACTGGTCCTACAGGGCCAGTAACTTTTTAAGTAAGCGTCTGGCCCTGGTCCTGAATAATACAGCAATGTTTCATTACTGTTTGTTTAGGTATTGAGAAGCTGTTGCAGTGTCTGGATGAACTGCAGACTTCCATCAATGCAGAACAAAGTGACTTCATCTTCCTACGAGAGCTCTTCCAGAGTAACGAGTTCCAGTCACTTCTCAAGGTTAGTGTATACACTTATGATATGTTATGAATATATATATATATATATATATATATATATATATATATATATATATATATATATATATATATATATATATATATATATATATATATATATATATATATATATATATAAATATATATATATATATTTATATATATAGCATGCAATGAAACCGCTTGCCCCGTTGCAAGTTGCTAAGTGAATTCGGCAAAAAACGGCCGGGAGAAAAGCAGAACTGATACCATTATTTGCCCCGCTCGGCAAGTAATGTTTTGGGCAGAGTCCTCGCAATGTAACTCACCCTTGTTTAACAGAGTGGCGGGGCAAGTGGAAGTGCCAGCGTGGTAAGTTAACTTGCCCTGCTTGGCAAGTAACGTTTTGTAACCAATGTTGCACCCTGATATAAATCTAGTATATTTTGAATTTAAAATTTCTAAATTTAAATTCAAAAGTAAAATCTTTTGAAATTGTAAAAATTATTCCTTTCTTAAATATTCTTGAGAAATATCGCCTTCGCATTTGTATTGGCAGCCTGAATTCTAGGTTATATATTAGTGTCTTCCTAGTAAGCTTGGTGAAGTTATATCTCACTGATCGGGCATGGCACACACACACATGCACGAGTGAGCTATATGTCTGAATCTGAGATCCTCTGCTAGCCGCTAACATTGAATTGACTGATCCAGTATCAGACGTAGATACTGCTTACTTCCTGGATCAGAATTCCAGCTAGGCGAAAACAGACAAGTCTCAAATCCACTTACACTGACATTGATTTTACCAGTGGCTGGATGCTACTTGCGTTAACCCCTTGATGGCAATGATTCTTCGGAGCACCTACCGAAATTGTCGTCTGGAACTAAGTTACTTTTGATGATAACTTTGAAATTCGGGATAATTTTGCAAAATATTTGAAGGAGAGTTGTTGGTAGTGTTATGACTAATATTTGTTCTCAAATATTTTCCTCTCAATGCTATTACCTGAAAGATTTCTTCCAATTTGCAGCAAAAAGCACTCTGGCAATTTGGGTGAAATCTATCAGGCTAAATCATAACTGGGGAAATATTTGAAGGCAAAATATTTTTGCAGCATTACCAACAACTCTCCTTCAAAGAGTTCTAGGCATTAATGGGTTAACTATGAAGATAGATATTGATCGCTCACTGTAACCGGCTAATGTTCTGGTTTGCTAAATTATTGATAAAATGAAATTCATTTATGTAAATTAGATTTTGCAGTATTAGAAAAAAGTATTTTGCAAGAGAAGAGAGAAAAGGAGCTAGAGAAAAACTAACATGTTACATGTTTCTCAAGACTTATCTGCCCTAAATAACATTATTCATAATTACTGACAAACCATATGAGTATTGACATCATGATATCTTGATAATTTGGAATTCACTTTTTGAAAACGTTTGATCATATGGCTTTAGGAAAGATAGATTTTTGATAGAATAGAATACTGCATGCCAAAGAAGAGAAGTCTTGGAGACTTTGAGAAAGTTGACACAATTCAGATTTAATCTTCAAAATTTTATCTGCTGAAACTTGATATTAAATTAATCCAGTTATTTTCTGTCTCTCTCAGATCATTCAAGTGTGTTTGTACTAAGGTTGTGATTATCTGTAAGTTGTTACTATGTTTCCTTGGAGACAGTATCTATGGCAACTTAATCCAATGTAGAGGTCATGCAGTGCTTTGATATTAAAGCCAGAAGGTCACAAGAAATACCACTTTCAGTCATGTGCTTTAAGTTGGGATAGCAGGATTGAGAGTGTTTTGAGTGTATGACTCATTTGAAGAGGGATGGTTAAAAACATAAGGAACAATAACTTTCATGGAAATATTCCCAAAATACTGCTACGTTATCAAGATATTTACATATTTACATATATATGTCAGAACTTGAGTTTGCTCCAGATGTGAATGGGTTAACCCATTCTTTATTAGGAGTTCCTTAAGAAATTGTTGTCTGGAACTTTGAAACTTCTGACTATAACTTTGGAATCAAACATCATTTTAAAGAGTATTTGAAGGAGATTTATTGGTTGTGTTTTGATGGACATTTCTCCTTCAATTATTTTCCCCAAAAATGCTTTTCCCTGAAAGATTTCGGCAAAATTGTCAGGCTGATTTTGGCTGCTGTGGGCATTTATAGGTTAAACACAGCTTTACTATTAGCAATGTTTGCCAATCCATTAGCTGTGTAGAACCATAGCATTTATCTCCTCTGTAAAGGCTGAGTTGAGATGAAATATGCAGAATGTTTAATTGAGTGAAACGTGTGAAGAAAAAATAAATGCACTGCATGCATTTGTAGTCTGGTATGATCTCACTATAGCCTGCCTCTGTAGCCAAATCCAGATATGATATCAGACGTTTACTTTAATGTGCTTCTGTTGGTACATACTGCCAATTTCATGTCTCGGGAGGGCAAAGTCTGGGGGACTGGCAGAAATGCAGAAATGAGTCTTCAAGTGGTAACTGTGATCTGTGGAAAAAGCCCAGCCCCTTCATGCCTGGAGATCTATTTCACCAGTGTCATCTGGACCTGTCAAACACAAAAAATATTCCCAATTCCAAAAATATTGCTTTTGTAAGAGAGATATCATCAAGATTATCAGGCAGTTTTGGCTGCTGCAGGCAGGAATGGATAAAGGTTCCTTTTGTGGACCATCAAATGTTGTATCGTTATTTCTATTTCTGATGTACAACTTAAGTCTTGGACATAAACCACACATGGATGAAATATTAACCTTTATGAGACACACATTAACTAACTACAAAATATTCATCATACACGTAAACCACATATGAAAACACATGAACCATGTATTAACGACACATTAACACCAATTCAATATTTTTGTTTTCAATAGAATAACCATCTTTAGTGGGTAATCAAATTTTGATTTCATTACTTGATTCATATTTAGCATCTGTTAAAAACTCATTTGATTTATGTTTTTATTTACATTTTGTTGAATATTCTATTTCAGGTTCACGAGAAAGTGAGCGACTACGAGAATCAGAATGAGGCTCGCGTTCCGCAGGGCGAGAACGGCTTCAGTCTCGCAGTGGACGTGTCAGAGGACCTCGAATATCAGGGAGATACAAAAAACGCCAAGGAGCTACTGCGACTACTATCACAGCCCCATATGAGGGTGAGTAAATGGGGTGAAAGGGAAATAGAGAAGGGGAATTAGAACTTGTATGGGGGTGAGTAAATGGGGTAACCGGGCAATGGAGAAGGGGAACCAGTTCTAATCTGAGGGTGAGTAAATAGGGTGAAAGGGGAATAGAGAAGGGGAACCAGAACTCATTTGAGGGTGAGTAAATGGGGTGAGAGGGGAATAGAGAAAGGGAACCAGAACTCATATGAGGGTGAGTAAATGGGGTGAGAGGGGAAAAGAGAAGGGGAACCAGAACTCATATGAGGGTGAGTAAATGGGCTGAGAGGGGAATGGAGAAGGGGAACCAGTACTCCATAGGCTTCCGAATCCAGATATAAAAATAGTACAAATATTAGATTAATTATTTTTATTGTATTATGTATCGAGTGATAGTGCAATTCACAGTGCAAAGTACATGGAAACCAGTACTCAATATTCTTCTTCTGAAAAAAGAGATTGAACTAATAGAAAAATCACATCTTGTAACCTCATAACCTCTTATGAGGGCAAATCAATGGAGTGTGAGGAATAGAGAATGGGAACCAATTCTCAATAGGCTTATGAAATAATAGAAAAATCATAATGTGTCCTGAGTAATGGTATGTGATAAAGCAATGGGAAACTGTTACTGAGTAGGCTTCCTAAAATAGAGTTCGAAATAATAGAAAAATCATATCATATTATGTAATGATTACAATTGGAGTATGGAGATATCAAAAGGGACTCTGAAATTGCACTCAATAAGTTTTTGAACACAGCTCTATAACTGATAGAAACTCATATCATGTATTGAGTAACTGCATATGAGGATGAGACACGGGAGTTTGAGGAATAGAGAAGGTGAACCAGTACAAGAAAGGCTAATGAATTTAACATAGAGAAAGTAACAACAGAAACACTGTATCATGTATTGAATAACCATGTGTGATTGGTGAATAATCAGTTAACATTGAGGTTCAAGGTAGAGTGAGGAATTTGCAGCATGAAACTCTTTTCAGTT
This sequence comes from Maea johnstoni, assembly GCA_963942565.1. Lineage (NCBI taxonomy): Eukaryota > Metazoa > Annelida > Polychaeta > Spionida > Magelonidae > Maea > Maea johnstoni. Next base: position 9,754,679 of record OZ012699.1, read on the forward strand.
ACACAGATATATAACATCAATAACAAATTTAGAGAAAAAATAGAAAATGGATTACAAGTGATTTTACTGAATTAATAGTATTTCAATCTGAATAGAAATAGTTTTGACTATTTCTTGCCTTTTTTCGTATCATGGAACATTGTGTACTAGGTTTCTGGCTCTCTGAATACAGCTATCACATGAAAAAAGTTGAACAATTGTTTCATGTTTGTATCTATAGGCTGTCGGTAAACATGTTATTTGAAGGAGGAATGTTAATCAGAACACTGGCAACAACTCTCCTTCAAATATTTTGTAAAATCTTTCTTAATTCCCAAGTTATTATCAAAAGTGTCATAGATCCAGACGACAATTTATGATATGTCTTATTTTACAGGCGCTGTTGTATGCCCACAACCAAGTGGCTGCCAAAGACCACTGGCAACAACTCTCCTTCAAATATTTTGTAATTTTTTCTTAATTCCCAAGTTATTATCAAAGGTGTCATAGATCCAGACGACAATAACGGTATATCTTATCTTACAGGCGTTGCTGCATGCCCACGACCAGGTGGCGGCCAAAGACTACCTCCCGCATCTCCCGGACGTCCCTGATGAGGTGGATGAGGACGAGGAGAGCGTGAAAATAGTGCGACTCATGAAAACTAACGAACCGTTGGTGAGTATTAGTAAGACTTTAGATGAATAGAATAATGGATTTGTCACTACAGATCAATCACCATATGGCCTATAGTGAAGCCCTGGACACACCGAATCTAGTCTCAGTGTGATGTCACTAGGAGACAAAGACCAATGAGGGCTCTCATATTTGTTTACATTATAGAGGAAGTTGCTTATGCACATGCCCAGAGCACACCTCTTGAGTGGTTCTCATCAACACATGCGCTAGGAGTTCAATAAAATTCTGAAATAAGTGTTTTTTACATTTTGAATGGAGCAAAAATAGAAATATATGGCACCCTTAACTCCATATTGATAAGTCGTCCACATTTGTGAAATTATAAGTTCCCGCTCTATTATTGTGGATAGGAACTCAATTTGAATACAATCTTATAGTTTTTGCATCTTTCTCTGCTCGCATTTTTCCCCCTGCTGTGGGGGTATGTTAATGATGCGTAATGTATTCCGCATAAGAAGACTTTTCAGGCTATATATATACTTCTTCACTTTTCATAGGCAGAATAACCAAATTAAGTTAGGGTAGAGAAAAAAACCTTAAAAAAACTAATCCCATAAATTACATGAAAATGTATCACTGGAGTCTTATCTAGAACAGAGATTTTCTGCTTTAGCTCTTTACTAACAAGAATTTGCTAGTTAACTTAGGGAGTTTTTTTGTCTCTATTTCAGGGGGCCACGATACGGGTAAATGATACAGGCACCATCAAGATAGCGCGCATCATGCACGGTGGCGCCGCCGACAGGAGTGGTAAGTTCCTTGTCTCACTACATTCCAATATGATCATTCTAATGCTTGTGCTTGTATTTCGTTAATCCTTATGCTGCTGGCGTTTAATTTGGCCAATACAAAATGATGCAAAAGACTGTTGAAAATGACTGAAACCCTGGCATATGGGCACTCATCTGAGCTTGGCCTGTTTTGAATAACTTTCAGTTGAGCTTGGCCTGTTTGAATAACCTTCAGTTGAGCTTGGCCTGTTTTGAATAACTTTCAGTTGAGCTTTGCCTGTTTTGAATGACTTTCAGTTGAGCTTAGCCTGTTTTGAATAACTTTCAGTTGAGCTTGGCCTGTTTTGAATAACTTTCAGTTGAGCTTGGCCTGTTTTGAATAACCTTCAGTTGAGCTTGGCCTGTTTTGAATAACCTTCAGTTGAGCTTGGCCTGTTTTGAATAACTTTCAGTTGAGCTTGGCCTGTTTTGAATAACTTTCAGTTGAGCTTGGCCTGTTTTGAATAACTTTCAGTTGAGCTTGGCCTGTTTTGAATAACTTTCAGTTGAGCTTGGCCTGTTTTGAATAATTTTCAGTTGAGCTTGGCCTGTTTTGAATAACCTTCAGTTGAGCTTGGCCTGTTTTGAATGACCTTCAGTTGACTTTGCTTTGATATGTTTTGAATGACCTTTAGTTGACCTTGACCTTTGCTCTAATTTTTGCGTTGTCGTAGCAGGCCTGGTGAATATTGGGGACGAGGTCACAGAGGTCAACGGAGTGAGTGTCAAGGGAAAGGAGCCGACAGACATTGTGGGCATTCTGGTGAGTGGATTTTATTATGGGTGGATTTTTATTTTTGGTGCTGATGCATACATGTCATGGAAACCATGATGGTGTTAAAGAATATATCATGAAAACTCTACTGAATTTTAGGATTATGGAAGTCATATTTAATTTCAAATATATTATGGAAACCATGATGGTGTTAAAGAATATATCATGAAAACTTGGTCGAATTTCAGGAATATGGAAGTCATGTTTAATTTTAAGCGTATCATGTAGACCATGTCGAATTCGAATGATATCATGAACACCATGTTGAGTTTCAAGAGTCATAAAAATTTAAGACATACGTCAAGAAATGTATGTTGTGAAATAAATGTATCATGCAAACATGTCAAATTTTAGAAATTATCATGATTACTTAATTGAATTTCAATAAATATATAATGAAAATTATGCTGACTTTAAAGAAATCTTTATTGTAAACCATCCTGAGTTTCAAGAAATAAATTATGGAACATGGTAACCATGTTGAATTTCAAGAAATCTGTTGCTGATTTTTCATAAAATGAACCATAGTTAATTCAGAACATTTTGTATTTCAAAGTCCATTGACTGTTCAATTGACTTCTATTTAATTGACCATACTTGATTTATTTTAGATTTTCTCAAATTGTTTTTTCTACGATGTATTCCTTTTAGGCACATATAAACGGACCAATCACACTCAAGCTGGTGCCGGGTGATAATGATAATAAATACTTCCGCGAGTCGAAGGTAAGTGACAAAAAAATTAAGGAACCATTGAAAATGTTAGATGACTTTACATCATTATATTGCATTCAAAATATTTCCCAGTCTACATTACAGACTTTCAATTACACTTTCAGAGAATAGAGAGTAGCTGATTATCGCTTTGATGCTTAAGAATTCCTCCAGAATTTAGGATTTGAGATTGATCTTACAAAATATTTTTAGGGGACTTGTTGATAATGTCCTGATTAAGATTTCTCCATCAAATATTTTCCTGGTTATGCTATTTCCTGCTCGATTTCATCAAAATTGTCCGGCTGCTCTTGGCTTCTGTGAGCAGTTATGGGTTAACCATTCATGCTTAGATTTGCCATTGAAAATTATCATCTGGTTCTATGATACTGTTTGAAAATGAATTAAGACAATAATGCTCACAGTGGCAAAAAGGATCCTGACAGTTTTGTTGTAATCTTTCAGGAAAAAGCATGGTTTCAAAAATATTGAGTGGACAAATGTTGATCAGAACACTACCATCAATTATCTCTCAAATATTTTGAAAAATCAATCTCAATTCCAAGTTTTTATCAAAAGTATCAAATAACAATCAATTAAGATTGAATTCATAGAGTAGTTGGTTGCATTCTGATCAACAATTCTCCTTCAAGTTTTTTCTTAGGGTATCACCAGAATATTCAAGATTTTTGGGGTTCTACATAAATGAATAGGTTAATTTCACAGAAATTACCCTAATTGATAAATTATGGAAATATAAAGCATTTGAATATATTTCCCAATCCCATGGTACATTTCAGTTACATATTAAGGAGCCTGATTGTATCTGCTGATTGTTTTTATATTTCTCCCATTCAGATGCGCGTTCGAGCTCACTTTGACTTTGCCCCGCTGGACGATCCTCACGTTCCGTGCAGAGAGGCGGGGCTTGCCTTCAATCGCGGCGACATCCTCCACATCGTCTCTCAAGACGATCCTCATTGGTGGCAGGCCAGACGGGAGGGCGACAGGAACATGAGGGCGGGGCTTATTCCCGGACGACTATTACAGGAAAGGTAATTACAATGGGGCGGGGCTTATTCCCGTACGACTGTTACAGGAAAGGTAAAAATAAAGGGTGGGGCTTATTCCCAGATGATTATAACAGAAAAGGTAATTTACAAAGAGGTTGGGCTTATTTCTGGACGACTATTACAGAAAATGTTATTACAAGGGGGTAGGTGTATTCCCGGATGATTTTGGCAAGAAAGGTAATGACAAAGGGGCAGGGCTTATTTCTGGACGATTATTACAGGAAAGGTAATAACAAATAATAATATATATATATGTATATATGTATATATATATATATATATATGTTTATATATATATATATATATATACATATATATATATATATATATATATATATATATATATATATATATATATATATATATATATATATATATAAATATTCTTTTCTGTTTTTAGGAGGATGGTTGCAAAGGAGACCACAACAGATAAGGAGATAAAAAGTAGGTTTTGATGCCTGATTTTTATATCAGTGTTTTTTCTATGGCTTTTGATGCTTGCATGTCTGAACTTATATGGAAGTAGAAGTGATTTTGTTGTGAAATCTGACACTTTAAGAATTCTCCATTCTGACTATGATCATGTGTTGGAAACATAGTACAGAATGAAACTGGATGGGAATGGTTTTGAACCAAACATTGAAAGTACCTTAGGGATCAAGCCTAAATTCACAAAATGATTGAATATTTGGAGGGTCAGTGTTTCAGATTAACATTTCTCCAACAACATTTTTGGTGTGAATCCCGATAGGGTATGTTCCTGCTACTTGGATTTCAATGGTGATTTTTCTGAGTACTCCACCGCTTACACATAGCTAAATATGGATATGGCAGAAAAAATGACAATAATGAAATATCCAAAGTCCAAATCCCAACAACATTTTTTTCCCAAAAATGCTTGAATTTGGAATTTTGATTTTTTCGTCACTTTTTCTGCCATATTGCTGCTAAGACGTGACTAGCCACTTGTAAGTGGTGCAGGAAACCAGAGTAACCATTGCAAACCACTGCCTAACCCCTCTGCCTAAAGTCACCGGCAACTTTCTTACATGCCCCAGATGAGATTCGAACCCAGGCAGTGGTTAGAGACAGCTATCAGTCAGTGGCAATGCCTTAGACCACTCGGCCATCAGGGCTGGCCCCAAAAAAGGATTGAGTCAGAAAGGTATCCCCAAAATAGTAAGGCATTTGCAGGCTGCTGCAAGAATACATGGGCTTAACCATGGTTTCAGATTCAGAGCTGTAATAGTTTCCAACATAAATATATGTTTACATATGATTATTTATATGTACAATTAGATCTTTTCCTAAGTACTTGCTTTTTGAGTCTGAAAATGAGATTTGACAAATGTATCTCCAAAAGTGATGTGCATTTAAAATTGAGAAAGGTAGGAAATAGCATCAGAATAATGGGAAAAATCAATTAAAAACTTTTGCAATTGATATTGTACTTATATATCTTCCTTTTTATGTGATATTTGCTGCTTTGATTCCTTGATATTTTACTATTTTAAAACATTTGTAATTTTGCCATGAAATTGTTTGAATAAGGCATGCAATTTAATTTTTTTAATTTTTGTAATTCCATTTGAAGAATCAAAAAAACTGAAATCTTCTTTTTGTTCTATATTTTGAAATATTTTTCCTTTGAAATCTTTGTTGTTGTTGTTGTTGTTGTTGTTGTTGTTTTTGTGCTGACTGGAGGATTCTTGGTTCTTCCAGCATGTTCCCCTCTATTTACCCCGAAGTGTACCCCTAAATTTAGCCCCCGCCTCCCGAAGAAACCCAAGAAGACGAAGAAAATTATGTACCATGCTCAGAAAAATGAAGGTAAGTGGTCATAGGGGGACTAGAGTCTGCAATCAGCCAATAGAAGGTGACAAGCTGTAGTCCAAAGGGAGTAGAGCTGCACTCACCACTCACGAACTCGAGTGGCTCGAGCCATGGGGCAAACTCGCCGAGCTCGAGCTGAAATGTTCTAATTGTGAGCTTGTCTATGTTGGGAACACTAACGTAACACAGAGCACCTAACGCACATTATTAACATATATAACTGCTTATCGCTGTCATGTCTTCTTTACAATCTCCAATGTATACATTTAAGCAGTGTTCAGTGTTATACTGACCTTTGTACCTCGTCAGCACGTTTTAACATTAAAGTGTAACTCCACCTTCAAAATTAAAAAAGATATGTTGTAGAGCTCAATCTCACCTTTCATAGGACACCTTGATTACAATTGTACTCAGCAGATAAACTGAGATAATACCATTTAAAGGTAACTTTATGGGGGCTGCCATGTTTGCTCAGAGGGAACCTAATTAGTGATGTTAATTAGATGCGTGTGATGACATGCTGTGACTACCTGGAGAGAGTGAGGGAGCTTAGGGGCTAGCTCTAGTGGCAAGGGTCTGACACTTAGATTTGAGGTCAGAGGCCCGAAAAGGTCTTTTGACAAAAAATATTGGCCAATAATTGGATTTCTGGTTATGATACATACTATTTTGGGCCCCTAGTTTGAAAAATCTTGGAGTCCACAGCAAAATCTAGGGGCATATGCCCCTAGGAAAGTTGAACCCTAAGACCGTGACTGTGGACAGCTCAAAAATTGAGCACAAAGATGGTGAATTGTCAAGCTTCCAGTTTGGATGCAACAAAGATTTTCGAAATAAGAGCATGTACCAGTGAAAACATGATCAATATACAGTCAGAACCGCCAAAGATATGATCAATATATGGTCTGTGATAGCCCCACATTTAAAGGCAAGGAACATTTAGATTAAGTGGGGGAAGTTCTGAATGCCAGAAAAGGATGTTCACTGACTTCCCCCTCCAACTATCGGAAGAATACACTAATAATAATAATAGTTTTCTGTCATACAATAACAAAATTTAAAATATGTTATATTTGCCGTATTTCTGTTTAAATTATAGGCATTAGTTTAGAAGTAATATATAGCTAATATGAACTAAACATCATCACAATATAATTGGAAGATGGTTTATAGGCTATCTGGTTTCACAATTGTACTTCAAATACTTGTGTTTTCCTAACAGTAACTAGTCTGACTGCAATTGGAAATAAATGTGCCCAGAGGATGTTTATTGCAGTTAACCTCCTGGGTAAAGCATGAGACTATAGAGCAGACGCAATTCCTTTGAGATTAATGTGTATTGCAGTCAATTCCTGAGCAGCCGACACACTCTACATGACAATACACACACAGCTTACTAATTGTAAACTTCCTTTCATCACAAGATAACAGTGTCCGGACTGTCAGGACATTGTAAGAGTACTAAATACCAGGCTAATTTGTAAACTGGTAGAATCTCTAGAGCCCTAAAGCTCATCCATAACCCCTTTACTGCAGGTCTCTTTTCCCTCATTGCTTTTGCCACACAGAACCTGGTATACCTCTAGAAAATAAAATTGCACCATATAGGTATACACTGAGACAAAGTGCCTCTGTTTGCTGAGTCTGATACACCACTGTCCTCTTTGCAAGTCATTTACTAATGACAGAATGTGTTAGGGTGTTCAGTTCTGAATGGCCCTGAGCAGCCTGGATGTAGCAGTATGACGTCACTTCCTGTTTCTGATAAGCTCCAAGATGGTGCCCCCATGGACCAGCTGAGGCAGTAAATTTGCTGTATTTTTCAAGATACAAACTTAAATATCTCAGTCAATTTGCGGAGTACAATTGTAATCAAGGTGTCCTGAGAAAGGTGACACTGAGCACTAAAACATATCTTTTTTAATTTTGAAAGTGGAGTTACACTTTAAATAAACATGGCAATGTTAAATAATCCCTGCCAATAAATATTTATTTCTTAATAGCTGGGCTGGAAAATAAGTATTTCTTTGGAGAATTGGAACATCCGTGAGCTCATGAGCTCACGAGTCAAATGGGTGGTGAGCTCATGAGTTGATCTCCCTCCGTGAGTGCAGCTCTAAAAGGGAGCCAAGATTATGATGTTGCTCTCACATGTGCAGGCCTGATGTAATTTATTTCTGGTACTTGACCCTTCCAATGCTCAGGCTACTTTCGTCCAAAGCTCAAGGATTTTCAAAAACCATCTAAACCCTGTCATGTTGGTATTCATTAGATAACTCTCACTGAGTACTCTCAGATGAGTACATATGTGCCAGGGTTTCTGTCATTTTTCAGGTTTTTTGCATCATTTTGTATTGGCCAAATTAGCCAGCATCACCATAAGGGTCAATCAACATTGGAATTATCTTGCAAAATATTACATTCTGCTCCACTGAAATATTGAGGTAACTGGTATATTTCAAATGTTATGTATCTTTTTTACTGAGGTATGTAGCTCTCCATCTAGATGTGAACTTTCTTGATATTGTGTGAAATAGCTTGTGACCTTCAAACTTTGACCTCTGGTGTGACCTTGACCTTTTTTTAAGTCTGGTATCGTTTCTATATTGATCTTGTGGTATTGTATTGTGCTAGCTTGTTGTCATGGCAATGTGGTATCAGTGATTATTTAAAGTTCAGAATCAATTTGAAATATTGAATGTGAAATATGTGGAATATGTAAAATGTGGAATGAAATAAACATGTATATGCAGTTATCTAGGTGTGACATTGATATGGCCTGTATCAATATATCACTAACACAGTTTTTGAGTTATCATCAAAAGTATCATAATCTGGATGACAGTATCTGGAGAAACTTGTAAGCAAGTCAAATGTGTATGGAATGTGAAGTGTAAACTGTGAGGAAAATATGGTTTACAGGTTCAGACCAATAACAATTTTTATGGAAAAATATAAAATCAAAGATTCAAATAATCAGAAGAGTAAAAATCTTTCTCGGCTAAAATTTTGTGTTTTTTATTACTACAACGATCCACTTTTATTTTCAGATTTTGATGCAGAGGAGATAGTCACATATGAGGAGGTTGAGTTATGTCACCAGAAAGAGGGCATGTTTCGACCTATAGTTCTGATAGGTAAGTATCCCCCTCATGGCCATTTTAACAAGGAAGTTGTTCTTTCCCAGGCTTTCTCTGGGAATTTAGAATTTTTGATAATCTTCACCTTTTCAATCATATTGCACCTGGGTCATGACTAGCCAGTTGTAAACTTGTTGAAAAAACCACACAGTGCCCAGAGAAAAACACATGTCTAACATCAAGTCACTGGCAACTCTCTCTTATGCCCTGGCCAGCGACCAATCGTAATTTGGTATATTTCAATGCGTTTAAACAGCCCACTGTTGATATGGGACTTTTCTATGAGTAAAAACTCCACATTGATGATATGATATATTGTACCATTAATGTGGGGTGACAAGAACAACTCAAGAGGTGCGTTGTGCACATGTGCGTGAGCAATTTCCTCTATAATGTAAAAAAAGTATGAGAGCCCTCATTTGTCTGTCTCCTAGTGACATCACACTAAGGTGAGATTAGGTGTGTCCAGGGCATCACAATGGGCCCTATGGTAATTGGTCTGTGGTGACCAATCCATGTTCTCCTCATCTAATATTGTAAATCATTTTATTGTATTTATAATGTTCATTTCTTTTTAGGTATGGGGCGAAATGAGTTAAAACAGCTTTATGGTGATATGGTGCATTTCAATGTATTCATTTGTATTTCAAATGCTGAATTCTTTGTAGGATCACCTGGTGTGGGGTGAAATGAGTTGAAATATCTCAATGGTGAAATACTACATTTCATTATATTCTATTGTATTCTGAATGTCTATTTCTTCCTAGGATCACCCGGTGTTGGCCGAAATGAGTTAAAACGGAGACTGATAGAAAGCAACCCCTCACACTTCAAACCTTGTCTACCTCGTAAGTTTTTTTTTGTGTGTGTCCAAATTTTATTTCTAATTTCTATTTCCCCTTTATAAAATCAATTGTGAATCATGTCAAAAAAAGTACAACATATGAAATAGGGTGCTAAGTATTGTCTTAGTAGAAATAAGCAGTGAGGTGTATGCAATTGATCATTTTACAAGATGCATGTTCACCCTTTTTTCAGTGTTTCTCTTTAGGTTTACACCTGGATGCAGTGACACTGTATAATGAAGATAACTCATAATAAAAGTTTCAAAAAGTTTGATAAAGAAAATGAGAATTAAGCGGCAAAATATTATTGAGTAGAGTGATTGGTTTGATTTTAATAACTATTTCTTCAAATTGCTTTGATAAGAATGAAAACTCCTCTCCTCCTCTTCTTCCTCCCTATTGTTGTTTTCCTCATCGTAGTCACCACTCTCCTCATCATTATTGTTTTCCTCATAATCATTCTCATCGTCATTGTTTTTCTAATCATCATCCTTCTTATCACCTTGAGTTTTCCTCATCATACTTTTCCTCCTCTCTTCCTTCTCTTTCTTCACATTATCGTTATCATCTCTAACCCGTTTCTTGCCTGGTTTCAGATACCTGCAGGCCAAAGAAAGTCAACGAGGTTGATGGGGAGGAGTATATATTTGTCACAAGGCAAGATATGGAAAAAGATATACAGAGTAATAAGTGAGTATACTGCATTTTGTTATTACCCATATTCATTACCATGGTTATTATTATCATTCTTATTGTTATTTTTGTTTTTATAATATTTATTAGTTTACCATAATTAAATTCTTGCAACCAAAATCATAGAATTCATCTTTAATGAATTTAGTAATATCTCTCTCCAAAAGCAACTAACATTCTTACATTTTGTATATTGTTTGTGGAGACAGGGAGTTTTACTTAAAGGGAGTGGCAACTCGACATGCAGTCCATTAGCTTTACACTGTGGAGGGAAATCTTACCTAGGAGCTCAGTTAGATAAGGAAGGCGGCCATCTTGCCTAGCAGGTTGGGTAGCAGGTTGAATGGACCTCTAGTACTTTCAAACATGTAAGACATGAATTTTACTTTTTGGTGAGGCTTTACAATATAGATATTCTGGGGATGAATGTAGGAACTATTGTTTACGATGCTAATTGATGTTAGTGTAATTGCAATACACATATTTGGGGTGGTTCAACCGGGGACTCTATTTCACTTGTGATAAGACTAAACATCAGTCATGAGAGTCATTTTTAGTAAATTCCACCTTCTAATTCTCAGAAACCAACACTTTCAAGTTTGTTTATAAGGTGAAATAGATAAATATAGAAGTTAATCTCTGAGGCTGTACTATTTTCAAAGAAATTTGTTCACCTGAAATAGTATTTTTTCCCGGTTTTCTGGACCTTATCTAAGGTAATAATGGAATTAAATGTTCTGCCATTTTGTATGCTGGATGTTGAATAAAACACTTTTTTTGAAATATTAATAGATTAGAATTTCCTATTATCAAGCTATCCTGTGCTGCATTTTCTAGTTTCCAGGATTTTGAAGTCTCAAATTTGAGGTCAACTTCAGGTCCAAGGAATCAACAGACAAATAAACTAGAAATAGGCTGTCACATAAGGGGTTATTTATTGAAATAGTGCTGATGACACATACCTATGTTAGCATCCTGAAGATACGTCAAAAGTCTTAAACTGAAGCAAACGTATGCTCATTGCAACAAGGCTAACATTAATTAAACATAGCCATTCAACAAATGAAATATCTAACAGTACTCACATACATTCCTAGAATGCCCAGGTTGTTAAGCCTCCTCAAAAGGTAAAAACTGAAACTATCTGCTTGAGAGGTTGATTAACCCTCTCCATCCACCAAACATACTTGAGGTTTTCCAAGCTATAATGACACTTCTCTGATAAGTCTGCAAATCAAATATCTAGACTGTAATTCTGTTTCTGCCTGTTGACAGCAGACAATACCCTCACTTAGGATGTTATGAGGCCCATCCCGTCTGACACCAATTAGCTTATTGTCTTTTCAAGACCTGAGGAAATAAAAGAAGTCCAACCTGGGGATTGCAATCAGACAGGTGTGTCCTGTACTGCCCCTGACAGGTGTGGATCTGAGAGTAAAGGCAATCCACAACAGTAGAATAAGACAATACACTGAGACAGGAAAATATCATGTTTTGTCACTGCATCCTGTCTGATGTTATGGACCTGTGAAACCATGAAATAGACAAACTAACAGAATGCCATTAGTTAGGAAAACTTCATGTATTCTTTTTGGACAACAAAGCTATGGTACTGTAAAGAACTCAGGGAATATAGGCTTATTTACAGCTTTACAATGTATTAAAATAGATGGGGGTATGGATTTTAGAACTATCTTGTTTCAATTTATGAATATGCGAAGAACTGAGGAATGGTACAATTTACAGAAATATTTTTGCTAAGGCAACTCAAAGAAACACTTAATCATCATGAGTTTTTGGATTAGCATCTTTTCTCAACCCATTCATAACCTACCCTGTGGTACAGCCTACACAGGAAGTGGTGATAAGTAGAGCAGTGCACATGCCCGGCTGAGCCAGGTTGAGCTCCTGGGTATGATTGGGGTGCAGATAAGAGCTCATTTGCATAACAATAGTGTGTGACTGGTGTAGGAGCTATTACTATCTGTGTCATATCTCTTTAATCTATATATCTCTGGTGGAGAGGACTATAATGATATTGCATTGTTAGTATACTCTATTGAATGATTAATTGTTAATTTAAATTAATAATTGTTTATAATTATTTATTGTTATTCTATTTCTCTCCAGGTTTATAGAGCATGGGGAGTTCCGTAATAACTTATACGGCACAAGTATGGGAGCGATCAAGTCGGTCCTGAACGCCGGTGCCGTGTGCGTGGTGTGTCCTCATCCTCAGTCGTTAAAAAAGATACGCACTCGCGAGCTGAAACCATATGTGATATTCGTCAAACCACCATCTTTGGAAAAACTGAAAGAGACGCGGGGAAATGAGAATGCAAGATCATCGTTTGATGAGAATAATGCTCGGCCTTTCACTGTGAGTATACCTCGGGTATTTGTGTTACTTTACTTACTTATTTCTATGTTATTTTGGCACTATCATTGGAGTGCGAAAATAGCGAAAATTAAATGCCTGTGAAAATACCAGTTATGTAGTAAGTAACTGAGCCCTGTTGCATAAAACATCTTAGTATAAACTTAACCCATTTGCATCTTAAGTGCACACATGTTCTGACAACTTTGATCTTAACCCATCACTGCTCAAAGCGGACAAAACCAGCTTGTCAATTTCGAACTAATTTCGCAGGCAAATGCAAAATTAAAAAATCGTTGAAGAAAAAGTGTTATTCGCAACTTTACCAACATCTCTCCTTCAAATATTTTCTAAAATCATTCTTAATTCCAAAGTTATCATAAAAAGTAAAGAAGATCCAGACGACAATTTTGCATGGAACTCTTTAAGTGTGAATGGGTTAAGGTAAACATAAGCCATTTGCATCCGAAGTGCACATATGGTCCGACAACTTCGATCATAATCTAAGATAAAGAGAAATATTGGAAAAACATTTTAAGAGGAATTAGCAAACACATTTGGAACAACAATTTTTAATCAAATATTTTTGAAAATATTGCTTTACATTTAAAGTTCCTCCGTTTGTGTCAGACTGTATGTACTCTCCAGATGTGAATTAGGGATGAAATTAATCCTTCCAATGCAGAGGCTACTTTCGTTCAGAGCACAAGGATGCAAAGATTTTTGAATGCCATCTAAACCCTGTCATGTTGGTATTCATTGGATAGCTCTTGCTGAGCACTGTCAGATGAGTAACCATTTGCCAGGGTTTCAGTCAGTTTTCAGGATTTTGGCATCATTTTGTGTTTGGCAAATTAGCCACCAGCAGCGTAAGGGTAAAGGTTAATCTTGGCCTGTAGGGAAACCTTTAGAAATTCCTAACATCAATATGTTTTATGCACCTGGCAACTATTTGTGGGAGATCTTTCGGACAAGAATCGTCTGTTACTTTGATACTTTTGAAAATAGGTTTGTAATTAATCATCAATCCGCAAAATATTTGAAAGGGAGTTATTTGTTAAGTTCTCTTTAGCATTTATCTCTTAAAACTTACTGAAAAATGCACTCATCAGGAAGATATTCGCAAAGTAGTCAGGATATCTTTGGGTGCTGCAGGTAGGAATGAAGTAAGGGAGATCATCTATTTATCAAGATAATTCTAAACAATTCTGCTGGTTAAAACATAATAATTTACACCTTTTTGTAAAAAAATACCAAAATTTGAGTTTATTATCAAATTGAGTAAGAACATTTCGAGCCTATAATATTTGAGTAGGAAACATTTCGTGCCTATTATATTTATTTAAGTAAGAAACATTTTGATGCTGTCATGTATTCATATAAAACATTTTGAGCTTATTATGCATTTGAATAAGAAACCTTTTGAGCCTATTACCTTTTGAAAGAAACATTTTGAGCATATTATCTATTTCAATAAGAAGCCTTTTGAGCCTATTATCTTTTTGAAAAACCTTTTGAGCCTATTATCTTTTTGAAAGAAACCTTTTTAGCCTATTATCTTTTTGAAAGAGACATTTTGAGCATATTATCTATTTTGATAAGAAGCCTCTTGAGCTATTATCATTTTGAAAGAGAAACATTGTGAGCATATTATATATTTGAGTAAAGCATTTTGAACAATTTTATTCTTTGATATTTTTATTGGATATTCATCTGAAACATTTCCTTTATATTTTTGTTCTAGTATTCAAGAGATGTTGTCTTGAGATTCTTTTGAATGAGAAACATTTTGAGCATATTAAACATTTAAATAAACTATTTTGAGGTATTTTATTCTTTGATATCTATATTGGATATTTATCTTAAACATTTCCTTTATATCTTTTTTCTTGTAGGACGAAGAGTTTCAAGAGATGTTGTCAAATTCTGCGAAAATTGAGTCAACGTACGGTCATTATTTTGACTATGTGATAACCAACGAAGACGTGGGTGTGGCCTTTAATGACTTAGTACAGGAAGTGCGGGAGATTGAACACGAGTCGCGTTGGGTTCCAGCTAATTGGGTCAGATGATCAAGATGATGATGATATGGCGAGCCATTGCCTCCAAATAGTCTTGACCAATGGTAAGCCTGCATTTTGGTCATGTGGGCGTGGTGGGAGACTGGGAAATCGATCACGAATCCTGACAAGTACTGCAAGAAATTTTGTGACTAAGACGGAAATAGTTTTGAAATGGTCAGATTTTCAAATGACGAATATATGGCAAGCCTTTGCCTCCAAATAGTCTTGACCAATGGCAAGCCTGCATTTTGGTCATGTGGGCGTGGTGGGAGACTGGGAAATCGATCACGAATCCTGACAAGTACTGCAAGAAATTTTGTGACTAAGACGGAAATAGTTTTGAAATGGTCAGATTTTCAAATGACGAATATATGGCAAGCCTTTGCCTCCAAATAGTCTTGACCAATGGCAAGCCTGCATTGTGGTCATGTGGACGTGGGAGACTGGGAAGTTGAGCATGAATCCTGATGGGTATGCAAAATATTGGGTCAGGCGATCAACACGATGACAGTGTAGCAGTATGGTCCTGACCAATCACAGGCCGTCATTTGGTCATGTGGGCATGGGAGACTGAGAGGTCGAGCATGGATCGGATCGGGTTGGTGATGTCACTATCATCTGCAGATTCCAAAGTCCCAGCTAGCTACCACTTTGTGTACCTACATACAGTGCCAATATTTAATTCCTTCACTAAAAGCATGGGCAGCCCGGTCATAATACACGACAGCATGCCCGATTGCCACCCAGTTTCCTGGACATAGATGCTTGGATGACCTCACAACTGAACGTAGGTTTGATTCCCAAGCTACCTGGGTAATTGATGTGCATGGCTTATTTGTTAATTTGCTCTCCTTGAGTTATTGTACAACCAGGCACTGGCAGATGTACGGTCGACTGGTGCAGGAGTTGAGTGTCTGTACCGTAGTTGCCATAGGGATATTACACACTGGCTTGCAACTTGTGATTTAGACAGAAATAGTTTTGAAATAGACTATCAAATGTAATAATCATTTCATGTATGGAGTACACACTACAGCATGGGACACTTGTACGCTCAGATTACCAGCCGCCAGCAGGTTCTTTGATCATACCCTGTGGTTTTATTGATGCTCTTATTTCTGCCTGGTTTGGAACTTACTATACACAGGAAAGAAATAGAGGTTCCATCACGAGTGGATGGAAAGAGGAGGAATCTTGCACGAGTGAGTGATTTTGTGTCTTGGGACGAGGCTTGCCGAGTCCCAAGACACAAAATCACTCACGAGTGCAAGATTCCTCCTCTTTCCATCCACGAGTGATAGAACCTGTTTCTCCCACGATAAAAAGGAGAAATTTACACGTTTTACCGTGAAGTTAGCTAGCTAAACTAGGTCAGCCAAAGGTCACCCGCGCACTAGTTCAACAATGGTAATACGCGTTTGTTGTGACGTGCACCGTTTGTTTCCCC
Organism: Maea johnstoni; assembly: GCA_963942565.1. NCBI lineage: Eukaryota > Metazoa > Annelida > Polychaeta > Spionida > Magelonidae > Maea > Maea johnstoni. Next base: position 9,771,087 of record OZ012699.1, read on the forward strand.
AGAAACTGGCGCCAGATCATGTACGTGACGCTTGTTCAAATCCACGCGCGCTATTGTTGGATCTACCTTTGACCCAGCAGCAGTGACCTCTTGATTGAAATTGAGGGATCTGATTGGACAATTACATTAGTTTGACCTTTTGACCCTGTTGAAGAACACCCATTGGAGACCACAAATCCTTAACTGTAAAATACACCTCAGAGTGGGAGAAATGACCATCTCTTACGACCATCATATATTTACAATGCCGTACGATGTATGTAATGAGTTTGTTTATGATCATCATATATCAGTCCTGTAGAAAATACTGCCTGACAAGGTTGTGAAAAAGTTTGTACGGGCACCGTGAAAATAACCTTCTTGTACGGTAACCTTAGTAATAACAGGCTTGTATGGTGTCGTGGTAGTCTTCAGCATCAGCGCACATTAGTGATAGGAATCGGCTCGGATTTTCATGATCGATCATCGGTTGGGTACAACCGATCGATGATCGATCATAATCAGTTGCGCACACTTTCATCCCAGCAGTACTTCTTAGCTATTTCTGTCGCTAAGTAAGTAATATTTCGGACATTTTCTCATACTGTTTTTGGCGAAAAACTTTTTGCTGTTGATTTTGATCATAATCGATGCCAAATTGATGGATCGATTAATCAAAATCGAAACCCTTTCGATCCGATGATCGATTATGATCGATCATCGGATTATCACTAGCGCACATGCTGGTAGCAAAAGACGATCATGGCACGATCATCAATCTATGTGTGGTTTAAAAACGGTCGTACGGGCATCGTACCACGGGTCTCTTCAGCTGTTGTGCGACACCCGTACAGGATTGTCATTTTTTTCTTGTGTAACATCTATGCCATGTCACATTTTTGTAATGAGAAAATACCTGCTTTTTAAGGTGCTTTTTCTCCAATTCCTGGTACTATAACATCTATGCTATGTCACATTTTTTAACAAGAAAAATACCTGCTTTTTATGGTATTTTTTCTATGTGTAAATTAGGTAATCAGGAACATCCTGATATGTTATATCACATATTTATAGCTTGAATAAAACTTGTACTGAATGAACTTAATTGCTTACTGCATTCTTGAAGTAGTGAGATCAGGTTAGCATTCAATGGTAAAGTGCACTTTGATTGGTTGATTGGTTAAAAATTTAAAAACTAAGTCTTGCTTGGATTGCCCATTATGTTTGATGTTTTGAATACTTTTTTAAAAATCAACAATAATTTTGAAAAAGACTTTGAATTTTTAAAAACTTACTCTTGCTTAGAATGCCCATTGTGTTTGATAATTTGAATACTTTTTTAAAAATCAAAGATAATTTGAAAAAGACTTTGAATTTTTAAAACTCATTCTTGCTTAGGATGCATTGTATGCCATTATGTGATATAAGTGATTTTTCAAAATCAAAATTAATTTGAAGGAAGAAAGTTTTACAAAAGTGGTGGCAAGTCTCCTTCAATCAATTTTCTTTCAATTAACCCTCTAAAGATGTACTGTAAGAACCTATGGACTTTTGAAAACATCTTAAAAAAACGAAACACGACAAAATGTTAAAAGGAGACTTCATTGTTAAGCTTTAACTTACATTTCTACTTAAACATGCTTTTCTTCCAAAATGATCATGCCTTTTTCAGCCGCTCTAGGCAAGAACGGGTTGACTCTAGTTTTCAGGGTTTGTGCATCTGTGTTAAAGTTTCTTGGCATAAAAGGGTTAAACTATGTATTACCATATATGGTAATGTACATGCTCTTAATGTATGCTTAGAGGTATTCAGGATATTTTTAGTTTTCTTGCCAATATGTATATAAAGGAATTTATGATTCCTTAAAGCTTTATTTATTATTCTGTGAGGTGATATGTGTGTTGAAATAATGTACTTGTAGTGAACGAAAGACTGTTCATCACTTTATTTGTGCAAATATTTAAAGATGCAAAAGTTTTATGGAAAAGAAAGTAATTATTAGTTTTGTCATGATATAACTATATTTGAATGGTTCTTGATTTTTGTCTTATAAAATAAAAAGATATTTTCGTGTGGTATCATGTTTTCCCAGGGTTGTAAGGTACCTCAGGACCCTTCGTTTTGTAAGTGAAGTTATTTTTACTTTAGGAGTGCAAAATGTTCCCTTTTTGGAATGGAAAAACATTTACTTTTATTGATTTACTCATTTGACAACTGTCTCATCAGGATTTGTGATTTTCCAGTTGGTATTCTAAAATGGTGTTGTCTGAAAATAGGTTTGAAATGGGATATTTCTATTATATTTCTTTCATTTTTGGACCATTATTGGGTATCATATTAAAGGCGAAAATAAAGAAACTATGACTATGTTTTGGATGGAATGTTTGGGGCGATTTCACTATTTTGTAACATTTTGATTTTTAATTACTTAGTTATATTATCTTATAAATGGCTTTGTGCCAGTTCTTAAGTCTTACAGTCTTGAGTTTAAGGTTTAATTATCAAGTGATAAGGTAATTCTAATCTTTGCCTTTTGGGTCTGCCTTTTAACCATTTTTCAATGGACCTGGAAGTATGTTCAAAGAGTAACTATAGGTTCTCATTCCATAATCAAATAAATGAAAATTTCAAGTGATTAAGTTGTTAATGTGCTAATTGTTTTTCCATGGAGACAGCTTTGCATGACTAAATGTCAAGTCACAGGCGTATCCAAGTGTCCTAGAGCACAGCACCTTTAGTGCCACAAATGCTTCACAGTTGTTTTTTATCAGTTGGTGCTACATGCTAGTACTAGCTCTACGTCAATAATGGACACCTCGATTGATCAATATTTAACACCATTAAAATGACGGAGTTCACGTGTTTAACAAAATTTGCATAAAAGGATACATTTAGAAGTGTATAAAAGAACCTACTGGCCATGCAGTCTGATAATTTGGAGAGTTTAATCGCTTGATCGATTCGGGCTGTTGCTTGTTTTGAAGCCTCTGTCGCAGGCTGGTGCGACAATCTCAGAAGTATTATTATAATAATGATAATAATGATAATAATAATAATAATAATAATAATAATAATAATAATAATAATAATAATAATAATAATAATAATTATCTTTATTTAAAGAGGGTAACACAGTCCAATGGTAAGGATCTTCTATGAGGCCCTCTGGCATGTTTACAAGTAGCCCGAGGGCCCCAGGGTTACAAAGTAGTACAATGCATTGCTTTTAGGTATCGAGACTTTAAGGGAGGTAGAGATGGTGCACATTTGATTGCTTCAGTTAAGCCATTCCAAACGTTAGACCCTGAGTATGAAATGCATTTTTGGTCAATTGATTTATTACATTTTCAAAGAGCTAATTGTAGTGAGGAGGCTGCATTTCGAGTACCATAGCTGTGGTTATCTTGTGTATATGAGAAAGGTTTGTTCATATACAGGGGGTTTAACTCATTAAGGCTTTTGTATACAGTGACAGTCTGTTGGTATAAGGTTTTTCTTGCCAAGTATTTTATAAGCTGTGTGTTCATTGTATATAGCAGAATCTAATGGGCCTACTGAAGGGTGCTGCCATCTATTGTTATCAATCGTACTTTCATTTTCTACCAAAAGAGGGCGAATCATCTAGGTATACTATAATCAGCTTTCATGAAAAATATACCATTTGCACATAAAAAAGACTTAATTACATTGCGTAGTCATTGACTAGACTTTGAAAATTATCTACAGGCAATTGTTTTAATCCCTTACAAAATATAGCTGAGACATCCCTAGAAAAATCCTGGCATTTTCCTAGAATTGTCCTTGGTATTCTATGGTATTGGATGATCAGATGCTTGCAGCAGGTTCTTTTGTTTATTTTCATTTTATGGAAATGGCAAAGATGGGCTTCAATGCATGCGAGGTATAGGAATGATATTTCTCACATTTGCTGTATCAAAAACGAAAAATAATACACCTTATGTGAGAAATCTCTTCTCTCTACCTTGCTTATTTAGGAACCTCTATGGCTGAACTTGTGGGCCTTAAAGATGCTATATGTATTTGAATACTTGTAACTTGGTATTTAAACATAACTTCATAAACTATTTGAGAGAGAGATACTAGTAGTTGTTTTGTCATCCTCTGATAAAAAAATCTCTTCAATTTTTTTTCAAAGATATGATTCCTGCCTGAAACAGACTTTAAAATAGCTTACCCTTTTATTGGCGACTGGTGGTATGTAGATTGATTAATTAACTAACCTTTCTCTAAATCTAAATCTGAATGGTTATGGGCTGTATATATGAATAAAATGATGCCACCTGGATCACTTAATAATCTGGTGAGCACGGGCACCAACACAAAATTGTAGTTTTCTTTTTCAACAATATACATATGGTAGTTGGCAAATGAATTGATTTCAAGGAATGTGTAATTTGTATATAATTAAATATTTATTTCTACTATAAGTCGAGAATGGATCTTAATGATGACTCATTTTAAACAAGTATAAATGTGTTTGCCAAAGGAAATTTACAGAATATTTCATCTAATGAGAGTATTATGTCTATGATAAGATTGTGCAATAACATTTCTGTATTTTTGTTTTTATGTTCCACAGTTTTATGTTTTATTGTAATGAAAATATATGTACATTGTTTTACCAAAGATACATGACATTAAAGGTACTACATACAGTAGTAGATTTCAGTTGTTTGTTTGCTGTGTTGTTCCTCATTTTTTTTTGCTATTTGCTGGGGCAGGTGACTTGTAATCACAGGGTGCAACATATATTCCAAAACATTACTTGCCTGAGCGGGGCAAGCTGCCTCTTAGATCTACTTGCCCCACCGGCACTTCCACTTGCCCTGCCACTCTGTTAGTTGAGTTACATAGGGAAGATTCTGCCCAAAACATTACTTGCCGAGTGGGGCAAGCTGCCTTTTAGATCTACTTGCCCCACCGGCACTTCCACTTGCCCTGCCACTCTGTTAGTTGAGTTATATAGGGAAGACTCTGCCAAAAACATTACTTGCCGAGCGGGGCAAGCTGCCTCTTAGATCTACTTGCCCCACCGGCACTTCCACTTGCCCTGCCACTCTGTTAGTTGAGTTACATAGGGAAGACTCTGCCCAAAACATTACTTGCCGAGCCGGGCAAGCTGCCTCTTAGATCTACTTGCCCCACTGGCACTCTGTTAGTTGAGTTACATAGGGAAGACACCGCCCAAAACATTACTTGCCGAGCGGGGCAAGCTGCCTCTTAAATTAACTTGCCCCGCCGGCACTTTTACTTGCCCTGCCACTCTGTTAAACAATGGTGAGTTACATAGTGAAGACTCTGCCCACAACATTACTTGCTGAGCAGGGCAAGTTAAGGTCTTGTTCTACTTGCCTGATTGCCATTTTTTGCTGTATTCACTTGCAACTTGAAATGGGGCAAGCGATCATGTCGCACGCGGAATCAGTCATGTATTTGAAATGCAACTGTGGACTCCTTTCTTTTCACAAACCTTATTTTTCTTGATATTTCCTACTCCAAGGACCATTAAACCATTAAAACCAAAGCAGCCAAAGGCAGCATGACAAATACGATGAAACCTTGTAGGCGAAAAAACACCTTGGTCAAAAAAAACTTGAAAGAGAAATGTTTTAAGAACAATTTCTAACTTAGCAAATGCTGTTTAAAGGTATGGGGCCTACAAGGCTGTTGATATTAATATAATCAGTTCGGAATGAAAGGGCGCTTCTGGGAATAATGTTTTTAGATAAAACAGCTTAATTTGGCATGTGCATATAACACATTGCAGTAAAGCCTAAAATCTGCCCAACAGAACACCTGAAATTGCTAATATCTTTTATTAGATGCTCAAGCCCCTTACTATAAAACCATGTTTATCTCTTATCCACTGGACCATTACATAATTTCCGTTTTTAACCCATCAATGCTTAAGAGTTCATCCAGGCATTGTCGTCTGGATCTCTGATACTTCTAACAGTAATTTTGGAATTCAAAATGATTTTACAAACTATTTGAAGCAGAGTAGTTGATAATGTCCTGGTCAACATTTCTCAATCAAATATTTTCCTAACTATGCTTTTCCCTGCAATATATCATCAAAAGTATGCGGCTTCTATTGGTGGATGTGAGTATTAATGGGTTAACCATAGTTCGTGCATTATGTATAATATTCACTGGGTACCTATTTCTAACCACTCTGGATGAATAGCCACCACACTTTTTCTGTATACACAGCTTTCTGTTTTTAATTGTAGTTTGTGCATTATATATGATTTGTACCCCTTTATCCGCTGCACCGCTGCATACTTTTCTGTTTTAAATCATAGGTTTACATAATGTATGATTGGATTCCAAGAACTTTCTGTACGAAAAGACACCTCATTTTTTGTGTATACACAGCTTTCCATTTTAATTATAGTTTGTGCATTATGTATGATTTTTATCCATTATCCGCTGGATCATTGAACATTTTTCTGTTTTTAATCATAGTCTTACATTATCTATGATTGGATTCCAAGTACTTTCTGGACGAAAAGAGACCTCACCTTTTCTGTGTACACAGCTTTCGGCTTTCAATTATAGGTTGTGCATTTTGTATAATTTTATCCTTTATCCGCTTGACCATTACATAAATGTCTGTTTCAAATCGTAGTTTTACATTATATATGATTTTCATTGGAAACCGGATTCTAACCACTTTCTAGGTGAATAGCGACCACACTTTTACTGTATACACAGCTTTCCCCTTTTTAATCATAGTTTTACATTATGTATGGTTTACACTATGTATGATTTACATTATGTATGATTTTCATTGGATTCTAAGAACTTTCTGGATGAAAAATTACCACTTTTTCTGTATTCTGTATACACAGTTTTTTTAATCATAGTTCCTTCAATATGCAAACCTGATTTATCCACTATCCGGGAAAAACGCCTTGTCAGTAATTCTGTTTATTAATGTTTTGGTTTATATTCATAGCTTGTTCATTATATATGATTTCCACTGTATGCCCGACAGCCAATACACAAATAAATCAAGCGCAATAACCAAATTTACCAAAGAGAGCTCAAGTCAATATGAAACATTGTAGTGGTTCAACTGTGTAAAATCTATACGCATTGTATGAAAACAAGTTCTTATTATTCACTTATAAACACTCATAAACATAATGCCATTCAGCTTGCTTCTTGGTAATTTCGACCTAATGGTTATGAGGTATTTTACCTATTAACATGTTTCATGCCATACTACGGCTAAATTATGACCAGCCATATATCAACCCTTCCAATGCTGAGGCTACGTTCGTCCAAAGCACAAGAACGCAAAGATTTTTGAAAAACATCTAAACCCTATAACTTAGGTATTCATTGGTTATCTCTCACTGAGTACTCTCAAATGAATACCCATGTGCCAAGGTTTCAGTCATTTTTGCATAATTTTGTATTTGCCAAATTAGCCACCAGCAGCATAAGGTTTAATAATGCAGGAAACCCAAAGTACACGAGGAAAACTACCGACTATCCACACCTAGTGATGAAGACTCCTGGATCTAAGGTTCTCTATATTGAAACTGAGTTTTCCCTGAATTCTAATTAGCGGGTTGTCCCGGTGTCTATAGAAGCATGCAGTGCTGTGAAGGGCTGTCTATGGTACTTATGCAACTGAAAGACCACATGTGACTCCTCGAGGAGAGAAGTATGTACTTCTGCTGCTGTGTGCTTCTCGCCATCATATGACTTAACCCTTAGGCTGCTGGTAGCTAATTTGGGGAATACAAAATTATGCAGAAAAAAAGAAAAAGTATTCACACCTTGGCACATGGGTACTCACGTGAGAGTTCTCAGCGAGTTAGTGCTTTGGACGACTAAAGTAGCACCAGCATTGGAAGGGTTAAGTTGTGTAAAGGACAATTCCAACTTGAATAAAACATAGGCCCAACTAGTTTCATAGGGTAATCTCTACTTAAATGCAAGTTCCCACCACTGCCAACCTTCATACAAGAAGTATATTGCTATTCAAACACATACGCATATACAAGAAATGGATTCACTGGGAGCGGCCATTTCAGTCTATTAATAGCTGATATCTGGGTGTAGGTACACCTATCTCTGGCTGTTGGTACACATATGTCATTAGCAGCTACCCTACTGCTGTAGTAGTAGTATTGTTGAAGTTCCGAAAGAAATGATCGTAACATTTGAATGGAAGTGAATTTCAAAAAAGATATGCGGAAAACCCGTCTTCTGTATTTCCTCCGCTTTTGTGAAATTCATGTTTTTTCACCATTTTTTTTACCTCACCAAAAAACTGAATCAAATGTAATAAAACAAATACAAATACATCGTTTTATCGATAAATATGCTGATTAAAAGGTAATATTATCCATCTTATCCGGTCGACTGGTGCAGGAATTAAATGTCTGTACTGTAGACTTTAGCCCTTATGCTGCTGGTGGCTAATTTGGCCATGCCAAAATGGTGCAAAAAGCTGGAATATGACTGGAACCCTGGTACATGGTACTCATCCGAGAGTACTTAGCAAGAGATTTCCAATAAATACCAACATGACAGGGTGTTTTCAAAAATAGTTGCTTCATATATTGTGCTTTGGATGAAAGTAGAATCAGCGCTGCAAGGGTTAAATATATATGAAACGAATTTCAAAATGGTCCTATATTCACAAATCAACTTTACATGTATCAGCCACCTAAATGTGCAAAATTAAGGACAAACGATAAAGCCTTATTCATTTTTTTGTGTGTGGCCTAAGGTACTCCTCCTGTATGATTCACGTGAATCAGAATTTAGGTCATAGGACGAGACGAGGTTGGTAGACGAAATAAGATGTGGGTTTTCGTCGTGCTTTTCATATTAACACTGTTGGCGTTTTTTATACTCAATCGCGGGCATAGACTGACGTCCTTTCAGCGGATGGGCATCCCGGGGCCAAAACCGTCTGTAACAACACCAAATGTAATACCTTACACCAAATGTAATACCAACCACAAATGTAATAAAACATTTACATCAAATGTAATACCAACCACAAATGTGATAAAAAATTTACATCAAATGTAATATCAACCGTAAATGTAATAAAAAATTTACACCAAATGTAATAACTGACCGAACGAACAGTCAACCACAAATGTAATAAAAAATTTACACCAAATGTAATATCAACCACAAATGTAATAAAAAAAATACACCAAATGTAATAAGTTTCAATGAAGTATATGTCCATGCAGCAATATATCTTAACACATATAACTAGCTTTGTAAATTAAAGAAGTCAAGTTCAAGTGCGTTATTGCTGGTGGGTCATCCCGGCAGATCACCATCTCAGATTATGACGAAACTTCCCTCATGTGTGCTTTTATGTTGAAGAAGATTGCATGAAAGCATTTAGTTTAAAATTCCAGACGGTTTGTGAGAAAAGTGAGGTCAAAGGCATAGGGGGTATAGCTTATGTGCTGAATAAGCATGCACCACCCAAGGAAAAGTCTATTGTAATAAGACCACAACAGCCTTGGTTCTCAGATGATCTCCATCTAGCAAAATCTGAGAAAAGAAAAGCTGAAAGGCTGTGGAGGAGAACTGGCCTTACAGTTCATCGTGAAATTTTCAAGGAAGAAAGAGACAAATACAATAAGCTCCTTGAAAGTAGCAAAGTGTCATATTACAATCAGAGGATTATTGATTGTGGGCAGGATTCAAAAGCGATGTCCCAGACAATGAATGAACTCCTCTTCAGGCAGAAAGTGTCAAAACTCCCGGAACACAGCTCTGCAGAAGAACTTGCAAATAGGTTCTCATGCTTTTTCAAGGAAAAGATTGATAAAATCAGGGATAACCTCCCTGACTGCTCTGACATCAACCTGGAAATAGCACAGTCACCACCTATTTCCACTCTGAATGTTCTGCGGAATACTACAGAGGAGGAAGTATGGAAGATAATTTGCAAGTCTCCTGCAAAAAGCTGCATGCTTGATCCAATCCCAACTTGGCTCATCAAAGAAAGTAGAAGTGAATTACTTCCAGTAATGACTAACATCATAAATTCTTCTCTCAGATCTAGCCAGGTACCGAAATCCATGAAGTCGGCTATAGTAACACCGTTACTTAAGAAATCTACCCTAGATCCAGATATTCTAAAGAACTACCGTCCTGTCAGTAACCTTTCTTACATCTCAAAACTGTTGGAAAGGGTGGTGGCGGGGCGACTCACTGACTACATGACTGAGAACAACTTGCACGAACATTTACAATCTGCCTACAAGCCTGGTCACAGCACTGAGACTGCCCTAGTAAAAGTACAGAATGACATTCTAACCAGCATTGACCAGCATGGAGTAGTTATACTGGTCATGTTAGATCTGAGTGCGGCATTCGACACCATCGACCATGATATTCTATTCAGCAGAATGGAAAATACACTAGGTATTACGGGTCAAGCACTTGCTTGGTTTAAGTCTTACCTGTCAGGTCGCACACTCCGCATCAAGATTGACAAGTCGTTCTCTGAGTTACAGGACATTCTGTGGTCCGTACCACAGGGATCAGTGTTAGGACCATTGTTGTTCCTGATATACCTCCTACCCCTTGGAAAACTTATCAGAAAGCATGGTTTAGAGCTTCACATATATGCAGACGACACACAGCTCTATCTGGCAATAAAACCCATCACTCAACAAGCTGTGGATATAGGAGTTGCTAGGCTGGAGGGCTGCCTCACTGACATATATACATGGATGTCACAGAACAAGCTAAAACTGAATGCAGACAAAACGGAAGTCCTTGTGCTAGGTACCCCTAAGCAGCGAGCCAAAATATCTGTGCCTAGCATCTCAGTAAATGGTGAGATTGTCAAGATTCTCAATATACCTATCGGCAATCTGGGCTCTGTTTTTGATCCGAGCATGAATATGGCAGCACATGTGTCAAAGGCAGTCAAATCTGCAAACTATTACCTGCGAAACATCGGAAGGATCAGAAAATACTTGACTGCAGAATCAAGTAAGAGTGCTGTCATATCCCTGGTAACCTCAAGATTTGACTACTGCAATGGACTTCTCTGTGGAATACCCGAAGAGCTAATACGTAAGCTCCAGAGAGTACAGAACAACGCTGCCAGGGTGATCACTCTAACGAAGAAGTATGACCACATCACTCCAGTACTGAAGGAGCTGCACTGGCTACCAGTCAGGAAGAGAATTGAATTCAAGATTCTGCTACTGGCGTACAAGTGTTTGCACGGAACTGCACCTTCTTACCTGAGGGAATTGCTGAAAGAGTATGTCCCACCCCGGACACTGAGATCAACATCCAAGAACTTACTCTGCGAGCCAAGAAACAACATGAAAACCTACGGTGACAGATCGTTTAGTGCCTGTGCCCCAAAACTATGGAATCAGCTCCCAGATAATATTCGGGCAGCTGGGAGTGTGGCAATCTTTAAACGACAACTGAAAACACATCTGTTCAAAGATGTATATATCAATTAACTATGTGGATATCAACATCTATCCTTTGACAATGGAATGTAATGCGCCTTTGAGCATGTTTATATGGAAAGGGCGCAATATCAAATGACAATATTATTATTATTATTATTTATTATTATTATTATGTTTTCACTCATGAATCTAAATAGTGTATTGAACCATTTGCAGATAACCACAGTTTTTGTAAAACTTTAGGTGCAAAACCATTATTTGCTACTATGACTGATTGATACCTGGGGAATCACATTATGAAATCATATTTTGCATCTCTTTTGGTTACTGAGATAAAGAGGTCCAAAAAATATTATTTTCTTTCACTTTCATTTTTCTTCAGTTTTCAGGTTACTTTTTCTTCTAAGCAATTAATATTGGATGAAATGTACTACTTGATTTATATTGTTTAGTCATCGCGGATTCTAGAAAAGTCAAGGTGTTTTGTTTTTCTTAAAGTTCAGATTTTAACATTTTGCTGGCAAACGTTGGCCCGATCAAATTTGTAGTAATTGGGCCTAACTTAAGTGAATTGCAGTGAATTATACCTTTAGCTTATAATATGGTAATTAAACCTACATTAGCTACATCTTTACTAAATTTTGTTTTGTGATCTCAATTTCTTCATGTAAAAAAATACTTTAACTTAATTGATTATAGTGACTGTTTCAGGTCCATCGGTCAACTTTAAGGCTTGTGTATAAATTTAGTAATACTTTCGAATCAGTAAGGTTTAACTCACTCAGTACACAAGCAATTAACAAACTATATTGTTGATTAACTTTGTTGATAAATAAGTCGTTTTTGTGATAAAATGGTCTAAAATTAGGTTTTTGTTCATTTTTGTTGATATTTTTTATATCATTCAGGGCATTTGTTGTACTTCCTAATTATCTTTCCTGATCTATACTATTTACTTGTAAAAGGTTTTAAGTGTTTGAAAATAAGTCGAAATTTTGGTAACCTGCTTTCTAAATATTGGCCCAGATCAAAATATGCCTATATTGTCCCTGGTTTAATTGGTCCATTTGACCATGTAGTGAAATGCCCACTTCCATCTCATTATAATATGTGAAATGTACTAATATAGGCTGTTAACATGTCTAGGGCTCTTTTGTGGTCTTTTTTCCCTTGTGTTTTGACAATTATGTCTCTTTAAAGTCATCTGTTGCAAAGTATGTAATGTTTATATTGCAAAGATAATATTCGCTATGATTTAGTACATTAACACCTAGGGAATCAGTTTTACTACTAGATATTCAGACAAAATGAGCCAAAATTAGGGTTTTGTGTGAACCTTTTTTATTACTCCTATACAATGTTAAGGGAAATGGATATTTTATGATGCAAATTAATTGTTTGATTAGAGGAGCTTTTAGTAATAACATTCGTTTTTAAGATGTTTTTAAAATGAGTTCAAAATTTAGCACAGCTACTTCAACATCTGACCAGATTTTTTTTGTAAAATTATTTATACGATATAAATATCACCAGGGTGACTTTGTAGTGAATGTTCCTTTCCAAAAATAGCACAATTATGTTTTCCCATAAACGGTAAAACATGATACTAAAATAATTAGATCATTGCAGAAAAATATCATCTAAACAGCTTATGATCTATGTTTTACTTTTCAAAAGATGGAGAAAGTAAATAATTCAAAATGAATAATGGCCAAATAAAAAAAATTATGTTATGGAGCTAAATCTGTCATGATTTGATCTGTTCTATTTTGGTGAAAAGCAGGTGTGCCAAATTTGGATTAATTTTGAATTTTGAAATACCTTTAACTTTTCTGAAAGCAATCATAAGAAGGGCTTTTGAATCAAAAAGTGCACGTCAACCAATATGAACAATGAAATTGAACAAATATGCTTAAAGTTAAGAAAATAACTAGGAGTGAAGAAATATTAGTAAACTTTTCTTTGCATGGTAGAATCATACTACAAACAGGGGCAATATAGGCATATTTTTATCTGGGCGAATTCTTTGTAAAGTACAAAAATTTGAACTTATTTTAAAACACTTTTAATTTTTGTGAAAGTAAATACAAATAGACAATGTTAATCAAGTAGAACAAGTCACGTAATTTGAATGATAAAGTACAAAAAGTGTCCTGAAAGTTAAAAAAAAATGATTTAAAAATGACCAAAAACCTGATTATAGAATGGTCTATAGTTTATAGACCATTTTATATTCAAAATGACTAAATGTAAAAGGAAAATCAATGGTCCAAACACAATCCTAATTTTGATTCATTTTGTCTGAATAACTAATAGTTAGAACAAAATTGATTTCAAAATCTGATTTCCTGGGTGTTGATGTACTAAAATAATAGTGAATACCATCTTTGTAATATCAACATTACATACTTTACAACGGATGACTTTAAAATGACAAATCAACTAAAAAGAGATATTTGTCAAAAAACAAAGGACAATTTTCAGAGTAACGGGAAAAGAACAGGTGCCCTGAATGATACAAAATATAAACAAAAAATGAACAAAACCCGGATTTGAGACCATTTTATCTCAAAATCAGCTCAAACTATCAGCAGAGTTAATCAACAATATAATGTGGTAATTGCATGTGTACTGAATAGGTTAAGTCCTACGAGTGTAAAAGTATCACTAAATTTATAAACAGGACTTAAAGTTGACCCATAGACCTAAAACAGTTACTATAGTCCATTAGTAAAAGTAGTTTCTTATATGAAGGAATTGACACCAAAAACACTAAATTTGGTATAAATGTAGCTGATATAGGTATAATTAACATGTTATAAGCTGAAGGTATTAGATAATTCACTACATGGTCAAACGTGGCCCTTAAGGGGGCTCGGGACCTTCGTTTTTTAAATGTGACTTTCATGTAAAGATTGACCAATATCTTGGTCTATGTACAAGAAAACCCCAATAAACTATATATTTTATGAAAGCTGAGATTCTGGCGAGGTCAAATATTCTAAACTTATCTTGTGAAATTTTCACAATTTCCCCAGGGTGGGGCCGAAAGACGTACATGTGGATTTCTGGTACACATGTTATTGCAATCAGCCTCCTGGCTTCATAAAAAGTTTAAGACAGTTGGTATTTATACATTTCATAGAAAACATATTAAGGTATGGCTTATTTTTTTATTTCTTTTAATTTTTGTTCCGAACGGAATTTAGAGCAAGTTAAAGTCATGATCAATATTTTTTTCTAGAATTTCACTTTCCTTCATTTTTGAAGTCTGATTAAGAAATAACTAGAACAGATATAAAGAAAATGAAAAACTTAACCGTGCGCAAGGATGTTTTTCATTGTGTAGAAAAATTTCAGCTCTCTGGGATCAATATTGAATGAATGAGGTTGTTTTAAAAATGAGAAGTATGGTGATTTCAGAAAGCTGTCTAAAACTCAAGTCAAAGTGAACCATACATTTATACATTCTAAAATGACTTTATGCTCCATTATAAAACTTAAGGGGTTAATTTGGAATAAGAATACTATTTGGTTTGCATTGGTAGAATGGTTTGAATATTTAATAGTATACTGGGTACTTTAATTACTGGAATAAAAAGGGATTTTTAGAGGAGATTCTGAGCTTTCTGAAAGGAGGCTGGCACCCCCTGGTGAGTGCTCCTCCCCCAGCTGATAAGGAAAGATAACAAGCTATTAGTGACTACTAATTGCAAATTGGCTGTCTGGAGGTGAATTCAAGGAGAGTTGTTCACTAGTACTTATCTACATTTCTTCTTCAGTTATTTTTCTAGATATAGCTCAAACCATACAAATAAATGAATATGAAAATCATGATATACTAATTATGTAAATAACTTCAGAAATAAAAATAAATTTACAAAAGAATTGGAGAATGGTTGTTGGCTAGGTACTCATCTACATTTCTTCTTCAAATATTTTTCTAGATATATGTCTAATCATATGAATAATTGAATAAGACCAAAATAGAGTAATTATGAAATAACTTTTGGAATAAGGGTAAATTGACAAAAGAATTCATGGAGAGTTGTTCACTAGGTACTGATCTACATTTCTTCTTCAAATATTTTTCTAGATATAGCTCTAACCATATAAATAAATGAATATAAAAATCATGAATATTAGCTCTGATCACTGAGATAAAACCAAAATAAGGAAGGTGATTTGGGAAGACACAGGCATGTAGGGTTTAATTAGGTTTTCTCTGCATTGGTTTCATCTGACAAAAAGATATGTGGAATAGATACCTCATGCTTCTTGAAACTTTTGGGGGTAACTGGAGGAGGTAGATCCATAGCTGCACTGAACTTTTGAAGCGCATTATGTCCATTTCCACATAGGCGTCCTGCTAGAACTGATTGTCTGTTTATAGCATAAAATCGTCCATTTTTGTCACTACTAGGAAATTCTGTTCTCTTTCCATCACAATCCTCATTTGAGCATCTCCAAAAAAGGGCAGATCGAAGTCCTTGTCGCCTTCTACTGTCTTGCCATAGTTCTAACTTTCCATCAAGGCAGTATGCACACACTGCAGCTTCCTGAAGGCTGTCTTCAAGTTCTTGTGAATGCAGGATATGTCTTCCTTTTACCCTTTCTTCACAGGAATCTGTCTCATCTTCTGAGTCATGATCAGTGTCTCTTTCCTCAAGGTCTGCATCTCCAATTGCTATGCCACTGTCATCTGAACTAGTACTCAGTAGTCTAAGCTTTCTATAACTGGCACTATGAATGGTTGGTGATTCCTCTTCCTCTATTGTATCCAAATCTTCTTGTACAGAAGATGTTATTGCCCATCCAAATGACCCCTTCCTCTTTCTCTTCCTTCTGCAGCTACTTCCCATTGTAAGGAAACATTCAGACTCTGCACTGTCCTGAGCTCAGCATCTGAATGTTCTCTCCTAACCCTAAATCTCTACAGGAAACCCTTTTCACCTAGGTAACATGCATCCTAAACATCCTGCCCCTACCTGACAGGCTGACACACACCAGAATATTTCTGGGGCATTTGATTGGTTTAATCTCACCTGTCTGACCTGCAACTGTAAAGCCAGACAGCTGATGCACAAAAATCACACCTTTTATTCAATACCCTAATTGCAATGAGTTGGTCACTCATAACTGCTTGGTGCCTGTTTCCTGGGTAAACAGGATACTTCCATTTGAATACACATTCTGGACCTGGGCAGGAACCAACCCCCAACAATCAGCCAGTATATCACACCTCCCAGGAGAGATCAGATAAGGGAAAGCCATTATGGGTTTAGATAAGCCTCACAGCTGGTGACTCAGGATATCTGGCCTCTAGTAGAAAGCTTTTTAAAAACTCCTTCTTTTTGTCATTTGTAGTTCTAGTTGAGAGTTCTAGTTCAAAGGAATAAGTAGCAAACCTTTTCAGCTGTCACATATCAAAAAAACAAAAAAACACCCTATTTAAAGGTGCGAAGGTCCCGAGCCCCCTTAAGTTAGATGTAAGCCCCAATCACTACAAATTTGATTTGGGACAACTTCTGTCAAAATCTGAGCTTTTTAGAGAAAACAGCTTACTTTCCTAGAATCCCCTATAAATAGACAATATAGATCAAGTAGAACATTTCATTAAATATGAATGGCTTGGAAAAAAAAGTGACCTGAAAACCGAAGAAAAATGAAAGTGAACGAAATGAAAGTTAAAATTTTTTTTAAAAAATAAAAAAGTTATTTGTGATGTGATTCCTATGTATCAATCAGTCATCGCAGAAAATAATGGTTTTGCACCTAAAATTTTACAAAAACTGTGGGTATCTGAAAATGGTTCAATACACTTTTTAGATTCATGAGTGAAAACATGAGCTATACTCCCCCATGCCTTTAACCTCAATTTTCCAAAAACTGTCTGGAATTTTGTTTGAACTGATTTTTTTCATGCAATCTTCTTCAACATAAAGGCAGGCAGACATGAGGGAAGTTTCGTCAAAATCTGAGATGATGATCTGCCGGGATGACCCACCAGCAATAACGCACTTGAACTTGACTTCTTTAATTTGCAAAGCTAGTTATATTTGTTAAGATATATTGCTGCATGGACATACACTTCATTGAAACTTATTACATTTGGTGTAAATTTTCTATTACATTTGTGGTTGATATTACATTTGGTGTAATTTTTTTTATTACATTTGTGGTTGACTGTTTGTTCGGTCAGTTATTACATTTGGTGTAAATCTTTTATTACATTTGTGGTTGATATTACATTTGGTGTAATTTTTTTATTACATTTACGGTTGATATTACATTTGGTGTAAATCTTTTATTACATTTGTGGTTGGTATTACATTTGGTGTAATTTTTTTATTACATTTGTGGTTGGTATTATATTTGGTGTAAGTTATTACATTTGGTGTTGTTACAACCGTCCTTCGTCTTTGGCAACAGTTGAGGGAACTCGGCGCGTTCGACGCCGAAAAGCTCTGGATCAAAAAGTATGGGCAGGTTTTCGGGATTTATTTCGGGCCGAGGCCGACCCTGATCGTATCCGATCGCAGGATACTGAGAGAAGTACTTGTGAAACAATGCGAAAACTTCTATGACAGGCCTAGGGGTAAGCAGCACACAGGGAAACTTGTCAACGCGGAACTGTTCTATATTAACCCTTCCAATGCTGAGGCTACTTTCGTCAAATGCACAAAATGCACCTGTCATTTTGGTATTCATTGAATAGCTCTCACTGAGTATTCTCAGATGGGTTTCAGGGTATTGGTCATTTTTCAGGGCTTTTTGCCTCATTTTGCACTAATTGGCCAAATTAGTATAGCAGCAGCATAAGGGTTACATTGCCGGATCCAGGATTTCAGGTTAGGCGGGCGTAAAGAAATAGGTGGACGAAGTCCATAATAGGCTTCCGTACTTATGTCTTCAAATAAAAAAATTAAATAAAAAAACGATTCATTCACTTCCTTCTTCACTTTTAAAAGTACTGCTTTGTGGTAATAATTCTTTAAGTCATTTAGAGGATAAGAAAAGGCCTTGAAACACGAATTTCAACCCCTGTTAGACGAACATACAAAGGTGACAGCAAGCGGTTTCACCCGGAACGTAAATGTAGACATCTTTGGCTGTATGATTCAATAGAAATTAAGGTGATTGTAAAAGAAGTAGTAACTCCTACCCCTTTTGTACTGTATCACTATACAGTAGCAGTACAGCCCAGCAGCTGGTTGCCCAGATTAAGTCACGTGGTTTGGAAAAACAGCCAATCTCCGTCACGGATGACGCAGAAGAGGAAAAGAACGAGAAAAGCGAGAGCAGAAGTGGGTCGTCACGTGAAGAGCCTGCTCTAACTGAAAACGAGGTGCTTGCCCAAGCCTTTTTCTTTTCGGAGGGTTAGACACAACATCGACATCATTGTCGTACGCGTCGTTTCTATTGGCTACCAACCCGGATACTCAAGAGAAATTGTACGATGAAATCTGCAACAACGTTGAAGAGGACGAAGAGATCACGTACGATACGCTCAAGAAACTTCCTTATTTGGACATGGTGATGAGCGAAACTTTACGAATGTACCCTGCCTTCCCTAATCTGCCAAACAGGGAATGCACTAACGCCTGTATCATAAAGGGTATTCGCTTCGAACCCGGCGTGTCCGTACAGGAGGCCCCTGTGTACTTCCTACACCACGACCCCGAGGTCTGGGACAGTCCTGACGACTTCCAACCTGAGAGATTTAATGCCGAAAACAAGGTTAAAATACCTCCGTTCACGTATCTTCCATTCGGCCAGGGTCCGAGATTTTGCGTCGGTCAACGTTTTGCGTTACTGGTTGCGAAGATCACCCTTCTCTATTTGGTGAAACGTTTCGAACTGGTCGAGACTGAAAACACTGAGCCAAAATTCAAGTACAATTTCTCGCCAATTCCCATCCTCGGTAAATCTGACTGGGGGGTCAACGTGAAACTAGTCCCAAGGTTGGATCAAACCATTCTTTGCCAGAAAGACGGAAATTAAGAGCTACCGACTTTTAATTTCGGGTCTAATAGTATATTGCAATAAGGTCCGGTTAGTGCGGTTAAACCCGTATGCTGCTTAGGTGGCTGATGCTAATTTGGCCAATACAAACTGATGCGAAGAACCTGAAAATGACGAACCCCTGTACTCATTTGAGAGCACTCAGTGAGAGCTATCCACTGAAAAACAACATTAAAAAAAATATTTACGTCCTTCGGTTGTGCTTTAGGTAAAAGCTGCCTCAGCATTGGAAGGGTTGATATTGGTCATATTAGGTTGAACCCACTCTTGCAAATAGACCTGCACTTTTTGGTAGTATCTTTTCGACCAGAACATTTCTCAGAAAACATTTGCTGGAGACATAAGGTTCCGAACGAAGCCCACTTCTCTCCTTCAAATGTATTATCAATGTATGCTTTGATTAAAGTGTCCAGACGACAGATTTCAAGACATTTTCGCTATATACTACTAGTAACACATGGGAGCGTTATACCCTTTCTCTGTATTTGTTTCTGATTCGGCCACAGATAAAGGTAAAAGATATTCGGTTTATAGTCTTGTATCCACCGAAGCGCTCACACGACCTTCCTCCCCTAGCAGGCCTGTACACACGGAAACCATTTCAATCCCCCGGGGGATATTCCAGAGCAACTGGCAGCATATAGCGCACACGCTCTAAGTACTGCCTTATTTTTGCTAGGTACCCATTTTGCAGCTGGGTAGACTGAAGCAATATGGAATAAACTGTCTTGCCCAAGGACAGACCAAAGTGCCCTCTGATTACTTAAGTCCGACACCTAACCAACTGAGCTACTTTGTTCCCTGTTCTGTCACTAAATAAAAGAAAAACGAAACAATTCGTGTTTTTGGCGGGTTTTCCAATCTTTTCAATTTTTCTTTCTTCAATCGTAATAGAGGACTTTTCCAAATGGTATTAATTTTCTAGGATTCCACTTTGCTATAAGTTTTCTGATAACAGTTTATTTCAATAAAGCTTTGATATTTCATTCATTACATTAACATTGTAGGTAATTTTATGAACATAAGCAGCAATTCCCCGACAATTATCTGGTAACAAGCCCACATGAGTTTACGCCCATCTGTCAATAGCTTTAGAGGCATTAATATAGTATTAGCTTAGTGGAGCACACATTGTGTGAATGCAGATACTAGTATTTGTTCTCTTCTTTGTACCGATTCTACTTAGTACGATTCTAAAATATTCTGAACAAACTAAGTCATTAAAACATAGACAGGGGAAGCTAAAGCAATATGGCGAATGTTGTTACTTGTTTACGTGGCATTTATCCACATACACAAACATATATATATATATATATATATATATATATATATATGTGTGTGTGTGTGTGTATGTATGTATGTATGTATGCATGCATGTATGTATGTATGTATGTATGTATGTATGTATGTGTACGTACACAC
Source organism: Maea johnstoni (assembly GCA_963942565.1). Lineage (NCBI taxonomy): Eukaryota > Metazoa > Annelida > Polychaeta > Spionida > Magelonidae > Maea > Maea johnstoni. The sequence goes on from OZ012699.1 coordinate 9,791,976, forward strand.
ACAGATACATGAGCCTTCAAGGTTATATGTGTATGTATGTATGTATGTATGTATAAACTGATACATCGATTCAATGATAAAAACGGTTTGCAGAGGTGTTTTATTTGTTTATTGCAATTGGATGAAGTGTACAATATATATATATATATATATATATATATATATATATATATATATATATATATATATATATATATATATATATATATATATATATATATATATATATATATATTGAAGAGAAATCTCAAAAATGTCAAATTACATTAGCATAAAATACAAAGTTTGTACATTTCTAGGGGATGAAACCCAACATTCAAACCAAAC
>OZ012699.1:9796834-9821834 GCA_963942565.1 Maea johnstoni
TTAGCTAAGGCGTACGCACCCAACAAGCCGCACGCCCGACGCTAACCTACCCCATCACCCTACACAAACCCTAAACTACAATTTACGCACTCAGCGTCATTCCACAACCCCTTCCTTAACCCTAACCCTAGCCCCTCTTTTTCTATTTTTTCCACACATTTTCAGGTCTTTTTGGGCCTTTTAAGTTTTTTACTTTCTTTAGCTAAGGCGTACGCACCCAACAAGCCGCAGCGCCCGACGCTAACCTACCCCATCACCCTACACAAACCCTAAACTACAATTTACGCACTCAGCGTCATTCCACAACCCCTTCCTTAACCCTAACCCTAGCCCCTCTTTTTCTATTTTTTCCACACATTTTCAGGTCTTCTTGGGCCTTTTAAGTTTTTTACTTTCTTTAGCTAAGGCGTACGCACCCAACAAGCCGCACGCCCGACGCTAACCTACCCCATCACCCTACACAAACCCTAAACTACAATTTACGCACTCAGCGTCATTCCACAACCCCTTCCTTAACCCTAACCCTAGCCCCTCTTTTTCTATTTTTTCCACACATTTTCAGGTCTTCTTGGGCCTTTTAAGTTTTTTACTTTCTTTAGCTAAGGCGTACGCACCCAACAAGCCGCACGCCCGACGCTAACCTACCCCATCACCCTACACAAACCCTAAACTACAATTTACGCACTCAGCGTCATTCCACAACCCCTTCCTTAACCCTAACCCTAGCCCCTCTTTTTCTATTTTTTCCACACATTTTCAGGTCTTCTTGGGCCTTTTAAGTTTTTTACTTTCTTTAGCTAAGGCGTACGCACCCAACAAGCCGCACGCCCGACGCTAACCTACCCCATCACCCTACACAAACCCTAAACTACAATTTACGCACTCAGCGTCATTCCACAACCCCTTCCTTAACCCTAACCCTAGCCCCTCTTTTTCTATTTTTTCCACACATTTTCAGGTCTTCTTGGGCCTTTTAAGTTTTTTACTTTCTTTAGCTAAGGCGTACGCACCCAACAAGCCGCACGCCCGACGCTAACCTACCCCATCACCCTACACAAACCCTAAACTACAATTTACGCACTCAGCGTCATTCCACAACCCCTTCCTTAACCCTAACCCTAGCCCCTCTTTTTCTATTTTTTCCACACATTTTCAGGTCTTCTTGGGCCTTTTAAGTTTTTTACTTTCTTTAGCTAAGGCGTACGCACCCAACAAGCCGCACGCCCGACGCTAACCTACCCCATCACCCTACACAAACCCTAAACTATAATTTACGCACTCAGCGTCATTCCACAACCCCTTCCTTAACCCTAACCCTAGCCCCTCTTTTTCTATTTTTTCCACACATTTTCAGGTCTTCTTGGGCCTTTTAAGTTTTTTACTTTCTTTAGCTAAGGCGTACGCACCCAACAAGCCGCACGCCCGACGCTAACCTACCCCATCACCCTACACAAACCCTAAACTACAATTTACGCACTCAGCGTCATTCCACAACCCCTTCCTTAACCCTAACCCTAGCCCCTCTTTTTCTATTTTTTCCACACATTTTCAGGTCTTCTTGGGCCTTTTAAGTTTTTTACTTTCTTTAGCTAAGGCGTACGCACCCAACAAGCCGCACGCCCGACGCTAACCTACCCCATCACCCTACACAAACCCTAAACTACAATTTACGCACTCAGCGTCATTCCACAACCCCTTCCTTAACCCTTACCCTAGCCCCTCTTTTTCTATTTTTTCCACACATTTTCAGGTCTTCTTGGGCCTTTTAAGTTTTTTACTTTCTTTAGCTAAGGCGTACGCACCCAACAAGCCGCACGCCCGACGCTAACCTACCCCATCACCCTACACAAACCCTAAACTATAATTTACGCACTCAGTGTCATTCCACAACCCCTTCCTTAACCCTAACCCTAGCCCCTCTTTTTCTATTTTTTCCACACATTTTCAGGTCTTCTTGGGCCTTTTAAGTTTTTTACTTTCTTTAGCTAAGGCGTACGCACCCAACAAGCCGCACGCCCGACGCTAACCTACCCCATCAACCTACACAAACCCTAAACTACAATTTACGCACTCAGCGTCATTCCACAACCCCTTCCTTAACCCTAACCCTAGCCCCTCTTTTTCTATTTTTTCCACACATTTTCAGGTCTTCTTGGGCCTTTTAAGTTTTTTACTTTCTTTAGCTAAGGCGTACGCACCCAACAAGCCGCACGCCCGACGCTAACCTACCCCATCACCCTACACAAACCCTAAACTACAATTTACGCACTCAGCGTCATTCCACAACCCCTTCCTTAACCCTAACCCTAGCCCCTCTTTTTCTATTTTTTCCACACATTTTCAGGTCTTCTTGGGCCTTTTAAGTTTTTTACTTTCCTTAGCTAAGGCGTACGCACCCAACAAGCCGCACGCCCGACGCTAACCTACCCCATCACCCTACACAAACCCTAAACTACAATTTACGCACTCAGCGTCATTCCACAACCCCTTCCTTAACCCCTAACCCTAGCCCCTCTTTCTCTATTTTTTCCACACATTTTCAGGTCTTCTTGGGCCTTTTAAGTTTTTTACACCCAACAAGCCGCACGCCCGACGCTAACCTACCCCATCACCCTACACAAACCCTAAACTACAATTTACGCACTCAGCGTCATTCCACAACCCCTTCCTTAACCCTAACCCTGGCCCCTCTTTTTCTATTTTTTCCACACATTTTCAGGTCTTCTTGGGCCTTTTAAGTTTTTTACTTTCTTTAGCTAAGGCGTACGCACCCAACAAGCCGCACGCCCGACGCTAACCTACCCCATCACCCTACACAAACCCTAAACTACAATTTACGCACTCAGCGTCATTCCACAACCCCTTCCTTAACCCTAACCCTAGCCCCTCTTTTTCTATTTTTTCCACACATTTTCAGGTCTTCTTGGGCCTTTTAAGTTTTTTACTTTCTTTAGCTAAGGCGTACGCACCCAACAAGCCGCACGCCCGACGCTAACCTACCCCATCACCCTACACAAACCCTAAACTACAATTTACGCACTCAGCGTCATTCCACAACCCCTTCCTTAACCCTAACCCTAGCCCCTCTTTTTCTATTTTTTCCACACATTTTCAGGTCTTCTTGGGCCTTTTAAGTTTTTTACTTTCTTTAGCTAAGGCGTACGCACCCAACAAGCCGCACGCCCGACGCTAACCTACCCCATCACCCTACACAAACCCTAAACTACAATTTACGCACTCAGCGTCATTCCACAACCCCTTCCTTAACCCTAACCCTAGCCCCTCTTTTTCTTTTTTTTCCACACATTTTCAGGTCTTCTTGGGCCTTTTAAGTTTTTTACTTTCTTTAGCTAAGGCGTACGCACCCAACAAGCCGCACGCCCGACGCTAACCTACCCCAACACCCTACACAAACCCTAAACTACAATTTACCCACTCAGCGTCATTCCACAACCCCTTCCTTAACCCTTACCCTAGCCCCTCTTTTTCTATTTTTTTCCACACATTTTCAGGTCTTCTTGGGCCTTTTAAGTTTTTTACTTTCTTTAGCTAAGGCGTACGCACCCAACAAGCCGCACGCCCGACGCTAACCTACCCCATCACCCTACACAAACCCTAAACTACAATTTACGCACTCAGCGTCATTCCACAACCCCCTTCCTTAACCCTAACCCTAGCCCCTCTTTCTCTAATTTTTCCACACATTTTCAGGTCTTCTTGGGCCTTTTAAGTTTTTTACACCCAACAAGCCGCACGCCCGACGCTAACCTACCCCATCACCCTACACAAACCCTAAACTACAATTTACGCACTCAGCGTCATTCCACAACCCCTTCCTTAACCCTAACCCTAGCCCCTCTTTTTCTATTTTTTCCACACATTTTCAGGTCTTCTTGGGCCTTTTAAGTTTTTTACTTTCTTTAGCTAAGGCGTACGCACCCAACAAGCCGCACGCCCGACGCTAACCTACCCCATCACCCTACACAAACCCTAAACTACAATTTACGCACTCAGCGTCATTCCACAACCCCTTCCTTAACCCTAACCCTAGCCCCTCTTTTTCTATTTTTTCCACACATTTTCAGGTCTTCTTGGGCCTTTTAAGTTTTTTACTTTCTTTAGCTAAGGCGTACGCACCCAACAAGCCGCACGCCCGACGCTAACCTACCCCATCACCCTACACAAACCCTAAACTACAATTCACGCACTCAGCATCATTCCACAACCCCTTCCTTAACCCTAACCCTAGCCCCTCTTTTTCTATTTTTTCCACACATTTTCAGGTCTTCTTGGGCCTTTTAAGTTTTTTTACACCCAACAAGCCGCACGCCCGACGCTAACCTACCCCATCACCCTACACAAACCCTAAACTACAATTTACGCACTCAGCGTCATTCCACAACCCCTTCCTTAACCCTAACCCTAGCCCCTCTTTTTCTATTTTTTCCACACATTTTCAGGTCTTCTTGGGCCTTTTAAGTTTTTTACTTTCTTTAGCTAAGGCGTACGCACCCAACAAGCCGCACGCCCGACGCTAACCTACCCCATCACCCTACACAAACCCTAAACTACAATTTACGCACTCAGCGTCATTCCACAACCCCTTCCTTAACCCTAACCCTAGCCCCTCTTTTTCTATTTTTTCCACACATTTTCAGGTCTTCTTGGGCCTTTTAAGTTTTTTACTTTCTTTAGCTAAGGCGTACGCACCCAACAAGCCGCACGCCCGACGCTAACCTACCCCATCACCCTACACAAACCCTAAACTACAATTTACGCACTCAGCGTCATTCCACAACCCCTTCCTTAACCCTAACCCTAGCCCCTCTTTTTCTATTTTTTCCACACATTTTCAGGTCTTCTTGGGCCTTTTAAGTTTTTTACTTTCTTTAGCTAAGGCGTACGCACCCAACAAGCCGCACGCCCGACGCTAACCTACCCCATCACCCTACACAAACCCTAAACTACAATTTACGCACTCAGCGTCATTCCACAACCCCTTCCTTAACCCTAACCCTAGCCCCTCTTTTTCTATTTTTTCCACACATTTTCAGGTCTTCTTGGGCCTTTTTAGTTTTTTACTTTCTTTAGCTAAGGCGTACGCACCCAACAAGCCGCACGCCCGACGCTAACCTACCCCAACACCCTACACAAACCCTAAACTATAATTTACCCACTCAGCGTCATTCCACAACCCCTTCCTTAACCCTTACCCTAGCCCCTCTTTTTCTATTTTTTCCACACATTTTCAGGTCTTCTTGGGCCTTTTAAGTTTTTTACTTTCTTTAGCTAAGGCGTACGCACCCAACAAGCCGCACGCCCGACGCTAACCTACCCCATCACCCTACACAAACCCTAAACTACAATTTACGCACTCAGCGTCATTCCACAACCCCTTCCTTAACCCTAGCCCCTCTTTCTCTATTTTTTCCACACATTTTCAGGTCTTCTTGGGCCTTTTTAGTTTTTTACACCCAACAAGCCGCACGCCCGACGCTAACCTACCCCATCACCCTACACAAACCCTAAACTACAATTTACGCACTCAGCGTCATTCCACAACCCCTTCCTTAACCCTAACCCTAGCCCCTCTTTTTCTATTTTTTCCACACATTTTCAGGTCTTCTTGGGCCTTTTAAGTTTTTTACTTTCTTTAGCTAAGGCGTACGCACCCAACAAGCCGCACGCCCGACGCTAACCTACCCCATCACCCTACACAAACCCTAAACTACAATTTACGCACTCAGCGTCATTCCACAACCCCTTCCTTAACCCTAACCCTAGCCCCTCTTTTTCTATTTTTTCCACACATTTTCAGGTCTTCTTGGGCCTTTTAAGTTTTTTACTTTCTTTAGCTAAGGCGTACGCACCCAACAAGCCGCACGCCCGACGCTAACCTACCCCATCACCCTACACAAACCCTAAACTACAATTTACGCACTCAGCGTCATTCCACAACCCCTTCCTTAACCCTAACCCTAGCCCCTCTTTTTCTATTTTTTCCACACATTTTCAGGTCTTCTTGGGCCTTTTAAGTTTTTTACTTTCTTTAGCTAAGGCGTACGCACCCAACAAGCCGCACGCCCGACGCTAACCTACCCCATCACCCTACACAAACCCTAAACTACAATTTACGCACTCAGCGTCATTCCACAACCCCTTCCTTAACCCTAACCCTAGCCCCTCTTTTTCTATTTTTTCCACACATTTTCAGGTCTTCTTGGGCCTTTTAAGTTTTTTACTTTCTTTAGCTAAGGCGTACGCACCCAACAAGCCGCACGCCCGACGCTAACCTACCCCATCACCCTACACAAACCCTAAACTACAATTTACGCACTCAGCGTCATTCCACAACCCCTTCCTTAACCCTAACCCTAGCCCCTCTTTTTCTATTTTTTCCACACATTTTCAGGTCTTCTTGGGCCTTTTAAGTTTTTTACTTTCCTTAGCTAAGGCGTACGCACCCAACAAGCCGCACGCCCGACGCTAACCTACCCCATCACCCTACACAAACCCTAAACTACAATTTACGCACTCAGCGTCATTCCACAACCCCTTCCTTAACCCTAACCCTAGCCCCTCTTTCTCTATTTTTTCCACACATTTTCAGGTCTTCTTGGGCCTTTTAAGTTTTTTACACCCAACAAGCCGCACGCCCGACGCTAACCTACCCCATCACCCTACACAAACCCTAAACTACAATTTACGCACTCAGCGTCATTCCACAACCCCTTCCTTAACCCTAACCCTGGCCCCTCTTTTTCTATTTTTTCCACACATTTTCAGGTCTTCTTGGGCCTTTTAAGTTTTTTACTTTCTTTAGCTAAGGCGTACGCACCCAACAAGCCGCACGCCCGACGCTAACCTACCCCATCACCCTACACAAACCCTAAACTACAATTTACGCACTCAGCGTCATTCCACAACCCCTTCCTTAACCCTAACCCTAGCCCCTCTTTTTCTATTTTTTCCACACATTTTCAGGTCTTCTTGGGCCTTTTAAGTTTTTTACTTTCTTTAGCTAAGGCGTACGCACCCAACAAGCCGCACGCCCGACGCTAACCTACCCCATCACCCTACACAAACCCTAAACTACAATTTACGCACTCAGCGTCATTCCACAACCCCTTCCTTAACCCTAACCCTAGCCCCTCTTTTTCTATTTTTTCCACACATTTTCAGGTCTTCTTGGGCCTTTTAAGTTTTTTACTTTCTTTAGCTAAGGCGTACGCACCCAACAAGCCGCACGCCCGACGCTAACCTACCCCATCACCCTACACAAACCCTAAACTACAATTTACGCACTCAGCGTCATTCCACAACCCCTTCCTTAACCCTAACCCTAGCCCCTCTTTTTCTATTTTTTCCACACATTTTCAGGTCTTCTTGGGCCTTTTAAGTTTTTTACTTTCTTTAGCTAAGGCGTACGCACCCAACAAGCCGCACGCCCGACGCTAACCTACCCCAACACCCTACACAAACCCTAAACTACAATTTACCCACTCAGCGTCATTCCACAACCCCTTCCTTAACCCTTACCCTAGCCCCTCTTTTTCTATTTTTTCCACACATTTTCAGGTCTTCTTGGGCCTTTTAAGTTTTTTACTTTCTTTAGCTAAGGCGTACGCACCCAACAAGCCGCACGCCCGACGCTAACCTACCCCATCACCCTACACAAACCCTAAACTACAATTTACGCACTCAGAGTCATTCCACAACCCCTTCCTTAACCCTAACCCTAGCCCCTCTTTCTCTATTTTTTCCACACATTTTCAGGTCTTCTTGGGCCTTTTAAGTTTTTTACACCCAACAAGCCGCACGCCCGACGCTAACCTACCCCATCACCCTACACAAACCCTAAACTACAATTTACGCACTCAGCGTCATTCCACAACCCCTTCCTTAACCCTAACCCTAGCCCCTCTTTTTCTATTTTTTCCACACATTTTCAGGTCTTCTTGGGCCTTTTAAGTTTTTTACTTTCTTTAGCTAAGGCGTACGCACCCAACAAGCCGCACGCCCGACGCTAACCTACCCCATCACCCTACACAAACCCTAAACTACAATTTACGCACTCAGCGTCATTCCACAACCCCTTCCTTAACCCTAACCCTAGCCCCTCTTTTTCTATTTTTTCCACACATTTTCAGGTCTTCTTGGGCCTTTTAAGTTTTTTACTTTCTTTAGCTAAGGCGTACGCACCCAACAAGCCGCACGCCCGACGCTAACCTACCCCATCACCCTACACAAACCCTAAACTACAATTTACGCACTCAGCGTCATTCCACAACCCCTTCCTTAACCCTAACCCTAGCCCCTCTTTTTCTATTTTTTCCACACATTTTCAGGTCTTCTTGGGCCTTTTAAGTTTTTTACTTTCTTTAGCTAAGGCGAACGCACCCAACAAGCCGCACGCCCGACGCTAACCTACCCCATCACCCTACACAAACCCTAAACTACAATTTACGCACTCAGCGTCATTCCACAACCCCTTCCTTAACCCTAACCCTAGCCCCTCTTTTTCTATTTTTTCCACACATTTTCAGGTCTTCTTGGGCCTTTTAAGTTTTTTACTTTCTTTAGCTAAGGCGTACGCACCCAACAAGCCGCACGCCCGACGCTAACCTACCCCATCACCCTACACAAACCCTAAACTACAATTTACGCACTCAGCGTCATTCCACAACCCCTTCCTTAACCCTAACCCTAGCCCCTCTTTTTCTATTTTTTCCACACATTTTCAGGTCTTCTTGGGCCTTTTAAGTTTTTTACTTTCTTTAGCTAAGGCGTACGCACCCAACAAGCCGCACGCCCGACGCTAACCTACCCCATCACCCTACACAAACCCTAAACTACAATTTACGCACTCAGCGTCATTCCACAACCCCTTCCTTAACCCTAACCCTAGCCCCTCTTTTTCTATTTTTTCCACACATTTTCAGGTCTTCTTGGGCCTTTTAAGTTTTTTACTTTCTTTAGCTAAGGCGTACGCACCCAACAAGCCGCACGCCCGACGCTAACCTACCCCATCACCCTACACAAACCCTAAACTACAATTTACGCACTCAGCGTCATTCCACAACCCCTTCCTTAACCCTAACCCTAGCCCCTCTTTTTCTATTTTTTCCACACATTTTCAGGTCTTCTTGGGCCTTTTAAGTTTTTTACTTTTCTTAGCTAAGGCGTACGCACCCAACAAGCCGCACGCCCGACGCTAACCTACCCCATCACCCTACACAAACCCTAAACTACAATTTACGCACTCAGCGTCATTCCACAACCCCTTCCTTAACCCTAACCCTAGCCCCTCTTTCTCTATTTTTTCCACACATTTTCAGGTCTTCTTGGGCCTTTTAAGTTTTTTACACCCAACAAGCCGCACGCCCGACGCTAACCTACCCCATCACCCTACACAAACCCTAAACTACAATTTACGCACTCAGCGTCATTCCACAACCCCTTCCTTAACCCTAACCCTAGCCCCTCTTTTTCTATTTTTTCCACACATTTTCAGGTCTTCTTGGGCCTTTTAAGTTTTTTACTTTCTTTAGCTAAGGCGTACGCACCCAACAAGCCGCACGCCCGACGCTAACCTACCCCATCACCCTACACAAACCCTAAACTACAATTTACGCACTCAGCGTCATTCCACAACCCCTTCCTTAACCCTAACCCTAGCCCCTCTTTTTCTATTTTTTCCACACATTTTCAGGTCTTCTTGGGCCTTTTAAGTTTTTTACTTTCTTTAGCTAAGGCGTACGCACCCAACAAGCCGCACGCCCGACGCTAACCTACCCCATCACCCTACACAAACCCTAAACTACAATTTACGCACTCAGCGTCATTCCACAACCCCTTCCTTAACCCTAACCCTAGCCCCTCTTTTTCTATTTTTTCCACACATTTTCAGGTCTTCTTGGGCCTTTTAAGTTTTTTACTTTCTTTAGCTAAGGCGTACGCACCCAACAAGCCGCACGCCCGACGCTAACCTACCCCATCACCCTACACAAACCCTAAACTACAATTTACGCACTCAGCGTCATTCCACAACCCCTTCCTTAACCCTAACCCTAGCCCCTCTTTTTCTATTTTTTCCACACATTTTCAGGTCTTCTTGGGCCTTTTTTAGTTTTTTACTTTCTTTAGCTAAGGCGTACGCACCCAACAAGCCGCACGCCCGACGCTAACCTACCCCAACACCCTACACAAACCCTAAACTACAATTTACCCACTCAGCGTCATTCCACAACCCCTTCCTTAACCCTTACCCTAGCCCCTCTTTTTCTATTTTTTCCACACATTTTCAGGTCTTCTTGGGCCTTTTAAGTTTTTTACTTTCTTTAGCTAAGGCGTACGCACCCAACAAGCCGCACGCCCGACGCTAACCTACCCCATCACCCTACACAAACCCTAAACTACAATTTACGCACTCAGCGTCATTCCACAACCCCTTCCTTAACCCTAGCCCCTCTTTCTCTATTTTTTCCACACATTTTCAGGTCTTCTTGGGCCTTTTTAGTTTTTTACACCCAACAAGCCGCACGCCCGACGCTAACCTACCCCATCACCCTACACAAACCCTAAACTACAATTTACGCACTCAGCGTCATTCCACAACCCCTTCCTTAACCCTAACCCTAGCCCCTCTTTTTCTATTTTTTCCACACATTTTCAGGTCTTCTTGGGCCTTTTAAGTTTTTTACTTTCTTTAGCTAAGGCGTACGCACCCAACAAGCCGCACGCCCGACGCTAACCTACCCCATCACCCTACACAAACCCTAAACTACAATTTACGCACTCAGCGTCATTCCACAACCCCTTCCTTAACCCTAACCCTAGCCCCTCTTTTTCTATTTTTTCCACACATTTTCAGGTCTTCTTGGGCCTTTTAAGTTTTTTACTTTCTTTAGCTAAGGCGTACGCACCCAACAAGCCGCACGCCCGACGCTAACCTACCCCATCACCCTACACAAACCCTAAACTACAATTTACGCACTCAGCGTCATTCCACAACCCCTTCCTTAACCCTAACCCTAGCCCCTCTTTTTCTATTTTTTCCACACATTTTCAGGTCTTCTTGGGCCTTTTAAGTTTTTTACTTTCTTTAGCTAAGGCGTACGCACCCAACAAGCCGCACGCCCGACGCTAACCTACCCCATCACCCTACACAAACCCTAAACTACAATTTACGCACTCAGCGTCATTCCACAACCCCTTCCTTAACCCTAACCCTAGCCCCTCTTTTTCTATTTTTTCCACACATTTTCAGGTCTTCTTGGGCCTTTTAAGTTTTTTACTTTCTTTAGCTAAGGCGTACGCACCCAACAAGCCGCACGCCCGACGCTAACCTACCCCAACACCCTACACAAACCCTAAACTACAATTTACCCACTCAGCGTCATTCCACAACCCCTTCCTTAACCCTTACCCTAGCCCCTCTTTTTCTATTTTTTCCACACATTTTCAGGTCTTCTTGGGCCTTTTAAGTTTTTTACTTTCTTTAGCTAAGGCGTACGCACCCAACAAGCCGCACGCCCGACGCTAACCTACCCCATCACCCTACACAAACCCTAAACTACAATTTACGCACTCAGCGTCATTCCACAACCCCTTCCTTAACCCTAACCCTAGCCCCTCTTTTTCTATTTTTTCCACACATTTTCAGGTCTTCTTGGGCCTTTTAAGTTTTTTACTTTCTTTAGCTAAGGCGTACGCACCCAACAAGCCGCACGCCCGACGCTAACCTACCCCATCACCCTACACAAACCCTAAACTACAATTTACGCACTCAGCGTCATTCCACAACCCCTTCCTTAACCCTAACCCTAGCCCCTCTTTTTCTATTTTTTCCACACATTTTCAGGTCTTCTTGGGCCTTTTAAGTTTTTTACTTTCTTTAGCTAAGGCGTACGCACCCAACAAGCCGCACGCCCGACGCTAACCTACCCCATCACCCTACACAAACCCTAAACTACAATTTACGCACTCAGCGTCATTCCACAACCCCTTCCTTAACCCTAACCCTAGCCCCTCTTTTTCTATTTTTTCCACACATTTTCAGGTCTTCTTGGGCCTTTTAAGTTTTTTACTTTCCTTAGCTAAGGCGTACGCACCCAACAAGCCGCACGCCCGACGCTAACCTACCCCATCACCCTACACAAACCCTAAACTACAATTTACGCACTCAGCGTCATTCCACAACCCCTTCCTTAACCCTAACCCTAGCCCCTCTTTCTCTATTTTTTCCACACATTTTCAGGTCTTCTTGGGCCTTTTAAGTTTTTTACTTTCTTTAGCTAAGGCGTACGCACCCAACAAGCCGCACGCCCGACGCTAACCTACCCCATCACCCTAAACTACAATTTACGCACTCAGCGTCATTCCACAACCCCTTCCTTAACCCTAACCCTAGCCCCTCTTTTTCTATTTTTTCCACACATTTTCAGGTCTTCTTGGGCCTTTTAAGTTTTTTACTTTCTTTAGCTAAGGCGTACGCACCCAACAAGCCGCACGCCCGACGCTAACCTACCCCATCACCCTACACAAACCCTAAACTACAATTTACGCACTCAGCGTCATTCCACAACCCCTTCCTTAACCCTAACCCTAGCCCCTCTTTTTCTATTTTTTCCACACATTTTCAGGTCTTCTTGGGCCTTTTAAATTTTTTACTTTCTTTAGCTAAGGCGTACGCACCCAACAAGCCGCACGCCCGACGCTAACCTACCCCATCACCCTACACAAACCCTAAACTACAATTTACGCACTCAGCGTCATTCCACAACCCCTTCCTTAACCCTAACCCTAGCCCCTCTTTTTCTATTTTTTCCACACATTTTCAGGTCTTCTTGGGCCTTTTAAGTTTTTTACTTTCTTTAGCTAAGGCGTACGCACCCAACAAGCCGCACACCCGACGCTAACCTACCCCATCACCCTACACAAACCCTAAACTACAATTTACGCACTCAGCGTCATTCCACAACCCCTTCCTTAACCCTAACCCTAGCCCCTCTTTTTCTATTTTTTCCACACATTTTCAGGTCTTCTTGGGCCTTTTAAGTTTTTTACTTTCTTTAGCTAAGGCGTACGCACCCAACAAGCCGCACGCCCGACGCTAACCTACCCCATCACCCTACACAAACCCTAAACTACAATTTACGCACTCAGCGTCATTCCACAATCCCTTCCTTAACCCTAACCCTAGCCCCTCTTTTTCTATTTTTTCCACACATTTTCAGGTCTTCTTGGGCCTTTTAAGTTTTTTACTTTCTTTAGCTAAGGCGTACGTACCCAACAAGCCGCACGCCCGACGCTAACCTACCCCATCACCCTACACAAACCCTAAACTACAATTTACGCACTCAGCGTCATTCCACAACCCCTTCCTTAACCCTAACCCTAGCCCCTCTTTTTCTATTTTCTCCACACATTTTCAGGTCTTCTTGGGCCTTTTAAGTTTTTTTCTTTCTTTAGCTAAGGCGTACGCACCCAACAAGCCGCACGCCCGACGCTAACCTACCCCATCACCCTACACAAACCCTAAACTACAATTTACGCACTCAGCGTCATTCCACAACCCCTTCCTTAACCCTAACCCTAGCCCCTCTTTTTCTATTTTTTCCACACATTTTCAGGTCTTCTTGGGCCTTTTAAGTTTTTTACTTTCTTTAGCTAAGGCGTACGCACCCAACAAGCCGCACGCCCGACGCTAACCTACCCCATCACCCTACACAAACCCTAAACTACAATTTACGCACTCAGCGTCATTCCACAACCCCTTCCTTAACCCTAACCCTAGCCCCTCTTTTTCTATTTTTTCCACACATTTTCAGGTCTTCTTGGGCCTTTTAAGTTTTTTACTTTCTTTAGCTAAGGCGTACGCACCCAACAAGCCGCACGCCCGACGCTAACCTACCCCATCACCCTACACAAACCCTAAACTACAATTTACGCACTCAGCGTCATTCCACAACCCCTTCCTTAACCCTAACCCTAGCCCCTCTTTTTCTATTTTCTCCACACATTTTCAGGTCTTCTTGGGCCTTTTAAGTTTTTTACTTTCTTTAGCTAAGGCGTACGCACCCAACAAGCCGCACGCCCGACGCTAACCTACCCCAACACCCTACACAAACCCTAAACTACAATTTACGCACTCAGCGTCATTCCACAACCCCTTCCTTAACCCTAACCCTAGCCCCTCTTTTTCTATTTTTTCCACACATTTTCAGGTCTTCTTGGGCCTTTTAAGTTTTTTACTTTCTTTAGCTAAGGCGTACGCACCCAACAAGCCGCACGCCCGACGCTAACCTACCCCATCACCCTACACAAACCCTAAACTACAATTTACGCACTCAGCGTCATTCCACAACCCCTTCCTTAACCCTAACCCTAGCCCCTCTTTTTCTATTTTTTCCACACATTTTCAGGTCTTCTTGGGCCTTTTAAGTTTTTTACTTTCTTTAGCTAAGGCGTACGCACCCAACAAGCCGCACGCCCGACGCTAACCTACCCCATCACCCTACACAAACCCTAAACTACAATTTACGCACTCAGCGTCATTCCACAACCCCTTCCTTAACCCTAACCCTAGCCCCTCTTTTTCTATTTTTTCCACACATTTTCTGGTCTTCTTGGGCCTTTTAAGTTTTTTACTTTCTTTAGCTAAGGCGTACGCACCCAACAAGCCGCACGCCCGACGCTAACCTACCCCATCACCCTACACAAACCCTAAACTACAATTTACGCACTCAGCGTCATTCCACAACCCCTTCCTTAACCCTAACCCTAGCCCCTCTTTTTCTATTTTTTCCACACATTTTCAGGTCTTCTTGGGCCTTTTAAGTTTTTTACTTTCTTTAGCTAAGGCGTACGCACCCAACAAGCCGCACGCCCGACGCTAACCTACCCCAACACCCTACACAAACCCTAAACTACAATTTACCCACTCAGCGTCATTCCACAACCCCTTCCTTAACCCTTACCCTAGCCCCTCTTTTTCTATTTTTTCCACACATTTTCAGGTCTTCTTGGGCCTTTTAAGTTTTTTACTTTCTTTAGCTAAGGCGTACGCACCCAACAAGCCGCACGCCCGACGCTAACCTACCCCATCACCCTACACAAACCCTAAACTACAATTTACGCACTCAGCGTCATTCCACAACCCCTTCCTTAACCCTAACCCTAGCCCCTCTTTCTCTATTTTTTCCACACATTTTCAGGTCTTCTTGGGCCTTTTTAGTTTTTTACACCCAACAAGCCGCACGCCCGACGCTAACCTACCCCATCACCCTACACAAACCCTAAACTACAATTTACGCACTCAGCGTCATTCCACAACCCCTTCCTTAACCCTAACCCTAGCCCCTCTTTTTCTATTTTTTCCACACATTTTCAGGTCTTCTTGGGCCTTTTAAGTTTTTTACTTTCTTTAGCTAAGGCGTACGCACCCAACAAGCCGCACGCCCGACGCTAACCTACCCCATCACCCTACACAAACCCTAAACTACAATTTACGCACTCAGCGTCATTCCACAACCCCTTCCTTAACCCTAACCCTAGCCCCTCTTTTTCTATTTTTTCCACACATTTTCAGGTCTTCTTGGGCCTTTTAAGTTTTTTACTTTCTTTAGCTAAGGCGTACACACCCAACAAGCCGCACGCCCGACGCTAACCTACCCCATCACCCTACACAAACCCTAAACTACAATTTACGCACTCAGCGTCATTCCACAACCCCTTCCTTAACCCTAACCCTAGCCCCTCTTTTTCTATTTTTTCCACACATTTTCAGGTCTTCTTGGGCCTTTTAAGTTTTTTACTTTCTTTAGCTAAGGCGTACGCACCCAACAAGCCGCACACCCGACGCTAACCTACCCCATCACCCTACACAAACCCTAAACTACAATTTACGCACTCAGCGTCATTCCACAACCCCTTCCTTAACCCTAACCCTAGCCCCTCTTTTTCTATTTTTTCCACACATTTTCAGGTCTTCTTGGGCCTTTTAAGTTTTTTACTTTCTTTAGCTAAGGCGTACGCACCCAACAAGCCGCACGCCCGACGCTAACCTACCCCATCACCCTACACAAACCCTAAACTACAATTTACGCACTCAGCGTCATTCCACAATCCCTTCCTTAACCCTAACCCTAGCCCCTCTTTTTCTATTTTTTCCACACATTTTCAGGTCTTCTTGGGCCTTTTAAGTTTTTTACTTTCTTTAGCTAAGGCGTACGTACCCAACAAGCCGCACGCCCGACGCTAACCTACCCCATCACCCTACACAAACCCTAAACTACAATTTACGCACTCAGCGTCATTCCACAACCCCTTCCTTAACCCTAACCCTAGCCCCTCTTTTTCTATTTTCTCCACACATTTTCAGGTCTTCTTGGGCCTTTTAAGTTTTTTACTTTCTTTAGCTAAGGCGTACGCACCCAACAAGCCGCACGCCCGACGCTAACCTACCCCATCACCCTACACAAACCCTAAACTACAATTTACGCACTCAGCGTCATTCCACAACCCCTTCCTTAACCCTAACCCTAGCCCCTCTTTTTCTATTTTTTCCACACATTTTCAGGTCTTCTTGGGCCTTTTAAGTTTTTTACTTTCTTTAGCTAAGGCGTACGCACCCAACAAGCCGCACGCCCGACGCTAACCTACCCCATCACCCTACACAAACCCTAAACTACAATTTACGCACTCAGCGTCATTCCACAACCCCTTCCTTAACCCTAACCCTAGCCCCTCTTTTTATTATGTCTTTTCTTCAAAAAACCCCTAATTTCTCAGTACACAACATTCCACCATCTTTAGCCTTGAGTTATAAGAAGTGTGGGCTTAATAGAGGGCCTATGGATTAAGTTATGAAGGATAAAAGTTGACATGCCAAGGCCAAGGACTTATTGATGTCGCGACTGAAATACCTGGAATTAGGCTTACTTTGACCCCTCATAACTAGAGAATGAGAGTAGTTATGCCTTAGATGGAACCAAATTCCCTTAGAACATGTCCTAAGGAAGAGTTATTCATAACTTAATAGGGCCTATATTAGTAGGGGGCTTCAGGAAAAATTCTAGAAGTTTGGACATCCAAGGGATAAGAAATACAGCCACCGCGGGCCCAAGGTTCGATTAGGGGTACGTCAAGGCCCACTTAGAGGCTCAGATGCCACAGGAACCCCCCACCTAAGGTAGATAATTCTTTAGAAGGGTCTAATAATGAGTTATATGAAGTTTGGGCTTAATAGAGGGCCTATGGATTAAGTTATGAAGGGTAAAAGTTGACCTGTCAAGGCCAAGGACTTATTGATGTCGCGACTGAAATACCTAGAATTAGGCTTACTTTGACCCCTCATATCTAGAGAATGAGAGTAGTTATGTCTTAAATGGAACCAAATTCCTTTAGAACATGTCCTAAGGAAGAGTTATTCATAACTTAATAGGGCCTATATCAGTAGGGGGCTTCAGGAAAAATTCAAGAAACTTAGAAGTTGGATTTGAAGGGAAATGGACAGCTTTCCAACAGTTTTCAGGCCTTTAGTCGGCCATTTTGTTTTTTATTTTCAATATCCTGGTACCAAATTGAAGGAAATATTATTCTTAACAACTTTCTAATATATTTGTATCAAGGAAGATCAATGGTTTTTGAATTATAAAGTCAAAAGTAAAAAAACACAATATTTTGAAGGTTTTTAGGCCATAAGTCGGCCATTTTGTTTTTGATTTTCAATATCTTAGTACCAAATTAAAGGGAATATTATTCTTAACATTTTTCTAATATATTTTTATCATGGAAGATCAATGGTTAAAAGTTAAAAAATGCGATATTTTGAAGGTTTTCAGGCCATAAGTTGGCCATTTTGTTTTTGATTTTCAATATCTTGGTACCAAATTGAAGGACATATTATTCTTAACAACTTTCTAATATATTTGCATCAAGGAAGATCAATGGTTTTTGAATTATAAAGTCAAAAGTAAAAAAATGCGATATTTTGAAGGTTTTTAGGCCATAAGTCGGCCATTTTGTTTTTGATTTTCAATATCTTAGTACCAGATTAAAGGGAATATTATTCTTAACATCTTTCTAATATATTTTTATCATGGAAGATCAATGGTTTTTGAATTATAAAGTCAAAAGTTAAAAAATGCAATATTTTGAAGGTTTTCAGGCCATAAGTCGGCCATTTTGTTTTTGATTTTCAAAATATTGGTACCAAATTAAAGAAAATGATATTCTTAATGACTTTCATATATACTTTTATTAAGAAAAATGTATTGTTTTCAAAATATAAAGTCATTAGTCAAAAAATAGCATGTTTCACCTTTAAATGACCTTGTGACACTATTTTCCATAGCAAATAAAGACCAGATATCAAAAATGAAGGTGTTTCCTGTTACGTCATTATATTCTGAGCAAGCTAGCACAAAAAGAATGTAACTATAAGTTAAAACAAAAATATTCTGCTAAAAAAGCAAATGATTATCATGTTTATCCACGATTGAGGTCAATTTTGACAGTTTTCAGGCCATAAGTCAGCCATTTTGTTTCTGATTTCACAAATGACGGTGTTTCCTGTTACGTCTCTCTATTTTTAACAAGTTAGCACAAACAGAATGTAATTATAAGCTAATATAAAAAAAAATCTGCCCAATAAGCAAATGATTTTCATGTTTTTACCATAATTGGAGACATATGACCCCGTAACTCAAAAACCATGCCCTTGTGAAGGTCAATGATGACAGATTTGGACTCAGCATGTCAAACTTACTAACAAATTAACTAATACACGCGTAAAAGCAGTAAAAAAAGGGCACTTGACCTGAAAATCACCTCAATATGTGTTTTAGTGTATCAGATACACAGGACCTTGGTGCTATATAAAAGATTTTAGGCCAATGAGATTATGTGATAAATATTGGCCCTTACCCCACACTTATCTTTGAGAAAAATTGAAAAAAGACTTCGGCCCTTTTTGCCACAGTGCCAACACTGAGTGGCCCTTAATGAACTTTTTTTGATCTTATATATCTTGCACAGTCAAGCAGGGTAAGAAAAATCAATGACACATTTAGTACCCACTAGAACCCCTTTTTCTCATATTAAAGGCTCAAGGCCATTGAAGGTCATTAAAATTTGACAAAAATTGATATTTGGTACCAAAAGGGCCCCATGTACCAAAAGGGCCGAATGTACATTAAGGGCCATTTACATGTACGTTTAGGGCCGCTCATGTACGTTTAGGGCCGATGTACAAAAAGGGCCGTGAGTGTGTTCGCGCAAAGAATGCCCTAACCCTAACCCTAACCCTAACCTAACCCTAACCCTAACCCCCTAACCCTAACCCTAAACCCTAACCCTAACCCTACCCTAACCCTAACCATAACCTAACCCTAACCCTAACCCTAACCCCTAACCCTAACCCGAATGGCATTAGCTCGCCCCGCTCCAGACTTTCTATGACAGACACATTGGAGTGGGCCAGGGCTTGTCTTTCCTCTGTAAAATATGAGTTCGAGGAGGGGGTGGCCAGTTGTTCAAAGTGCTCGTCCCAGGCAGGCAGGAGATCCCCAGAATAGAGATGGTTGTTCAGGATGAGTTCTGTGGTATTATTTGTCTTCCCACTTTGCTGTTTGCTGATGATGCTGTAGAATAGTTTGTTGTCATCCCTCTTTGCCTTCATTAGCTCTTTGATGTTACGTTGTTGTGCTTTGGCCGTTTGTTGTCTCTGGGCCCCTCTCAGGATCCTTTTGGCAGCTGTTCTTATCGCTGATGTAGGATGCGATCTGTTCGGCTGGCCAGCACGTTGCCAGTTACAGTGGGCTATCTTCGAGTTCTTGACTGCCTCGGCGATGATAGGACTCCAGGGGGCCTTTCTACATTTCGACATCTTGGTTTGTATTGCCACCTCGGCTGCATGATGGAGTGGTTTTGTGAGATACTCGACAGTATCCTCTGGGTCAGTTCTCAGTGGGCCTCGACAGATAAGCATTGCTGTAGCGTCTCCCAGTATCGTGTCACAATACCCTCATCCCATAGTAACCTTGGGAGCTGTTTTCGGCTGATTTTGGGGGCTGTTTTTTTCTTTTTTCCTGTCATCCATAGTCTGAGTAGTATTGGTCTGTGTGAGGAGGTGTTCAGAGGGTTCTCATCCAGGACTTTATATTCTCCCTTGTGTATCGGCTGGCGCAGATGATGATTCATGAAGATGTAGTCTATTCAACTGGAGCCCTTACCACTGTGCTGCCTAAACGTTGGTTCACTAATTTTCGTATAACTCCTCAAATCGATGGTTTCTTAGGAAGTTGAGGAGGTATCTAGTTCTTGAGTCGGCTTTCTTGCTAATATCTAAGTTCAGATCCCCCATCAGGATGATAGATTTTCCTTCAAATTTTGTGCAGATCTCGTGGAGACGGTCTACTTCATCACTGAATTCACTGTTGCTGTATCTGCCTCTTGGGGGAAGGTATGAGTTAATTTGGATAATGTCTGAGTCAGAACACTCTAATACGCAGGTTCTGTGGTTCCCATCATGGAGGGGTTTGCCTGTTCCTGATAGCCACAGATTTGCAGTTCCTGCATGGGCACGGGTTAGGTGTGATTGGGGAATCATCTCCTCGTCATCCATCGACTTAAAGGAATACTCATATTCATCGGTAAGGTACTGGAATGGTTGTTGAAATGAGAACGTCCATGTCTCCTGTAATCCTACGAGGTCGGGTGAGTATGCTCTCAGTAGATCTGTGAGATATTGAGCATTTGAATTCAGACCCTCAATATTAAAGGAGATGACCCCCAGAGGTTTTATGTCGGCCGGTGATGTATCGGGCCTATCCCTAAAAAAGACTGTGTGTTATTCAGGTCACTGACGGTGATAGTCTCGGGTGGTTTGGGCATGGATAGATCGAGTGCTTCAGCTTGTAGCACTTGTCCTGCTTCCTGTCGCATCTGGTGGGCGTTTTTAGCATCAGTCCCAGTCAGTTGAGCTTTCTTCTTGTCGCTGTTATAGATATGAGCAGAGGTTGTTGTTGATAGATCTATCGGTAGTTCGTTAAATCCAGCGGGAGTTCTTGGTGGCGCCACCGTCTGCTGACAGTTCATAGAGGATTGCCTAGGTGGTGGTGGCTGGTAGTTGTGTCTATGATGTTGGCGGTGGCGTTGAAACTTGGGTTGAGATCTAGGTTCCAGACCGGGCATCTGTTTGTTGTAGCCCATCATGTCTCTGTACCCTACCGTCCACTTTAGCTGCATCAGATCCCCCTGGAAGCTTCTCAGCAGCATTTCCAGGTACGGGTTGTTTGGCAAGGCAGCAGGTGGATGGACATCTGCGGAAGGTTGTGAGGGGTCGAAATTGGGGGGGCCTGGGGATGGTTAGGATACATATTCCCCATCTCTGATCTAATGGTTGTTTTGGGTGTTCCTGTGGTTGCTTTCAGCGATGTAATTATTTCTTTCCGGAGATTTCTGGCTCTACATTCTTGTTTCAGTTCGTACTCCAGTTTCCATATTTTGGCTCGGTCTGCAGATAGTTCCTCTAATGCTTTAATGGAGTTTTCTGAGCGTGCACGTAGGACACTTTCACACTTTTTGAGGTCTCTTTCTCTCTTGTCGAGTTCTTTTGCTTTATTCTGCAGTTCTTGGGGGTCCGGGTCGTCGTTAGCACTTACCCTCTGTTGTGGTGGTTCCGTTATATCGGCATCGCCCAGGGAGGGATTTCCAACATCATGTGGTACAGCGGGGTTCGCTTGTTCCTGAGACCCCAACGCCACCAGTGTCCCTGGATCCACCGTCTCTGCTGATTGGTTGGGGTTGACGTCGAATCCCTGGGGACCACATTGGAGATAACACTCTGTTAGTTATCGTTGGTTGGGGCATCGTGTGTCGGGCCTGGGGTTATAACTGCGATCTGGGTGTTTGGATCTGCACTTACAGTGGCGCTGTCAGTCTCATTTTCATCAGTTTGAGTTGGTGCAGTACTAGTGCCGGTGGGTTGTCTATGGGGATGCTGGGATTTTTCTGTGGGCTGTTGGACGCGTGGGGATAGATTGGTTGCTGCTTGTTCATCGTCGTTTTCATACCTGCGCAGTGAGCATCCTGGGCATATGAATTCTAGCGCTTCATTCTTGAGATGTTCGAGGTATAGTTCTTTGGATACGGATGGGTCACATGTGATGTGAACCCGCTCTTGGCACTGGTCACACATAAGGGCGTTTTCGTTGACAGATACCTCCACGGAAAAAACACGGGGCACTCTGTATTGGCATCTCCTCCTGCTTCTTCTATACCTGGGGTTCTATCTTTGTTGTTCTGGGAATCGTCCACGTCCTGGGCTGTCGCTTCGTCTCCCTCGTTAACCCTACCTCCTGAGATAGTGTCACCTGTCTCCCCTGAGATAGTGTCACCTATCTCCATCGATGCATATTTGGCATCCAGTGTGAGGATTCCCTCTCCTATGTTCTTCTTCTTAATCTGGCACTGGTACACAGCCGCTCTTTCAGTAAGCCGGATATTTCTGTTGCTACGTCTCTTTTTCTCCTCTACAGGGTCTTTCTTCGTTTGGAGGATCATTTCGTTCAGGAATTCTGCCTCTTTCCTATTCACTCTTCTAGAGAGGTTTTTAAGTAGATCAACACATTTCTGGGGGTTCTTACCATTTGCCTGGAGTCTTGATGTTGTCAGGAAAAGGCTGACGGTAAAGCTGGGCTCGCCCTTACTGTTTTTGACTCTAAATATCTCTGTGTGGTTGTAGCGGTTTTTGTATCCATTGAAGTCTTTGGTGACGTTGGGGTTCATCTTAAATTCCTTGTCTAACAAATGTCTGATCTTTTCAAAAATGCCCATATTTAGGTCAAAAACATATTGGGGATTTCCGTTGCAATCGATAGTCTCTTTATATGCACAGTCTACACGGCCAGCAGCGGCGGCCTTCTTATTCATGGGATATTCTTATTCACTCAAATCCGCCTAGAGTGAGAGAAAGGAGAGCTTTTTGGCTGGAAGCGAAAATTTTCACAGAGTACGTTCCGCCATTTGATTCGAGGCATGACTAGTCGAGCAGCACAAGTGTGAAAGGGTGAGAGGTTTGATATGAGAAATGATGGATAGTGCTGCTCGACTAGTCTCTCACTCTAGGCGGATTTGAGTGCTGTAAAAGCTGCACAAGGGAAACTAACAAGGTAGTAACATAATTCAGTTGGTTTGGGTGGCCAGACTGACCTTGAAATGTCCACGCCCAGTTTTCTGGGTGCAGTGGAAAAGTTTTGCATTGGCCTTTCTCTATTGTGGGTGTGGCCTATCAATCTCAGAATGTTAATAACGGCATACCGACGATAGAGTTGCTCGATCTATCCTGGCTAGTGTCATAGGCCACTCTCAATATTTTTGCAGGTCGGAGGTCAACGAGTTCAGAATGAGGATGGGCATGCAGAGGGGTGACCCAGATCTAACATGCACATGCTGGACAGTACTAGTACACACTTTTTTACATACAAACCACTGGTAGAACAGTGAGGTGCAAGAGCATCTATTGGCAATGACACCCTGATCACCACAGAAAAGCTTGACTAAAATGAAGAAATATAAAGTTTGTGAGTTCATGTAGGTAGTTATAATAGACAAGTACAATAACACCACCCTTAGCATTCCCAGATTCATCAACCAGTTGGAGTCTCACATGTTTGTTAGCTAACTATCACAGACCTAAGGTTTCTGAAGTGAGTTCATATATACAAGCCTGATGAGGATCATGGATGATTCAGAAATGTCTAAATTTTCCTAGTTCTTTCAATTGGTTTTGATCCCCCACCCTTCCCTATCCAATCTCTAACATGTAATACTGATTATACAGCTACTGTATTTTGTCATTACATTTTTACACTTTTGCTGAAGGCCATTTATGAAATCGTGATACAATCCAATTACTTATTTCCAACTAATTTTAGTTTTTCCAAGATAATATAATATATTTACATATCAAATGAGAGAATAAATGAAATATTTGTGAACACCTAATTTCCTTTGTGAGTGTACATTGAAACCTGTCGGGCTGAACACTGGTATTTGTTGAACACTTTTTCTCTTTTTTATGTGGATTCCAATTATATACAAAGACATGCTATGATCAGGATAAATTTCAAGTTGCATACCACTCACAAGAAATAGTGGATTATTAAAAAGTTGATGTCCAAAAATATGAGTCCTCCTTACTGATTATGAGGTAAGAGAAGATGCCTTCAGTAGGATCACCTGTAAACCTATGGTGGAACAGTTGTGTGTGAATTTTACACAAAAGTACAATAATCAAGCAGTGAAATAAACAATATTGAATTTGAAATATAACCCTGAGGCTTCTGGTGGCTAATTTGGCCAATTCAAATGAAAATTATGCAAAACACCTTAAAGAGGACTGAAACCCTGACATATGGCAACTTATATGAGAGTACTCAGCGACAGCAAGCCAAAGAATACCAACATTACAGGGTTTGAATGGTTTTCAAATATTGTTGCGTCATTGTGCTTTGAATGAAAGTAGTCTTAGCATTGGAAGGGTTAAGTAGTTCATACATGTTAGGGGGGGGGGGGGGGGTATTTATAGCCGACATAGAACCGTCCGAACCATCGCCCACCGCATGGGGTGAAGGAGGTGTTGGTGGTGCTGCGGGTTCTGAGACCCCACTATGGAAGGTACTGAGGGTGGTTGAAGTTGCCCCTGAACTTGTAGTACGTGATTCATCCTGACTCGTATCCTATCGACTCATCTCAGCAGGGGTGATGCTGAGCAATGTCGAGCCTGGGCTTCGACTGCGATCATTAAACAATGCTCTGTTAGTGGCTAGCAGTTTTATACATAGGAATAGCACTAAACCGAGAGTGAGACAAGCCAGCGTGGTCCCTAACACAAAGACAGTTATCGTAAATACGCTCCCACCATTTATCATTTTCTGAGTTGTCGTAGGAACCGTATAGTGCTGCACATATGTAAAATGTTGATTGTTGATGG
>OZ012699.1:9826834-9899556 GCA_963942565.1 Maea johnstoni
ACACTGTAAGCTTTCATTTGATGTATAATTAGACTCCTGGCACCTTTTGGTACTGAAAATATGGCTTCCTACATAATAGCTGTAGTAGGAACTATATACACCAATTTGGTGAAATCTCTCCTAATGACTATCTAACTCTAGTTTTGTGGCTTCATAGCATTATTTTTCATTCAAATCACTCTTGACAATTAATAAGGTCCTTATTCAGTGAGGTTAGTGAAGACAAATGTTAATGATTTGTTTGTACTGAGTGACCCCACGTTTAGGGTAAATATACAAAAATGGCCAAAAACATTTAATTTTTTTCCTTTTTTGTTTTAATAAAGGCATATATGAGATTGTGCAGGCAAACAATATATAGTTATATACATTCATAAAGTAGACACTATGAACTTGCATTTGATTGTCACTTGACCCTTGACCAATTTTGGGTTGTAAATACGACTTCATACATAGCTGTAGTGAGGGCTGTATACAACAAAACTCACCTAATGGCCATCTCACTCTGCCTTTGGGGTTACCTGGAATTCATTTTCATTCAAATTACTCCTAGCAGTTATTAGATCCTTGTATAGTGTTAGACAATGGTCAAGTTGTGTTTGCACTAAATGACCCCATGTTTAGAGTATATGTGCAAAAAGTGTAAATTTCATATTTTGGACCTTTTTGTTATGAAAGATGGACTAGTTTTGATAAGGCAACCAATGGCTACAATCCGAAAAAATACCCTCCAAGCAAGCTCATTTTATTTATCATTCACCATGCTTTACTCTCTAGTGTAAATAAAACTCCCCATAATAGTTTCAGATCTCGTCATACTTTGCCTTTTTTTCATTTCTTGTATCAATGTTATCTGTTCCTGTGATAGTCTAAAATGACTGGGGCCTTTTTGCATTAAAAGAACTACTAAAATTTGGCCAGCACATTTGCTCTCACTGACCCCTAGCACCAGGAGATGTTTGAATAATCATCGTAAAACCTTGATTTCACTAGTGTTTGTCAATTATGAAAGGTAGTATCATAATGCCATAGGTGTCTACCACTTTATCCTGAGATATGCCATTAACTAAATTGAAAAGTGCCTAGTTTAATGGTATAACTATGGTGTTACTTTATGTCTATTTGATTGTATTTCAGATTATAATGAGCAATATTAGTTGCATTGGATATTGGTTTTGGGCTCTAAAGAGGTTCATTCAAATTGGTTGAAAGAACACGCTAGTGTGATACAACTCCATGTTAGTAGTTTCCAACCATTTGCTGGTAAGGTGTTCAACAGTACCTGCAAAAGGCTGTTTTGGTTTTTTTCCTATGAAAAGCATATTTTGAGGAGTACTTTGAATTGTAGCATAATTCACTACTCTATATGCTTTGTTTTATTCATAAACTATTTTCTAGAGTATCTTTGATCTAGCCAATTCTCTCTGATTAGAAATTTAAGTATGAAAAGGTTCAGGTAGCTTGTGAGATTCTATTTTCGGACTCGGTTCTTCCTCTACCCTGCATTTTTTGTACTAGTTAGCCTATATGAAATATATATTTAAGCATTCCAGCAGTGTAAAGATATTGCAGTGAGAAATTCAAGTCACATGCATGGTATTATTAGATGGAGCTCCTAACCATAATAATGGACCATGGACCATCAAACTTCTTAAATATGAAGAAAATACCAATTGAAAAAGGGATTCAACACTTTCAAAGTGAGAGAAACAGGTTTTTGAACTTCTAGATTGCTTAACTTAATAACATGGTCAGAATAGAAGAAAGATGTCCCTCCTAAATAATCCAATAGCCTTGATTGTTTTATATACCAAAGATCATGAGAATCCAATAACATTAATACCCAACATGCTTAGTTAACCCATTCATACACGTATCAGCCAAAAATGCTACTAGTCAAGTAGATCTCCAGGTATGAAAGGGTTAAAGCACCAATGTTTATGGTGCAATTTAATATGGAGAAATAAGACAAAATGTTTCCTTTCTGTGTGCAGGCCTGTGTGGAGTAATGAGGTTAGTCTCTTTTTCTGCTCAGTGGTGGCCTAGACAGTCACATTTAGTCTCATTATGAGGATAAGGGTCTAGGCTTTAAATACTAAAAAGTCTTAAATTAACCCTATAAGCCACCTCAATATCTAAATAATAGTAAATATCTAGATAGTAAATATCTAGATGTTTCACCAGGATTCCCTCCTGTGTCTGCTTGTATTAAGGGGTGATGTTTTATAAATGTGACATTTTTTGTAATTTTCAATAATTCATTTGATGAGGAGGTGACCTGTATCTGCCAATTAATGCATGTAAGCATTACAAGACCGCCTAGCCATCTTGAACAGTACATCTTAGTCATTTCAAAATGTATCACTAATCCAGAAAGACATGTCTTGAGGGTCTTTACTGATAAGCTGACATGCCTCCCAGTATTGTAGAGGAGGGAGGTTACATGCAAAGGGAATAAACCTGTATTTTGATCTGTCGATTATTAGCTGGCTGGCTCTAATTAGCTTTAGACCATAATGAGAGGGAGGCTTTTAGGGTAAAGGAGGAGGAACAATGTTTTGATTCAATGGTCAGCTGGGGGGTGTCAAAAGTGTCAAACAGCATCAATGTCAAAAGGCATAGAGGGGGGTACACTAGTGGTCAGCTTTTTCTGCCTATGATACTGACAAGTTTCTGACTGGGGGGAGGGGTGGATGTTTGATTATCTGAGTTTGGAATCTCTTAATGATACTGATTTTCCATGTCCAATATAATGCTGGAGAGGGGGGGGGGGGTAAGGTTTACCTGTGTGTAGCAGCAGCTCACTGATTCACTGCTTTGTTTTTCTTAAATGACCTGGGCAGATGGGGGGGGGGCATATTTTTCTCGATATTTCACTATTCAGTATCTACTGAGAGGGGGAGGTTGGAAGATGAGGCGTTTTGTAGAGGGATGGTTTGGTTCACTCAGGAAGCTATCTCTCAATGATTCATTGATCAGCTTGTACTGAAGGGCAAGGATGAGGGGTGGGTTTTAGGTTGGATGTATGAGGTTGTATGACCCTTTGCAATCAGTAAACTATATGCTTCATGGTTGTGGGAGACCTGTGGTGCTATCTCTCAATGTTTTAATGTTCTGCTTGTATCAGGGTTCAGCCTTCCTAGGGGCTCAGGGGCATATGCCCCTAGACTTTGCTGTGGGCTCCTAGGTTTTTCAGGCTAGGGGCCCAAAATTGTGTGTACAATAACCAGAAATCCTGACTTTGACCACTTTTTTATCAAAAGACCTTTTCGGGGCCCTAAAATGAAAACTAAGTGTCAGACCCTGTGTATTATGGGTTGGAGTGAGGTAGCTATGTTTGGAGATGACCTGTGCTGAGATATCTCCATTATTTATTGGTCGAATGGTCTACCCTGATAGCCGTGTGGTCGAAGGCATTGCCAAAGACTGCTAGGTATCTGACCGGGGCATGTTAGAAAGTTGTCAGTGACTTGGAGTTAGACAGTAGTTTCAGCTGGATACTACAGTTTACGCCACCTGTCACAGCTGGCAAAACATGACTAAGCTGCAATATTTTAATAAAAGGTGAAGATAATTGAAATTCCAAATTTATCTGTCAGCTTGTCTTATAAGTAGGGGGGGGGGAGCTAGCTATAGTTGGAGGTTGGAGCCCTAAGACTGAAACACTATGTGCAACAACAACCTACTTCAGTGCAAAGTAGGTTTTAGGTGAGTTGATGATCCCTTTCACCTTCAAAAACATCACATACAATATGATATCAGGTATAAGGCCATAGGGCATTATTTACCTAAAATAAAAGTCACTCAGTTCAATCTTGATATCCATATTAGTTTCGTTTCATATCAGGTTGCATTGGTAAATGTTGTTAATAGTAACATGAGTGTTTCCCAAGTTGTACATAGCCCTCACTAGAGCCATCATGAATGAAGCCATATTTCTAAAGACATAAGTGCCCAAATGGATAGAAAAACACAGGAAATAAATTCTCATAGTGTCTACCTTCTATAAAGAGCTAGTGTCTGCCTGCATGATCTCATATATGTCTTTCACTAAAACAAAACGTTCCAAAAATACACTATTTTCCCTGTTTCATCACATTTACCCTAAACATGGGGTCACTCAGTACAAACACTTCTTTGCCATTTGTTTTAAATAATATCACTAGACAACTACCTCATTAACTCTGAAGAGTAATTTGAATAAAGAATAATGCTAAAAAGCCACATAACTAGAATGATATGGTCATTAGGTGACTTTTCATCATATTGTTGTATATAGACGCTATTTACAATCCACAATTGTGAAAATGATCTAATAATAATCAAATGCAGGCTTATAATGTCTACTTTATGAAGAAATATATTATCTATCTGCAAAATCTGTATATACTTTTAATTAAAACAAAAAAGTTAAAAAAATACGTTTTTGGCCATTTCTGCATATTTACCCTAAACGAGGGGTCACTCAGTACAAACACATCTTTAAAATTTGCCTTCACTTATTTTAATAGACAAGGACCGTATTAACTCTCAAGAGTGATTTCAATGAAAAATAATGCTATGAAGCCACAAAACTAGAGTGAGATAGTCATTGGGAGAGTTTTCACCAAATTAGTGTGTAAAGTCCCTACTACAGCTACTATGTAGGAAGCCATATTTTCAGTACCAAAATGTGCAAGGGGTCTAATAATACATCAAATGAAAGCTAACAGTGTCTTCCTTCTGAAAATATATATTGTTTGCCTGAATAACTTCATATGAGTCTTCTATAAAAACTTTAAAGTCCAAAATTACTCAAATTTTAAGCGTTTCTACATATGTACGCTAAATGTGAGGTCACTCAGTGCAAACACTACCAAAAAATTTCATTTTACTTTTTCTCACTAGACAAGAACCTTATTAATCATCAAGAGGAATTTTAATTAGGAATATTGGTAAGAAGGCCAACAAATAAGAATTTAATTGGAGAGTATGTTTTCGGTGTTTTCACTACTTAAAAAAGGTTGCCATGGAAACGATGCAATAGCTCGGTTTGTACAACTTTTTGGTTCCGGCATCACACAGTTTCTGAATCCTGAGATTCTTAGCTTTCATTTGATATATGATGCTGCTTGGTCTACCGCCGGTTTGGGTTACTCCTAAAATAAGCCACTTTTTGGGCCTCTGCTGCTACACTACCAAAATAAATTATCTGACTGAGACTCTATGGTTTCAGTTATTCACTGAGGATTTTCTCTATCAACAATGAAAATATAAAGAAAAGTACTAAAAAGAAATAGTGTATTTTCAATTTTGGAGATCTCAGAAATCACCTTTTCAGTCATATTCTGACAGAATTATCCTAAAATTGTGCAATATAAATGTATTTTATAATGTTTCATACTAGTACCAATTTTAATCAATAACAATCAAAGGAGATTTGTGTGGGGTTCACTTTATTTTCATTGAGACCTTTTAGAGTCAGATCCCAAAATTATTTAGTTTTCAGTCATTTTTTGGTAGCATTACCCAGAATCAGGCACCATGGATACATTTCAAAACGTTCACTATAATAGTCATCTACTGCATCCCACAATAAATATTTGTTTAGTATTTTCATTTTCTAATCTGCCCTATAGGTTTTTCTTATTTTATTATTGTCATATTTTCACAGGGGTCTTGTACAAACTCTACTGATGTCAGTGATCATAAACCTTCTAAGTATATGTGTATGGGATTAGCAGATTTTACTCTCAGTGCAAGGATTTTAATAGCCAGATCTACTATATAGCTTTTCTTATCCTTTGTGTAGAGAGCATCCTCAAAACACACAATATGTTTCAATTCATAATATTTACTACATCCGTTTTTACCAACAATTCTAGAAGTGCATTTATGGCTAGTTTGGAGAATCCACTTTCTTTCTTTGTTTGTCTATTGTCATATTCCTAAAGGTTATGTTTCATGTTATATTTTTGCGTAAAATACCCCCAAAACAGGGTTCAGGGGTAACTTACATCCTGCTCCTTTTACGAATATTGATTGCATCAGTCAAAGTACAAAGTATAATCGTTTATAGTCAGGGACCAACATATATTCATTGGCCCTTATAGCAAACGGCGATTCAGGCAGACTTCCTTTATGGGATCGTCGATTTTGACCAACATTTCATTGTTACGGAATTATCACCTCTAAGTAAAGAGAAGTTAAAAAAAAAACTATATTAAAGTGATCTTTATTTTAAGTAGGAACTATTTTAACTAGGTAACGTCGACCTGGGCTGATTGCACCTACGGCTTAAAGTGTCATCCAAAGCACTGGCCAGCTAGAGATAAACAATCTTGCCAAAAAGAAGGAAGCAGCGGCCGGCTGGGATTGAACCTGTGGCCTTTGCGGTGCCAGTTCACAGTGCTACCAATGAGCCCACAGCGTCTTGTTGGCTACTTCAATATGTAAAAGCAGTCTCATATTCATGATTTCCAGTAACTCTATTTGGGAAAGTGCCTAACGTAATCATCCTACATATGCTAACTAAGACGGCCCCATGTGGCTGTAGAGCACCTGAATGTCGTTCAGTAGAAACCAAATAAGAGCGCCTAAAAAACTGAAAAGACTTTTTGATCTACCAACCTAATCTCTTTGCAAAGAAACAATAGTAATTCCATACATAAGCCTTTATATGTCGTTAACTTCAAGGCCTCCCCGGCGAAAAATGTTTACCATAGGAACTGGCTCTGGAGGCATTCAATATCCATCATTTGCACACGTTACACTTTTCCAGGCGCTGTGCGCCTCAGGTATAAACAATGCGTCCAGTTATGGTTAATTCTTAACTGATAACGCTTTAATTCAAACATGTCGCCTAAACTAGACCTCCACTCAAACTCTCTCGCCCGTAAATTAGTGTCTTACGGAAAAATGAAAGTCATTAACGTAACCTCTTCTTGCAGGCTGACTAAAATGCACATACGGGTACGTATGGCTCTGGTCAAACCCTAGTCAAACAGCACAGGCTCTTGGAGAAATCTATCCCTTGAACTCAGTATTAATATATTAGATGTTTAGTGTAGGTCTGTATATAAATATGTATGTATAAATGTTTGTATGGTCATATGTATCTTCATTTATCACTGTACTTAAGTTTGATTTATCATACACAATACCACACAACAAAGGTTCGTCTTGATGTACTTTATTTTGTTTGATTACATTCTTAAACATAATATATCCATCATATAGTCCTTAAAGGGGTTTTCAACGATAGTTGATTAGTTACTCCAACGTGCAAAGAACATGAGGTCCCTTGCTGCTACATACTTTGGCAACGCCTCTTGCTCTACTGTTTGCTGACTGGCCATTGAGTCAGGCTTGATGCAGTCAAGATGACCACCTCTTTCAATTGGTTGTGAGCTTCTTCGTGCAATTTAATCATCCTTAAAAAGATATGGAATGAAAATGTTTGTGATTTGTTCGTAGATGGACAATTCCCTCATTGCTATTGATACCTTACATTATTACAGAAATAACTAATAATGATAATGATGACCATATGTCGTTATCCACACTTCTTATTTGTTCTTGATTGTAACATAATTGTTAATGTTATTGATATCTGGATGTCAATTATGATAGGTATGTTTAGCTGCTCCAAATACACTGTAGTCTTGTACACAGATATTTACAACTGAAAATCATAAATGAAGAATTATGGAGGTAAACTGCAATAATAGCTTTTATTCTTTACACTTATTTCAGCGTACTGAAAGTTATTTACGTATTTTTGTAGTTACTTGTAATTCCAATTCCGCACAATGTTCGTACAACTAGCACATATTGAGGGATGAGAAATGGTTCTATGGATTATGTGAAAAACTATTTAGAGACATTTGGTTTAAATAGACACTTACGTTCCCTCATCCAGAAGTGTGTGGTTACTGCTGTGAAATGAATAAGATGTTACCAGGAGAACGTGAGAGTCCATATCATATTCTTGGATGATAGTAGAATTATAATCCCCAAATCCTTGGTCTCGGAATTCTTTCAGTTGTTGTACAAAACCTGAAACATCATTCAATTTTAGGTCACATGCAAATGGAACCCAGGCTATTCTTTCACGTTTGTGTCAACTTCATCATGAGGGCCGTTCCTTTTAAACCCGTGGAGGGATAAACAGAAGATAAATAAATATTCCCCAGCCCCCACATATATATATATATATATATATATATATATATATATATATATATATATATATATATATATATATATATATATATATATATATATATATATATATATATATATATATATAAGAGGGAGGCAAGAATACCCTCACTCTCCACCTCCCTCCAGGCAAGAACACCCTCACTCTCCACCTCCCTCCAGGTGTGAAGCTATCCAGCCACTAGGGTAGAGAAGAGGGAGGCAAGAACACCCTGACAAATGCTCTCCACCTCCCTCCAGTTGTGGAGGTATCCAGCCACTAGGGTAGAGAAGAGGGAGGCAAGACCACCCTCACAAATACTCTCCAACTCCCCCCAGGTGTAAAGGTATCCAGCCACTAGGGTAGAGAAAAGGGAGGCAAGAACACCCTCACTCTCCACCTCCCTCCAGGTGTGAAGCTATCCAGCCACTAGGGTAGAGAAGAGGGAGGCAAGAACACCCTCACAAATGCTCTCCACCTCCCTCCAGGTGTGAAGGTATCCAGCCACTAGGGCAGAGAGGAGGGAGGCAAGAACACCCTCACATATGCTCTCCACCTCCCTCCAGGTGTGAGGGTATCCAGCCACTAGGGTAGAGAAGAGGGAGGCAAGAACACCCTGACAAATGCTCTCCACCTCCCACCAGGTGGGAAGGTAGCCAGCCACTAGGTTAGAGAAGAGGGAGGCGAGAACATCCTCACTCTCCACCTCCCTCCAGGTGTGAAGGTATCCAGCCACTAGGGTAGAGAAGAGGGAGGCAAAAACATCCTCACAAATGCTCTCCACCTCCCTCCAGGTGTGAGGGTATCCAGCCACTAGGGTAGAGAAGAGGGAGGCGAGAACACCCTCACTCTCCACCTCCCTCCAGGTGAGAAGGTATCCAGCCACTAGGGTAGAGAAGAGGGAGGCAAAAACATCCTCACAAATGCTCTCCACCTCCCTTCAGGTGTGAGGGTATCCAGCCACTAGGATAGAGAAGATGGAGGCAAGAACATCCTCACTCTCCACGTCCCTCCAGGTGTGAAGGTATCCAGTCACTAGGGTAGAGAAGAGGGAGGCGAGAACATCCTCACTCTCCACCTTCCTCCAGGTGTGAAGGTATCCAGTCACTAGGGTAGAGAAGAAGGAGGCAAGAACACCCTCACTCTCCACCTCCCTCCAGGTGTGAAGCTATCCAGCCACTAGGGTAGAGAAGAGGGAGGCAAGAACACCCTCACAAATGCTCTCCACCTCCCTCCAGGTGTGAAGGTATCCAGCCACTAGGGCAGAGAGGAGGGAGGCAAGAACACCCTCACATATGCTCTCCACCTCCCTCCAGGTGTGAGGGTATCCAGCCACTAGGGTAGAGAAGAGGGAGGCAAGAACACCCTGACAAATGCTCTCCACCTCCCACCAGGTGGGAAGGTAGCCAGCCACTAGGTTAGAGAAGAGGGAGGCGAGAACATCCTCACTCTCCACCTCCCTCCAGGTGTGAAGGTATCCAGCCACTAGGGTAGAGAAGAGGGAGGCAAAAACATCCTCACAAATGCTCTCCACCTCCCTCCAGGTGTGAGGGTATCCAGCCACTAGGGTAGAGAAGAGGGAGGCGAGAACACCCTCACTCTCCACCTCCCTCCAGGTGAGAAGGTATCCAGCCACTAGGGTAGAGAAGAGGGAGGCAAGAACACCCTGACAAATGCTCTCCACCTCCCACCAGGTGGGAAGGTAGCCAGCCACTAGGTTAGAGAAGAGGGAGGCGAGAACATCCTCACTCTCCACCTCCCTCCAGGTGTGAAGGTATCCAGCCACTAGGGTAGAGAAGAGGGAGGCAAAAACATCCTCACAAATGCTCTCCACCTCCCTCCAGGTGTGAGGGTATCCAGCCACTAGGGTAGAGAAGAGGGAGGCGAGAACACCCTCACTCTCCACCTCCCTCCAGGTGAGAAGGTATCCAGCCACTAGGGTAGAGAAGAGGGAGGCAAGAACACCCTGACAAATGCTCTCCACCTCCCACCAGGTGGGAAGGTAGCCAGCCACTAGGTTAGAGAAGAGGGAGGCGAGAACATCCTCACTCTCCACCTCCCTCCAGGTGTGAAGGTATCCAGCCACTAGGGTAGAGAAGAGGGAGGCAAAAACATCCTCACAAATGCTCTCCACCTCCCTCCAGGTGTGAGGGTATCCAGCCACTAGGGTAGAGAAGAGGGAGGCGAGAACACCCTCACTCTCCACCTCCCTCCAGGTGAGAAGGTATCCAGCCACTAGGGTAGAGAAGAGGGAGGCAAAAACATCCTCACAAATGCTCTCCACCTCCCTTCAGGTGTGAGGGTATCCAGCCACTAGGATAGAGAAGATGGAGGCAAGAACATCCTCACTCTCCACGTCCCTCCAGGTGTGAAGGTATCCAGTCACTAGGGTAGAGAAGAGGGAGGCGAGAACATCCTCACTCTCCACCTTCCTCCAGGTGTGAAGGTATCCAGTCACTAGGGTAGAGAAGAAGGAGGCAAGAACACCCTCACTCTCCACCTCCCTCCAGGTGTGAAGCTATCCAGCCACTAGGGTAGAGAAGAGGGAGGCAAGAACACCCTCACAAATGCTCTCCACCTCCCTCCAGGTGTGAAGGTATCCAGCCACTAGGGCAGAGAGGAGGGAGGCAAGAACACCCTCACATATGCTCTCCACCTCCCTCCAGGTGTGAGGGTATCCAGCCACTAGGGTAGAGAAGAGGGAGGCAAGAACACCCTGACAAATGCTCTCCACCTCCCACCAGGTGGGAAGGTAGCCAGCCACTAGGTTAGAGAAGAGGGAGGCGAGAACATCCTCACTCTCCACCTCCCTCCAGGTGTGAAGGTATCCAGCCACTAGGGTAGAGAAGAGGGAGGCAAAAACATCCTCACAAATGCTCTCCACCTCCCTCCAGGTGTGAGGGTATCCAGCCACTAGGGTAGAGAAGAGGGAGGCGAGAACACCCTCACTCTCCACCTCCCTCCAGGTGAGAAGGTATCCAGCCACTAGGGTAGAGAAGAGGGAGGCAAAAACATCCTCACAAATGCTCTCCACCTCCCTTCAGGTGTGAGGGTATCCAGCCACTAGGATAGAGAAGATGGAGGCAAGAACATCCTCACTCTCCACGTCCCTCCAGGTGTGAAGGTATCCAGTCACTAGGGTAGAGAAGAGGGAGGCGAGAACATCCTCACTCTCCACCTTCCTCCAGGTGTGAAGGTATCCAGTCACTAGGGTAGAGAAGAAGGAGGCAAGAACACCCTCACTCTCCATCTCCCTCCAGGTGTGAAGGTATCCAGCCACTAGGGTAGAGAAGAGGGAGGCAAGAACACCCTAACAAATTCTCTCCACCTCCCACCAGGTGGGAAGGTATCCAGTCACTAGGGTAGAAAAGAAGGAGGCAAGAACACCCTCACTCTCCACCTCCCTCCGGGTGTGAAGCTATCCAGCCACTAGGGTAGAGAAGAGGGAGGCAAGAACACCCTGACAAATGCTCTCCACCTCCCTCCAGGTGTGAGGGTATCCAGCCGCTAGGGTAGAGAAGAGGGAGGCAAGAACACCCTCACTCTCCACCTCCCTCCAGGTGTGAAGCTATCCAGCCACTAGGGTAGAGAAGAGGGAGGCAAGAACACCCTCACAAATGCTCTCCACCTCCCTCCAGATATGGTGGTATCCAGCCACTAGGGTAGAGAAGAGGGAGGCCAGAACACCCTCACTCTCCACCTCCCTCCGGGTGTGAAGGTATCCAGCCACTAGGGTAGAGAAGAGGGAGGCAAGAACACCCTCACATATGCTCTCCTCCTCCCTCCAGGTGTGAGGGTATCCAGCCACTAGGGTAGAGAAGGGGGAGACAAGAACACCCTCACTCTCCACCTCCCTTCAGCGGTGAAGCTATCCAGCCACTAGGGTAGAGAAGAGGGAGGCAAGAACACCCTCACAAATGTCCTCCAAACTCCCTCCAGGTGTGAAGGTATCCAGCCACTAGGGTAGAGAAGAGGGAGGCAAGAACACCCTAACTCTCCACCTCCCTTCAGCGGTGAAGCTATCCAGCCACTAGGGTAGAGAAGAGGGAGGCAAGAACACCCTCACTCTCCACCTCCCTCCAGGTGTGAAGGTATCCAGCCACTAGGGTAGAGAAGAGGGAGGCAAGAACATCCTCACAAATGCTCTCCACCTCCCTCCAGATATGGTGGTAACCAGCCACCAGGGTAGAGAAGAGGGAGGCAAGAACACCCTCACTCTCCACCTCCCTCCAGGTGTGAAGGTATCCAACCACTAGGGTAGAGAAGAGGGAGGCAAGAACACCCTCACAAATGCTCTCCACCTCCCTCCAGATATGGTGGTATCCAGCCACTAGGGTAGAGAAGGGGGAGACAAGAACACCCTCACTCTCCACCTCCCTCCAGGTGTGAAGGTATCCAGCCACTAGGGTAGAGAAGGGGGAGACAAGAACACCCTCACAAATGCTCTCCACCTCCCTCCAGATATGGTTGTATCCAGCCACTAGGGTAGAGAAGAAGGAGGCAAGAACACCCTCACTCTCCATCTCCCTCCAGGTGTGAAGGTATCCAGCCACTAGGGTAGAGAAGAGGGAGGCAAAAAACACCCTCACAAATTCTCTCCACCTCCCACCAGGTGGGAAGGTAGCCAGCCACTAGGGTAGAGAAGAAGGAGGCAAGAACACCCTCACTCTCCACCTCCCTCCGGGTGTGAAGCTATCCAGCCACCAGGGTAGAGAAGAGGGAGGCAAGAACACCCTGACAAATGCTCTCCACCTCCCTCCAGGTGTGAGGGTATCCAGCCGCTAGGTTAGAGAAGAGGGAGGCAAGAACACCCTCACTCTCCACCTCCCTCTAGGTGTGAAGCTATTCAGCTACTAGGGTAGAGAGGAGGGGGCAAAAAACACCCTCACAAATGCTCTCCACCTCCCTCCAGGTGTGAAGGTATCCAGCCACTAGGGTAGAGAAGGGGGAGACAAGAACACCCTCACGAATGCTCTCCAAACTCCCTCCAGGTGTGAAGCTAACCAGCCACTAGGGTAGAGAGGAGGGAGGCAAGAACACCCTCACTCTCCACCTCCCTCCAGCGGTGAAGCTATCCAGCCACTAGGGTAGAGAAGAGGGAGGCAAGAACACCCTCACAAATGTTCTCCAAACTCCCTCCAGGTGTGAAGGTATCCAGCCACCAGGGTAGAGAAGAGGGAGGCAAGAACACTCTCACATATGCTCTCTACCTCCCTCCAGGTGTGAGGGTATCCAGCCACTAGGGAAGAGAAGGGGGAGACAAGAACACCCTCACGAATGCTCTCCAAACTCCCTCCAGGTGTGAAGCTAACCAGCCACTAGGGTAGAGAGGAGGGAGGCAAGAACACCCTCACAAATGTTCTCCAAACTCCCTCCAGGTGTGAAGGTATCCAGCCACTAGGGTAGAGAAGAGGGAGGCAAGAACACCCTAACTCTCCACCTCCCTTCAGCGGTGAAGCTATCCAGCCACTAGGGTAGAGAAGAGGGAGGCAAGAACACCCTCACTCTCCACCTCCCTCCAGGTGTGAAGGTATCCAGCCACTAGGGTAGAGAAGAGGGAGGCAAGAACATCCTCACAAATGCTCTCCACCTCCCTCCAGATATGGTGGTATCCAGCCACTAGGTTAGTGAAGAGGGAGGCAAGAACAACCTCAATCTCCACCTCCCTCCAGGTGTGAAGGTATCCAGCCACTAGGTTAGAGAAGAGGGAGGCAAGAACA
Organism: Maea johnstoni; assembly: GCA_963942565.1. Classification (NCBI taxonomy): domain Eukaryota; kingdom Metazoa; phylum Annelida; class Polychaeta; order Spionida; family Magelonidae; genus Maea; species Maea johnstoni. Next base: position 9,840,737 of record OZ012699.1, read on the forward strand.
CCCTCACTCTCCACCTCCCTCCAGGTGTGAAGGTATCCAGCCACTAGGGTAGAGAAGAGGGAGGCAAGAACACCCTCACTCTCCACCTCCCTCCAGGTGTGAAGGTATCCAGCCACTAGGGTAGAGAAGAGGGAGGCAAGAACACCCTCACAAATGCTCTCCACCTCCCTCCAGATATGGTGGTATCCAGCCACTAGGTTAGAGAAGAGGGAGGCAAGAACACCCTCACTCTCCACCTCCCTCCAGGTGTGAAGGTATCCAGCCACTAGGGTAGAGAAGAGGGAGGCAAGAACACCCTCACAAATGCTCTCCACCTCCCTCCAGATATGTAGGTATCCAGCCACTAGGTTAGAGAAGAGGGAGGCAAGAACACCCTCACTCTCCACCTCCCTCCAGGTGTGAAGGTATCCAGCCACTAGGGTAGAGAAGACGGAGGCAAAAACATCCTCACAAATGCTCTCCACCTCCCTCCAGATATGGTGGTATCCAGCCACTAGGGTAGAGAAGAGGGAGGCAAGAACACCCTCACAAATGCTCTCCACCTCCCTCCAGATATGGTGGTATCCAGCCACTAGGTTAGAGAAGAGGGAGGCAAGAACACCCTCACTCTCCACCTCCCTCCAGGTGTGAAGGTATCCAGCCACTAGGGTAGAGAAGGGGGAGACAAGAACACCCTCACGAATGCTCTCCAAACTCCCTCCAGGTGTGAAGCTAACCAGCCACTAGGGTAGAGAGGAGGGAGGCAAGAACACCCTCACTCTCCACCTCCCTCCAGCGGTGAAGCTATCCAGCCACTTGGGTAGAGAAGAGGGAGGCAAGAACACCCTCACAGATGTTCTCCAAACTCCCTCCAGGTGTGAAGGTATCCAGCCACTAGGGTAGAGAAGAGGGAGGCAAGAACACTCTCACATATGCTCTCCACCTCCCTCCAGGTGTGAGGGTATCCAGCCACTAGGGTAGAGAAGGGGGAGACAAGAACACCCTCACGAATGCTCTCCAAACTCCCTCCAGGTGTGAAGCTAACCGGCCACTAGGGTAGAGAGGAGGGAGGCAAGAACACCCTCACTCTCCACCTCCCTCCAGCGGTGAAGCTATCCAGCCACTAGGGTAGAGAAGAGGGAGGCAAGAACACCCTCACAAATGTTCTCCAAACTCCCTCCAGGTGTGAAGGTATCCAGCCACTAGGGTAGAGAAGAGGGAGGCAAGAACACCCTCACGAATGCTCTCCACCTCCCTCCAGATATGGTGGTATCCAGCCACTAGGTTAGAGAAGAGGGAGGCAAGAACACCCTCACTCTCCACCTCCCTTCAGCGGTGAAGCTATCCAGCCACTAGGGTAGAGAAGAGGGAGGCAAGAACACCCTCACTCTCCACCTCCCTCCAGGTGTGAAGGTATCCAGCCACTAGGGTAGAGAAGAGGGAGGCAAGAACAACCTCACAAATGCTCTCCACCTCCCTCCAGATATGATGGTAACCAGCCACCAGGGTAGAGAAGAGGGAGGCAAGACCACCCTCACTCTCCACCTCCCTCCAGGTGTGAAGGTATCCAGCCACTAGGGTAGTGAAGAGGGAGGCAAGAACACCCTCACAAATGCTCTCCACCTCCCTCCAGATATGGTGGTATCCAGCCACCAGGGTAGAGAAGAGGGAGGCAAGAACACCCTCACTCTCCACCTCCCTCCAGGTGTGAAGGTATCCAGCCACTAGGGTAGAGAAGAGGGAGGCAAGAACACCCTCAAAAATGCTCTCCACCTCCCTCCAGATATGGTGGTATCCAGCCACTAGGTTAGAGAAGAGGGAGGCAAGAACACCCTCACTCTCCACCTCCCTCCAGGTGTGAAGGTATCCAGCCACTAGGTTAGAGAAGAGGGAGGCAAGAACACCCTCACTCTCCACCTCCCTCCAGGTGTGAAGGTATCCAGCCACTAGGGTAGAGAAGAGGGAGGCAAGAACACCCTCACAAATGCTCTCCACCTCCCTCCAGATATGGTGGTATCCAGCCACTAGGTAAGAGAAGAGGGAGGCAAGAACACCCTCACTCTCCACCTCCCTCCAGGTGTGAAGGTATCCAGCCACTAGGTTAGAGAAGAGGGAGGCAAGAACACCCTCACTCTCCACCTCCCTCCGGGTGTGAAGCTATCCAGCCACTAGGGTAGTGAAGAGGGAGGCAAGAACACCCTCACATATGCTCTCCACCTCCCTCCAGGTGTGAGGGTATCCAGCCACTAGGGTAGAGAAGGGGGAGACAAGAACACCCTCACTCTCCACCTCCCTCCAGGTGTGAAGCTATCCAGCCACTAGGGTAGAGAAGAGGGAGGCAAGAACATCCTCACAAATGCTCTCCACCTCCCTCCAGGTGTGCAGGTATCCAGCCACTAGGGTAGAGAAGAGGGGGGCAAAAAACACCCTGACAAATGCTCTCCACCTCCCTCCAGGTGTGAAGGTATCCAGCCACTAGGGTAGAGAAGAGGGAGGCAAGAACACCCTCACAAATGCTCTCCACCTCCCTCCAGGTGTGAAGCTATCCAGCCACTGGAGTAGAGAAGAGGGAGGCAAAAAGCACCCTCACAAATGCTCTCCACCTCCCTCCAGGTGTGAAGGTATCCAGCCGCTAGGGTAGAGAAGGGGGAGACAAGAACACCCTCACTCTCCACCTCCCTCTAGGTGTGAAGCTATTCAGCTACTAGGGTAGAGAAGAGGGGGGCAAAAAACACCCTCACAAATGCTCTCCACCTCCCTCCAGGTGTGAAGGTATCCAGCCACTAGGGTAGAGAAGAGGGAGGCAAGAACACCCTCACAAATGCTCTCCACCTCCCTCCAGATATGGTGGTATCCAGCCACTAGGTTAGAGAAGAGGGATGCAAAAAGCACCCTCACAAATGCTCTCCACCTCCCTCCAGGTGTGAAGGTATCCAGCTACTAGGGTAGAGAAGAGGGAGGCAAGAACACCCTCACAAATGCTCTCCACCTCCCTCCAGGTGTGAAGCTATCCAGCCACTAGGGTAGAGAAGAGGGATGCAAAAAGCACCCTCACAAATGCTCTCCACCTCCCTCCAGGTGTGAAGGTATCCAGCTACTAGGGTAGAGAAGAGGGAGGCAAGAACACCCTCACAAATGCTCTCCACCTCCCTCCAGGTGTGAAGCTATCCGGCCACTGGAGTAGAGAAGAGGGATGCAAAAAGCACCCTCACAAATGCTCTCCACCGTCCTCCAGGTGTGAAGGTATCCAGCCACTAGGGTAGAGAAGAGGGAGGCAAGAACACCCTCACAAATGCTCTCCACCTCCCTCCAGGTGTGAAGCTATCCGGCCACTGGAGTAGAGAAGAGGGATGCAAAAAGCACCCTCACAAATGTTCTCCACCTCCCTCCAGGTGTGAAGGTATCCAGCTACTAGGGTAGAGAAGAGGGAGGCAAGAACACCCTCACAAATGCTCTCCACCTCCCTCCAGGTGTGAAGGTATCCAGCCGCTAGGGTAGAGAAGGGGGAGACAAGAACACCCTCACTCTCCACCTCCCTCTAGGTGTGAAGCTAATTAGCTACTAGGGTAGAGAAGAGGGGGGCAAAAAACACCCTCACAAATGCTCTCCACCTCCCTCCAGGTGTGAGGGTATCCAGCCACTAGGGTAGAGAAGGGGGAGACAAGAACATCCTCACAAATGCTCTCCACCTCCCTCCAGGTGTGAAGGTATCCAGCCACTAGGGTAGAGAAGAGGGAGGCAAGAACACCCTCACAAATGCTCTCCACCTCCCTCCAGGTGTGAAGCTATCCAGCCACTGGAGTAGAGAAGAGGGATGCAAAAAGCACCCTCACAAATGCTCTCCACCTCCCTCCAGGTGTGAAGGTATCCAGCTACTAGGGTAGAGAAGAGGGAGGCAAGAACACCCTCACAAATGTTCTCCACCTCCCTCCAGGTGTGAAGCTATCCAGCCACTGGAGTAGAGAAGAGGGATGCAAAAAGCACCCTAACAAATGCTCTCCACCTCCCTCCAGGTGTGAAGGTATCCAGCCACTAGGGAAGAGAAGAGGGGGTCAAAAAACACCCTCACTCTCCACCTCCCTTCAGCGGTGAAGCTATCCAGCCACTAATGTAGAGAAGAGGGAGACAAGAACACCCTCACTCTCCACCTCCCTCTAGGTGTGAAGCTATTCAGCTACTAGGGTAGAGAAGAGGGGGGCAAAAAACACCCTCACAAATGCTCTCCACCTCCCTCCAGTTGTGAAGCTATTCGGCTACTAGGGTAGAGAAGAGGGAGGCAAGAACACCCTCACAAATGCTCTCCACCTCCCTCCAGGTGTGAAGCTATCCAGCCACTGGAGTAGAGAAGAGGGATGCAAAAAGCACCCTCACAAATGCTCTCCACCTCCCTCCAGGTGTGAAGCTATCCAGCCACTGGAGTAGAGAAGAGGGATGCAAAAAGCACCCTCACAAATGCTCTCCACCTCCCTCCAGGTGTGAAGGTATCCAGCCACTAGGGAAGAGAAGAGGGGGTCAAAAAACACCCTCACTCTCCACCTCCCTTCAGCGGTGAAGCTATCCAGCCACTAATGTAGAGAAGAGGGAGACAAGAACACCCTCACTCTCCACCTCCCTCTAGGTGTGAAGCTATTCAGCTACTAGGGTAGAGAAGAGGGGGGCAAAAAACACCCTCACAAATGCTCTCCACCTCCCTCCAGTTGTGAAGCTATTCGGCTACTAGGGTAGAGAAGAGGGAGGCAAGAACACCCTCACAAATGCTCTCCACCTCCCTCCAGGTGTGAAGCTATCCAGCCACTGGAGTAGAGAAGAGGGATGCAAAAAGCACCCTCACAAATGCTCTCCACCTCCCTCCAGGTGTGAAGGTATCCAGCCACTAGGGTAGAGAAGAGGGGGGCAAAAAACACCCTCACTCTCCACCTCCCTTCAGCGGTGAAGCTATCCAGCCACTAATGTAGAGAAGAGGGAGACAAGAACACCCTCACTCTCCACCTCCCTCTAGGTGTGAAGCTATTCAGCTACTAGGGTAGAGAAGAGGGGGGCAAAAAACACCCTCACAAATGCTCTCCACCTCCCTCCAGTTGTGAAGCTATTCGGCTACTAGGGTAGAGAAGAGGGGGGCAAAAAACACCCTCACAAATGCTCTCCACCTCCCTCCAGTTGTGAAGCTATTCAGCTACTAGGGTAGAGAAGAGGGGGGCAAAAAACACCCTCACAAATGCTCTCCACCTCCCTCCAGGTGTGAAGCTATCCAGCCACTAGGTAAGAGAAGAGGGAGGCGAGAACATCCTCACTCTCCACCTCCCTCCAGGTGTGAAGGTATCCAGCCACTAGGGTAGAGAAGAGGGAGGCAAGAACATCCTCACAAATGCTCTCCACCATTCCAGATATGGTGGTATCCAGAAGAGGGGGGCAAGGACATTCACATTGTAACGGACACTCTTTAGTTCAGCCCGCACTCAGGAAATACACACTTCTCCTCATGTTGTGATCAATTTGCCGTGAAGGTGCAATTTCCTCACGATTGCATTGTACTTGACAAGCATTTTGAACAAAGCACCTGCTGCTATACGTCAGAACTGTACTAAATTGTTTTTTTATCGGTTTTATGAGAAGTCACTTAACTGCAACATGTGGCGTGTTAGAAATGTGTTATTTTTGGGCAAAATAACAAGGCTATGCTTTAATGGATTGATGAATATGAATATGAATGTTTCCAAATAATCTCATGTATGAAAGGCCAACGTGGACAGATATAGGCATTTATTAGTATTAATAAATCATTTATTGATATTGATAAATGGTATAATCTATTAATATCAATAAAAGCTTAGCATTTATTAATATTAAAAATTGATATATTAATATTAATAAATGATTTATTAATATTAATAAATGATTTTATGATATTAAGAAATCAATTTCTAATATCAATAATTCATGCCATTTATTAATAATAAGTAAGCATTCATTAATGTTTTTTATATCTCTAGTGTGTTGGAGGGGGGAAGTGCCCTACAGAAATACCTTAAGTCCTTCTTTCGATATCTTTGAACCTTAAATTACTCTATTTGTTGGGTTATTTTTTTAACTTGTCAGGCCATATGTGCACTCTGGCTGCAACTGGGTTGAGTACAAACGACTGAAACACCTGGCCTTGCTTTACAGGAAAGAGTTAACAATTTATTGATTTCAAACCTGTTGGTGATGATATACACACACGCACACACACATATATATATATATATATATATATATATATATATATATATATATATATATATATATATATATATATATATATATATATATATATATATATATATATATATATATATATATATATATATATATATATATATAAATATATATATATATATATATATATACATAGTACTAGTATATATATATATATATACATACATATATATATATATATATATATATATATATATATATATATATATATATATATATATATATATATATATATATATATATATATATATATATATATATATATATATATATATATATGTACTCTTACGGTACAGTGGACAAACACCAACAATAGCAACGATCAATATGCAAAATATACCACCTGATAGTATGTCCCACACCAGTCCCACATCTAATTGTCCTATCATGGCAGTCACCACTATCAGAAACCACTGCATTCGTCCTTACAGAGTCACTTGGACAGTAAACACATCTATAGATTATCTGTCTGGGTACAATTGAGAATAGCCGCTAGTATATATAAGTAACTGAATTTTGAGTAAATGATCATACACCTCTTATCACAGGAGGTGGCCCCTAAAAAGATGATCCAATCATAAGGTGAATTATAGCTATCTACTCTACGCAATAGAGAATGAAAGTATAATGCACACGCCACCATAGCACTACCACTGTGGTCAATTTCCTCGGTGTACCCTGAGAATACGGGTGCAGTTGTTTTCTTGTCTGGTCCCCTCTCCTATTTCTAGAGTCTCTTTTTGGTTCACATTCAAGAGACGAGAATGTCTTATTCCCGGTCTTATTCTAATAGTTGCTGGATTTCAATGGCCGATTGCCTTATAATTTCCGGCCTACCACCATACGGCTTAACTAATACATATTGGCAACAGCTGTAATATAAGACCATAATGTCGGATGATTTTTCTGCTCCATCATGAGCCCTCTATCTTCTCTACATTGAGCCATACTCTATGCTCATAGTTGTGCTCTCCCCCATTGAAAACAGCAGCGGCTCATATTGGTCTTACCATTTCTGGAGTAGCCAGGGTTGTAATCTTCAGTCTGGACCTCACAGCCAGTTAAGCCTCCTTGCCATGCGGCCTAAGCTGTTGCCACTGACTGCTAGCTATCTCTCAACTTCTGTCTTACTCTGTTCATCTTGTCCTGATGGCCACGGGCCTAAGCTGTTGCCACTGACTGCTAGCTATCTCTCAACTTCTATCTTACTCTGTTCATCTTGTCCTGATGGCCACGGGCCTAAGCTGTTGCCACTGACTGCTAGCTATCTCTCAACTTCTGTCTTACTCTGTTCATCTTGTCCTGATGGCCATGCGGCCTAAGCTGTTGCCACTGACTGCTAGCTATCTCTCAATTTCTGTCTTACTCTGTTCATCTTGTCCTGATGGCCATGCGGCCTAAGCTGTTGACACTGACTGCTAGCTATCTCTCACCACTGTCCGGGTTTGAATTCCACCTGGAGCATGGGAGAAATTTGCCAGTGACTTGGGGTTAGGTGGTGTTTTTCACCGGGTCCTCTGGTTTCTCCACCTGGTACAACTGGCTAGGCATGACTTAACCGCAACATGGCAGAAAAAGTGATGGAAAGGAAAATTCCAAATTCCAAATCTCTGTCCCCATGTTTCAGTATTCTCTTTTTCATCCTTCATCTCCGTTTGATATTACTCCTGCTGCTTTCCTTAGCGCCTCAATGTTCCTGTCTGTGTCTGCTGCTCTATGTCTCTCAATTGCCATAGCCATCTCTTTGTTTACATCCTCACTGTTTCGCTCTTGTGGTCATCTTCTTCTTCGGTACCTCTTTCTTTTTGATAAGTTTTCTATTCACCTCATCCACCCTCTGGTCCATTCCAATTCAGTATCGAAGTATTCCATGCACTACCCTCTCCCACAACATATATGCTGTATCTATATCTCTTCCCTGCTGCATGCTGTATCTATATCTCTTCCCTGCTGCATGCTGTGCCTATATCTCTTCCCTGCTGCATGCTGTATCTATATCTCTTCCCTGCTGCATGCTGTATCTATATCTCTTCCCTGCTGCATGCTGTATCTATATCTCTTCCCTGCTGCATGCTGTGTCTATATCTCTTCCCTGCTGCATGCTGTATCTATATCTCTTCCCTGCTGCATGCTGTATCTATATCTCTTCCCTGCTGCATGCTGTATCTATATCTCTTCCCTGCTGCATGCTGTGTCTATATCTCTTCCCTGCTGCATGCTGTATCTATATCTCTTCCCTGCTGCATGCTGTGTCTATATCTCTTCCCTGCTGCATGCTGTGTCTATATCTCTTCCCTGCTGCATGCTGTATCTATATCTCTTCCCTGCTGCATGCTGTGTCTATATCTCTTCCCTGCTGCATGCTGTATCTATATCTCTTCCCTGCCGCATGCTGTATCTATATCTCTTCCCTGCTGCATGCTGTGTCTATATCTCTTCCCTGCTGCATGCTGTGTCTATATCTCTTCCCTGCTGCATGCTGTATCTATATCTCTTCCTTGCTGCATGCTGTATCTATATCTCTTCCCTGCTGCATGCTGTATCTATATCTCTTCCCTGCTGCATGCTGTGTCTATATCTCTTCCCTGCTGCATTCTGTATCTATATCTCTTCCCTGCTGCATGATGTATCTATATCTCTTCCCTGCTGCATGCTGTATCTATATCTCTTCCCTGCTGCATGCTGTGTCTATATCTCTTCCCTGCTGCATGCTGTATCTATATCTCTTCCCTGCTGCATGCTGTGTCTATATCTCTTCCCTGCTGCATGCTGTATCTATATCTCTTCCCTGCTGCATGCTGTATCTATATCTCTTCCCTGCTGCATGCTGTGTCTATATCTCTTCCCTGCTGCATGCTGTGTCTATATCTCTTCCCTGCTGCATGCTGTATCTATATCTCTTCCCTGCTGCATGCTGTATCTATATCTCTTCCCTGCTGCATGCTGTATCTATATCTCTTCCCTGCTGCATGCTGTATCTATATCTCTTCCCTGCTGCATGCTGTGTCTATATCTCTTCCCTGCTGCATGCTGTATCTATATCTCTTCCCTGCTGCATGCTGTATCTATATCTCTTCCCTGCTGCATGCTGTGTCTATATCTCTTCCCTGCGGCATGCTGTATCTATATCTCTTCCCTGCTGCATGCTGTATCTATATCTCTTCCCTGCTGCATGCTGTATCTATATCTCTTCCCTGCTGCATGCTGTGTCTATATCTCTTCCCTGCTGCATGCTGTGTCTATATCTCTTCCCTGCTGCATGCTGTATCTATATCTCTTCCCTGCTGCATACTGTATCTATATCTCTTCCCTGCTGCATGCTGTATCTATATCTCTTCTCTGCTGCTCACAGCAATTCTTCAACATCTTATTATCATTGGTCATCTCTCTGTATTTTCTCCATCCCTCTTCTCCCTTTGTGTTCCATCTCTCATGTATGTCCACTCTCTTTTAATCTCCTCTGACATTTATAGTTAGTGCCATCAATTGATCCCATTTAACCTCCTGTATTATGTTCTCACATATTCAGTATTTTGTTAATACATTTATTTTTTTCCTCATCTATTTTTTCTGTCTTTTCCCCTTTCATGCTCGTATGTTGTTGCATAGCATGTTTAGTGTCAATGGCCTTTCTTCACCCATTGTCTTGTTTATATTTTTACATTTACCAGAACACCTACTCTTTATAATACATACGGTCTGACAAGTTAAAAAATAAATAACCCAACAAAAAGAGTAATTGTCGAAAATATTTACCCTTTTTGCTCTGATAAATCCCATGACCTTGTAGCGCAGGTAATGATATGGGTCTCAGGGTGTGTACGCCTTGTAGTTGGAGCAATTTACAAACTCACGTCCAGAAAACTGGGGTAAATAACAAAGGTTGGTACCTAGTTAGAGTTAAATGACGTTCATGTTGGACAGCACTTGTTAATTCTAATAATTCACAAATACTCTTCATTGAAAGGGCAACCATTTGGTCTGACAGCTTCCTAAATATTGATAAGATAGCTACTAGTATCGAGTGTTACAGATTGCCACCACGAGGGGATTCACAATGTATTAAACATTTCTTGGTATTCTCTCCAATGGTCCGGGTGTGGACTTTATCACCAACATAAAGTGTAGTCCACCAGCTTACATTATTAAGTGAGGGCCCAGTAATGAAGTCAAGTACTATACTCTTGTTTCTAGCCCTAGTGCCAGATTTCCATCGTTACCCAGGGTGTTGTTCACAATGGCTCGATGTTAAGCATTTGGACCTGTATCCTGTCACGATTTATATGGTCCCATTTAAAAAGTAAGTGCTGTCCTAATTCTTTTCTTTCATATATGTTACAGTAATTATCAATATTGTCCATTTCTGCAAGTAATTCGGCAAATAAAAAGCATGTATATATGAACAAAAACGTTTTTGCTTGTAGAAGTCATAGTTTTATTGAAGGCCCCGACACCGAAAGTACACTATGTTTTTAAAGGGATTAAATGGTTTGGTTTTGTGAAATTGTTGAACTCAAACACCTATAACAGTTAGTACAAGAGAAGAGTAATAAAGGAAGATAAAATGGTTTACCTACGCTATATCTCATCGCAATTTTGATCTTGATGCTGTACTAATAGAGTTGGGAAGCTGTTTCGAAATAAAGTAGTTATATAAATGCATTCATTCGTATGCCAAGCTAAACTCTTAGTAGAATTAACTCCCTCGGATAATCCAGGCTACCCGTAATTGTGATGTCCACTAAGTTGTGTTACCGTTGATAACAAAATGAAACATTCAATGAATTAATAACATCAATATTGGCCTAAAATAATTGTAACACTAGGAACAGCATTAATGAGCATTTCTTTTTAAAGTTATAGTGCGATTTACGAAGGTTCGTTTTGCGCCATTGTCGTTTGATGATCATTTAAAGAACGAAACAACATTACTAGTATTTAGTATATACGCAGACTGATCCAGACTGAGAGTGAAGATGCGTGAACAGTTCTAGTTAAGAACTACTTGGCTAAGACATATTGGCAACAGCTATAAAATAAGACCCTAATGTCGGATATTGATGACAATTATTATTACTGACCCGAATACATAATATCAACTATTTATTGCTCACACCGAATACAAAATATCAACTTTATATCAAGGATATTTGATCACCCTTTGACCTTCAACTTTCATGATGGTATGGTTTTTGATAAACAGGTTCTTTCTTTATAGAAATGTTTGGAATTTAGATAAAATATAATTTCAAATATGAAATAGATGCCTATATATATATATATTATATATATATATATATATATATATATATATATATATATATATATATATATATATATATATATATATATATATATATATATATATATATATACATATATATATATAATATATAGTACCTAAATCGCCTATGTATTTGTTAAATTCGCATGCTGAGTTTAAACCGTATTAGATGTTCATCAATTGTTATTTTTCTCAAAACATGTTTTAATCATAACATGAACTAAGCAACTACCCAATTGATCATGCTACTCCTATTCCCCTGCTGGGCTTATAGTGAACTTATAATGGACGAATCATCCTTTGTACAACTAGATACTAAACCCTTCACACCAATATATGAATAAAATAAAACGTTTGCTCTACATATAGCTGCTGAACTTTTATCTTCCATAGCCCATGGCATCTTCTGTCTTGTACCTACTAAAGGTATTTTGTATGCACATCGAAATCGATTGTCGACCCAATGCCTGCAAGTTGGTGTTTCTTCCAAAGTTGGATCCATGCTGAAATGAAGAAAAACAAATAGTTAGTAATATGACTTTCAAGGCAAAAGTTATTATAAAGTGGTGTATTTTTTCTAGTAATCCAATATATATATATATATAATATATTATATATATAGGGTCATTCCGGCTCAAGTGACCCAATTTTCAAAAATCTCGCCAGGTGACCATCTCAGATTTTGACGAAACTTCCCTCATGTGTGCCTTCATGTTTAAGAAGATTGCACGAAAAATTTCAGTTCAAAATTCCAAACGTTTTTGAGAAAAGTGAGTTAAAGGCATGGGGGGTATAGCTCATATTTTCACTCATGAATCTAAATAGTGTGTTGGACCATTTTCAGATGCTCACAGTTTTTGTAAAATTTGAGGTGCAAAGCCTATAATTGCTACTATAACTGATTCATACCTGGAGAGTAACATTATGAAATTTTATTTTTCATATTCCTTACAGGTACTGAGATAAAGAGGTCCAAAATGTGATTTTCGTTCAATTTCGTTATTTTTTTCAGTTTTCAGGCCATTTTTTCTCCCAAGCCATTCGTATTGATGAAATATTTACTTGATTTATACTGCCTATTTATAGGGGATCCCAGAAAAGTCAAGATGTTTTTCTAAAAAGCTCAAATTTTGACGCAGTTGGTGGGCAAAAGTTGGCCAGGAGCGAATTTGTAGTAATTTGGCCTAACTTAAGAGCCAGGTTGACCATGTTGTGAATTATCTAATACCTTCAACTTAGGATATGTTAATCAAACCTATATCAGCTACATTTTATACCAAATTATGTTTTGTGGTCTCAATTCCTTCACATAAAAAACTACTTTTACTAGTGGAACTATAGTGACTTTTCAGGTCTATCGGTCAACTTTAGGGCCTGTGTATAAATACTGTAATAATTTGGACACTGGTGGTATTCAACTTATTCAGTACACAGACAATTAGTAAAATATGTTGTTAATTGGTTTTGTCAATATTTTCTGTCTTTTTGAGATAAAATGGTCTAAAATCAGTTTTTTGTTCATTTTCGTTAATATTTTTGTATTATTCAGGGCACTTGTTGCACCTCCTAATTCACATATTGGGTGACTAGTTCTAATCGATTTATACTGTTTACTTGTGATTGCTTTCTAAAGAAATTCAAGTTTTTAGAAAAAAGGTCCAAATTTGGTACACCTGCTTTCCAAATATAGGCCCTGATCAAAACGTACCTGTTTTCATGGTTCAATTTGACCATGTAGTGACATGTTTTGATATGTCCAATGTACTAAGATAGGCTGTTAATATGTTTAGGTGGTCTTTTATGGTTCTTCTTCCTTCACTTTGAATTCATCCTCTGTTTTTTGACAATTTTGGCTCTTTTGGTTGATTGGTCACTTTGAAGTCATCCGTTGCAAAGTATGTAAAGTATGTAAAGCTAATATTACAAAGATAATATTCACTATAATTTTAGTACATCACCCATAGAGAGTCAGATTTTGAAATCAAATTTGTATTTGTTACTACTTATTCAGACAAAATGATCCAAAATTGTTTTTTTTTGGTACTTCTATACAATGTTGAGGGAAATGCATTTCATGATGCAAATTTATTATTTTATTTGTAATGTCTGATGCGAGGACCTTTAGTATAAGATTCTTGTCTGAGATGTTTTAAAATGAGTCCAACATTTGGCACAGCTGCTTTATAAACATAATAAACTGTTTTGGAGTCTCAATTCTTTCACTTAAAAACCTACTTTAGCTTCTACTCATAGACTGTAGTTACTGTGTCAGGTTTATTGGTCAACTTAAGCTTTGAGGTCTCTTTATAAACATAGTCATAGAGGCACACCGGTAGTATTTGTCTATACAGTACACAGACAATCAAAAAATCATATTATGGATTAATTTTGTTTATACATGGAGGCATTTTAGAGTTAAACTATAATTGTTTTTTTTTTTCTAATTTATTAATTGATTTTTTGTAATTTTCAGGCACTTTTTTATACTTAGTCATCTATATAAGGTGACTTTGTTCTACTTGAGTTATACTGTCTATTTATAGTTACTGTCAGAAAATTTAAGTGTCCAAATTTTTGCACTTTACAAAATATTGGCCCAGATCAAAATTTGCCTATATTGCCTGTTTCAACGTTTTATTTGACCATGCAGAGAAAAATTTACTGCCATCAACTTTGATACATAATACATGAAAAGTACTTATATAGGCTGTTAATATTCCCAGTTTGCCTTCAATGGTTTCATTCCTTTACCATTAAATTACACTTGCGTTTTGGTTTTATGACAATTATGGCTAAAATTCGTTAATTGGTCTATTTAAAACATGAGTACTATTATCAGACTAATACATAAAATAATACATTTGCATCATGAAATATGCATTCCCTTGATATAGTATAGAAGTAACAAAAATGTTCAAACAAAACCCCAATTTTGGTTCATTTTGTCTGAATAACTAGTAGTAAAAACAAAAATGTTCCAAAATCTTGAGTCCTTATGTGTTGATGTATTAACAGTATAGTGAATATTATCTTTGTACTATTAAAATTACATACTTTTAAACAAATTAACATTTCAAAGTGACCAATCAACCAAAAAGAGCCACAATTGTCAAAAAACAAGGGAAAAATTTCAGATTGAATGAACATGAACCATAAAAGAAACCCGGACATTTTAACAGCCTATACCAGTACATTTTGTTTATCAAAATGTGATGGCAGTGGGCATTTCACTTCATGGTCAAATCAAATCATGAAAACAGGGGCAATATAGGCACATTTTGATTAGGGAATATATTTGGAAAACAGGTGTACCAAAATTTGGACTGATTTTCAAATACTTGTATTTCCTTATAAAGTAATTACAGTCAAACAGTATGAATCAAGTAAAACAAATCACCTAATGTGAATTAAGAAGTACAAGTGCCCTAAATAATACAAAAATATTAACAAAAATGAACAAAAAAACTGATTTTAGACCATTTTATCTCAAAAAAGACTAAAAATATTGACAAAATCAATCAACAATATAATTTGCTAATTGTCTGTGTACTGAATAATTTAAATCCTACCAGTGTAAAAGTATTACTAAATTTGTACACAAGCCATAGAGTTAACAGATAGACCTGAAACAGTGATTATAGTCCATTAGTAAAAGTAATTTTTTTATGTGAAGGAATTGAGACCACAAAACGAAATTTGATATAAATGTAGCTGATATAGGTTTGATTAACATATCTTAAGTTGAAGGTATTAGATAATTCACAACATGGTCAAACTTGGCTCTTAAATTAGGCCAAATTACTACAAATTTGATCCTGGCCAACTTTTGCCCACCAACTGCGTCAAAATTTGAGCTTTTTAGAAAAACATCTTGACTTTTCTGGAATCCCCTATAAATAGGCAATATAAATCAAGTAAAATATTTCATCAAATATGAATGGCTTGGGAGAAAAAATGGCCTGAAAACTGAAAAAAAATAACGAAATTGAACGAAAATCACATTTTGGACCTCTTTATCTCAGTACCCGTAAGGAATATGAAAAAAAAGATTTCATAATGTGATTTTCCAGGTATCAATTAGTTATAGTAGCAATTATAGGCTTTGCACCTCAAATTTTACAAAAACTGTGAGCATCTGAAAATGGTCCAACACACTATTTAGATTCATGAGTGAAAATATGAGCTATACCCCCCATGCCTTTAACCTCACTTTTCTCAAAAACCGTTTGGAATTTTGAACTGAAATTTTTCGTGCAATCTTCTTAAACATGAAGGCACACATGAGGGAAGTTTCGTCAAAATCTGAGATGGACACCTGCCGACCTCTGGGCCACTTGAGCCGGAATGACCCTGCTTTCATTTTCACATCAATATCAGCCAACTGAAAAACAGATAAAAACATATCATTATTGCATTGTTCAGCACTAGTGTTGGGACGATCATCGATTATAATCGACGCTTACTCGGTTGCGTCTTTCATAATGATTTATCGATTATGAAACTGGTTATCGATAATAATCGGAAAATACGACACCTAGCGGCGAAACATGAAACTTTAAGACCGGCAAGTTGTCAGCTTTCTTGCTATGAAACTTAATCTCCAAAACATGTGAAAAGGTAGTAAAAGTGTTCCAAAATGTAGAAAAAGTATTGGTCTTACAAACCATGTACTTGTATTTAGGTACTTATCCAAATTATGCATGTTGGGGATGCTAGCTGGAGCAGATCGTAAGAGCTTATTTGGTGCACTTTGACTCTTTTTAAGGAGTGTTACGAAAGTTGCACATGTTTCAAATTGACATCTTGGAACTTATTGGTGCATCATGATTACCCGCAAGAGAAGATAACAATTCTAGCAATATCTTGGCAAGCGTGAGCTATATAATTGAGTAGTGCGCATGCACATTATCAGACAATAAAACAATAAACGAACTGAGTCAAAAGTTAAGTCACTTTATTTGTCAATTGAAGTATCTATACACCCTGTAGTGTTTGTGGGAGATCGGCAAGATTGTGACATTAGCTTGTGCGAATAGTGTTCAAGTCAGCAGACGTTTGAAAAACAAAGGAACAGAGACAACAGGTACTTCCCAAGTCTAACCCAGGCATCTGGAACAGAGATAAAAGGTTATATTATCTGATTTATCACTGACCTGGGACGCCACCAGGGGGTTCTAAAGATTTTGTCATACATAACATGGGTTTAAAAATAATGCATGTTTCTTGCCCCTGCCCTTAATCAATGGTGGTGGGAAGGGGGGATGATCTGTGACCTCATTCTTAGGAACGATATTGCGGTCTGACACACCCAAGTTCTGCCCATTTTTTTTTCATGCTAAAAAACTTAGTTATATTTGGCACATGTTTACCCATTATTGACATTCTTTACCTTTATCTTTTAATATTAAGTAATAGGCTAATAGCAAGCAATTTTCATATAGTCTATCACATAATTTTGCACTCTAGACCTGTACCCAATTACCAAAAAAAGTGCGATGAACCGATTATGATCGATAATCGATCAGTTGGCTGTTACTGATTAATCGATTATGAAATTGCAACCGATTCCCAACCCTATTCAGCACATTTGATTGAAAAATTGTGTGGAAATCTGTTTCACGTGGAAATGTATTAAATGTTTTAATATTGAATGCACATGATCAATGTACACATTTTCAGTAAACAAGTCTTTGAGTGTGTTTTTGTTAACTCAAAAGCAGCTTGACAATTTTGGTAAAATATTTCAGGCTGAAGTAAGTCAGGAAAATACCTGAAGGCGAAGTGTTAATCAAAACGCTAAAATAACTTGCCTTTGAATATTTCATAGAATCATTCTTAATTCCCATAAGTACTTATAGATATCCAAATGACAGTTTCTAGAACTCATAAACATGAATGGTTTAATATATCATTATAGCACTTGGGTGTGGCATTGGCCCAACATTATATTTTGACTATGCCAAGTAAAAGGAGGCCCAGGCCGGGATTCTGCGCAATGCCTTAAGGCCGGGATTCTGCGCAATGCCTGTTGCTATGGTAATGAAACATTCGGGCAGAAAAATCAAATAAAAGTATATAAATAAATGTAAATTTACTAAGCTGAGGTCTTTTTTGTAGTTTACTTCATATGCTCCATACATTGTACCCATAAAAAAATCAGAAAAAGGATCATGAAAAAAATATATGCCTAAAAAAAGCTCCCATGATGCTCTGCCTCTGACTCAAAGCAGACGACTAAACAAGATGGCTGCCAAGCCCCTTACTGGTACTTCCATCAAATCATAAGTTATTGAAGAGTATCAATACACTTCTGGCGTGCTATAATAATCATTAAGATTGGGCAGATGACCTTGTGTTGATTTATAGCTTCGTCCAGAATGTCCTTTGGTTGGCTTCGGCCTACCGGCCTCAGCCAACCAAAGGACATTCAGGCCTCAGCTATAAATCACCACAAGGCCATCTGCCCAATCTTAATCCTTATACCAAAATAATTATGACATTTTGAGAGCTACAGGCATGAATGGGTTAAGCAATAATTCAGTTATTGGATAGAATTAAGATTGATTTAATCCTATTGTTATAGACCCAGTTCATTGTCATTTGAGCTTAATACTAATTCTATAAATCCCACTTGACTGGAGTAAGTCAATGAAGTATGGTTCATAAATGTACATTCCCTCATTGTATCTGAGTTCAGTGTACTAAAGAGACCCGGGTTCAAATTACAGATGGGGCATGAACGAAAATCGCCAGTTAAGCAATGGTTTTGCCAGCTACTCCGGTTTTCAATACCACTTATAACTGGCTAATCACAGTTTATCCACAATATGGCAGAGAAATTAATTAAAATTCCAAAAAATTCAATGTATTTATATGTTTAAAAATTAATACATGCATTTAACAATGTCCACTCTGATGCACAATGGGCATGCACTTCTAATGAACATTTGTATTTGACCTATTAATGTCTAGAGCACACAAAAAAGGTGCGACTACTTTGACAAATGCACAATCAGGAGCATATTTGGAGAAGTGTCCACCAGAATACAACTTGCAATTACCCTTAAAATATAATATCTTGTAAATTCAAGTTATTCACAACAAAACTGTTTATCCATATAATACTTTTTCTATAAACTTGAATGTACATTTATGTTCAATGTAAAATGCTGTTCAATGTACAATTGTGTTCAATGTACACTAGTTTTCAATGTAAAATTGTGTCAAATGTACATTAGTGTTCAATTTACACTAGTCTTCAATGTACAATTGTGTTCAATGTACACTAGTGTTCAGCATACAACTATGTTCAATGTACACTAGCGTTCAATGTACGCTAGTGTTCAAAGTAAAATTGTATTCAACGTAAACTAGCATTCAACATACAATTGTGTTCTATGTATTCTAGTATTCAACTTACACTGTCTAGTGTCCAATGCACACTAGGGTTCAATGCACAAAGGACTTGTACATGAGAGTGAACCATGGTGAAACTGTAGAAATTCTAATAGGGAGCATATATAATAGAGAACGGGTGGTCTGAAAAACTGTTTTGCCTCATACAAAGCTGGCTGCAAGATAATCCTTTAAGGAAATCAGTTGAATGATAGGATTAAGTCTGCACTAATCCTATTGTTATAGCCCCAAGTTATTATCATTTTGGCTTATTGCTGATCCTATAATCTGCTTGAATGAACAATACACGGTCATTTATAATAAAGAGGATTTACTTGGAGTGAGAGTGATTGTCTGAGTGCTATAATATCATACAATTTAGTCAAATACTTTTCAAATGGGAACTTCACATTGTGTTGGTCAAGTCATGCACAAAATGGAGAATGTAAGATTATTGTTATTATCGTTAATATTATTATCATTATTAGTAGTAGTAGTAGTAGTAGTAGTGGTAGAAGTAGTAGTAGTTGTATCATTTTCATTAATATTATTATTATCATTATTATTATTATTATTATTATTATTTTCATTATTATTATTATTATTATTATTATTATTATTATCATTATTATTATAATTATTATTATTATTATAATCTTCATCATTGAAAATGGTTATAATGGTTATGATAATGATAATAATAATAATGATAATGATAATAATATTATCATTATTATCATCATTATCATAATTACTATTATCATTATTATTATTATCATTATTATTATTATTACTATTATTATTATTATTATTATTATTATTATTATTATCATTATTATTAATAGTAATAATGATGATAATAATAACAATAATAATATTAATAATCATGATAATAATAACGATAATAATAATAATAATAATAATAATAATAATAATAATAATAATAATAATAATAATAATAATAATAATAATAATGATAATAATAATAATAGTAATGATAATGATAATAAAAAATAACAATGATAATAATAATAATAAACTATAACACTTCTACTACTAATGATATTCATAATAATAATAATATAGGCTAGTGACACATTTCCGCTTTCATGGAAATATTCCAATTCCCGATCATTCTTGCTCTACTCTCCTCATCCCTTGTGCTTCCATAGCCAGGAATGTGTGCCAGCAAACTCTGCTACTTTATCAATCTTCTGGGAATGACAGAAAAAACAAACACAGGCACCCGTTCATCGCGACTTATCACGCTCTGTTCATAAACACCACTTGACACGTCCACATACCAGTCCTTTCTGAGTCAAATCCACCATGTGCAGCCCAAGAAGATCGGTTCAGGGGATGGTTCAGCATTTACAAGTACATGGGGGTTATTTTGAACAGGGGGCTTGTGGGGTTTGTTGGATTGTGTTTAACCCTTATGCTGCTGGTGGCTAATCTGGCCCATACAAAATGATGCAAAAAAGCTAGAAAAATTATCGAAACCCTGACACATGGGTGCTCATCTGAGAGTGCTCAGCAAGAGCTTTTCAATGAATACCAGCATGACAGGGTTTAGATGGTTTTCAAAAATATTTGCATCCCTGTGCTTTGGATGAAAGAAGCCTCAGCATTGGAAGGTGTAAGAATAAAGGAATTTTGATGGAATTTGTCCTATCATCACCTTTTACTGCCATATTGAAGCTAAATTATGATGAGCCAGTTGTTATATGGTTGAGGAAAACGAAGAACCCCCCCAAAACACTGACTAACCCCCAGCTGCTGGCAATTTCCTCAAATCCTTTGAGACTGATTAAGAATCTGTAATATGTAGAAATGGTGAGACGGAAACGGTTCCATCTAAATCATCAATATTTTTGAAAAGAATATCAGATATTTAAGAATGAAAATAAAATTACATAAAAGGGGAAATATCAGGTTTCTCCGGATTTTTTAACGAGTTAGAGGAAGCCCACATGATATTCATCTTTAACCCGTTAATGCTAACAGCGGCCAAAAGCAGCCTCACAACTTAGTTGATATTTTGCAGGCAAAAGCAAAGTCAGGAAAACATTTGATGGAGAAATGTTAATTAGGACATTACCTATAAATCTCCTTCAAATATTTTATAAAATCCTTCTCAGTTTCAAAGTAATAGTCAAAAGTAATATCACAGATTCAGATGACAATTTCTGGAGGAACCCTTAACCCTTCTAATGCTAATGCTACTGTCATCCAAATCAAAAGGATGCAACGATTTTCGAAAACCATCTAAACCCTGTCATGTTGGTATTCATTGAGTACTCTCACTGAGTACTCTGAGATAAATACCCATATTCCAGGGTTTCATTTTATTTTTTTGGCTTTTTTGCATTATTTTGTATTGGCAAAATTAGCCACCAGCAGCATAAGAGTTAAGTGTTTACAGGTTAATGTGACTTGTTTGACCTTTCTGTCAAGAATCCATAGTAAGAGACTAGCGAAAGCGAAACGTCTATCTACATAATCACCATTCGTTCATGACTGCACATTTGTAATCTACGGCATTCCTCCACTTCTCTCCACAATCCATTTCCTGTCACAATTCACTCCCGGGGGGGTCACTTGGGTATTTAGGGGGGTGCATACGTTCGTTATCAAAATTTAAAAATACCCCTAAAGCACTGATTTCTGGTCAAAAAAGCACCCTTATTTTAATAAAACGCTGATTTTTTCCACTAAATAAACACCCCTTCTTTTGTCAAAACGCTGACATTGGATGAACGGGAACACGTATTTTAACTTAAGATTTTATAATCCTCTGCTTGTTTAGCGGCAGCAAGTGGCGGCAGCAAACTCGGAAGCCCAGTCACTTCGGGAGTCACTTGGCGTCAGAGCCGCGTATATTTCGTGGATTGCAGGGGGATTTTGACCCCCATACTTCGTACCTGAGTACAAAAAAGTACCCTTCTTTTACAAAATCGCGGACATGCGGAGGTCTTAAAAAAAGACCCCTTCTTCCGCGAAATACGTAACGCAGGTGCGACCCCCCTCTGTACCTGAGTGCCCCCGCCGGGAATTCACTCTCGCTTAAGTCACATGACCCTCATCTGCGCTAATCGCTACCTCTTAACAAATCACGGCCTTCCTTAATTACCGCTCCAATGGTCGTTGATGAGCTCGGCGAGATTTATAATGGCATTGTGGCCGTTACTCGTGAGATACCTGCTCGCGAGAAACACCTGTGTCATACGTTAATTAAGCACTAAGGCCCACCTGCACTCCCTTAACCGTTATGCCGCTGGTGGCTAATTTGGCCAATACAAAATGATGCAAAAATCCTGAAAAATTACTGAAACCCTGGCAAATGGGTACTCACCTGAGAGTACTCAGTGAGAGCTTTCCAATGAATACCAACATGACAGGGTTTAGATGTTTTTCAAAAATCTTTGTGTCCTTGTGCTTTGGACGCAAGTAGCCTCAACATTGGAAGGGTTAAGCACTAAGGCCCACCTTTACTGTCAGAGAAATATCTTCACAGGAAATAGACAACTAGGAATTTGTGGAATTTTGTTAATCGCACCTTTTTTGCCATATTGCCAAAGTTAAATTTCTACACAGAAAATTGACAAGGTATTTGTGGAATTTTGTTCATCATCACTTTTTTCTGCCACATTGCCAAAAGTTGACAAGGCAGGTGCAAGGGGAGGAGAAAACCTTGTGTCCAAGACCAAGTCACTGGCAACAATGTTTCTTCAAATATTTCACATATGTCATTTTCATATTCTACAAATATTGCAATGCTTGTTGCAGGAGGAAATTTGCATACTCAACAGATAAGAGGTGGGACATGCGGGGTCAATGATTGGCAGATCTCCTTGTCCTGAGAGCTGACCCCCGACCTCTGACCTCATGACCTCTCTGACCTTCACTTTACTCTGTCACTCTGGGGTCAATCAAACCACCAGTCTCTGCCCAGCAGACAATCCATTGCTGAAATCTGAAAATTAACGAGTTAACCCATTCATACTCAAGCGTTCATCAGGGTCAGTTTGGTCTGGAAACTGATGTGTATGATGCACTTTTCGGGAGGAATACTGAGTTCTATCAATAAGAATGCCCCCTGCAAACATGGATTGGACGCCACAAACCACTTAGTATAGGGCCCATTGTCAAGCCCTCAGGGCACACCTAATCTCGCCTCAGTGGGATGTCACTAGGATACAGACCAATGAGGGCTCTCGTATTTGTTAACATTATAGAGGAAGTTGCACACGCACATGCGGAGAACGCACCTCTTGAGTGCTTATCGCCAACACCTGGGCTAGGAGTCATGTCAAGGCTGTTGAGTAAGATGTGCTGGTTGTGTATCCAGTGATCAACATTTGTGGTTCTATCAATAAGAATGCCCCCTGGTGGGGAAGAGATGAACTAGAAAATGGCTTTGATCTGATGCAAGAGCTGTTGCCTGGAACCACAACTGGCAGCATCACTAATGGATGTGACAAACCTACGAACAATAACCTTCAGCTTGGACAAACAGACAGACAGAGACATTAATTAAGCATGTCACTAATTGATTGAAATGAACAGTCTTAATTATCCTGAAGATTGTTAAGTGACGAACTAGACAATCATTCTGATCAGGAAAGCAATGATGCATGCTGGGTAATGAGCAGGGATGGGTAACTTCAGGATTTTCGTTACATTCTCGGGACAATCCAAGATAACCTAATGGGACTGTCATTGATGCCTGCTCAATTCAACCCTTTCAAGGATAAGGCTGTAACTTTCGTCCAAAGATTTTTGAAAAACAACTAAACCCTGTCATGCTGGTGTTCATTGGATAACTCTCACTGAGTACTCTCAGATGAATACCCATATGCCAGGGTTTCAGTAATTTTTCATTTTTTTTCTCATTTTGTATTGGCCAAATTAGCCACCAGCAGCATGAGGGTTAAATATCCTAAATAGCAAGCCATAACTCAAGTCTAAGATGCTGGAATGGAAAGGAGAAATCCAAATCGAAATGCTCCCTTAAATCTCAAGCACACCGACAGTCATCTCACTGCCATTCCAAAGGCACACAAACTGTAACATCAGAAGAAAATGCTGCATTTGTAAATATTGTTTCAGGATTAAACACTTAATAAAAGAGACATGCAGATCGGGATCACACCAGAAAATCAACACCAGAAAAATCATGATGTGCATGAAGTTACAGTCAAGTCCAAAAACAATACACTTGCCTAGATTCAGGGGATTTGAAAACCCCCTCTTGACAATTCAAAATGATTTTTATTGTCAAGAGTTGCCGCTTATCTTAAGTTTGGTTTAAAACAAAACTCTCTCTCTCCCCCCCCTCTCTCTCTCTCTCTCTCTCTCTCTCTCTCTCTCTCTCTCACTCTCTCTCTCTCTCTCTCTCTCTCTCTCTCTCTCTCTCTCTCTCTCTCTCTCTCTCTCTCTCTCTCTCTCTCTCTCTATCTATCAATCTCTCTCTTTCTAGGAAGAATTGATAAGGGTTAACATTTCATTTCATGAAATAGTTCATGAAACGAAAAAGAAAAGTTACTACAGTTAAGCTTGCTGACAAATTTTAGCATAATATGTGAAAATGATAATATTCCCTACCTCAGTCCTTTCTCAAAGGTGAACTACCTTCTTTACGAGCTCGTAACATTCTGATACTCTATCTCGTCATCGGCTATCCCACGATGCATCAGTAATGGACCACCTGATGCAGTAACCATAACGATAGTGAGTTGCTTTTGCAACATACAATGACAGGCCATCAACAATGGCCATTAACCCATAAACGCCGACAAGTTCCTTAAGAATTTGTCATTTGGATTTATGGTACTTCGAAAGTGCTTGAAAATTAAGTATAATTTTTTTTTGTATTTGAAGGAATATTGTTGGTAGCCTTTTAATTTTCATTTCTCCTTCAATTATTTTCCCAATTATGCTCTGTTCTGAGAGATATTACTGAAATTGTCATGCTTTTTGGCTGCTGTGGGCATTACTGGGTTAAACAAAGGTAGTTTGGATAGAATCACTAAGGAGGATGGCAGAGACTAGCGTGATAGATGGATATGATATAAAAGCCTCATATTATATGGGATAATTATCTTACAGGATAATGAAGAAATATCTCATCATTGTTATCACTGAAAAGATCAGTCATTCTCAGGAGAATGCTTCTTTCAGGATGCTGAGTTCATCTTTTAGGTTGGTACCCACACTGTTCAAAGTCCAGCTGTTTAAAATCCTTTCGCACAAATGGAAATGAATTGTTGAATGAGTACCCATGTGCCGGGGTTTCAGTTATTTTTTTAGGTCTTTTGCATCATTTTGTATTGGCCAAATTAGCCAACAGTGGCATTAGGGTTAATATTCAATACTCAATAGTATTGTCAGACTTTTTCTCCTATACAGTATCATGGACCCACTAAACGGTCATTGCTCCATTTCATTATGCATTACTCTCCCCCCATCCCCAAACCCCCATCATTCTTCTGTTTGACCGAACCACTATAGTCAGAGGACTTACTATGTAATGCATAATGAAATGCCTCGCTTAAGCCTACCCTATTAAAGAAGGAAATGGAATTTCCAATAAAATGTGTCATGTTTGGCTTTAATCTACAACATCGGAGTGTGTCCTTCCTAATCAATCTTGGCGTTCCTCCCCGATCCTCGAGAAAACACACGCTAAAATCCGATGCTCAGACACAAATACCGAGGGACATATTAAAATCTGAAAGAAAATTAGATTTTGGAGTATGTCATCACGGCTTATAGTAAAGTGACCTGATTTCGCGGCGTGCGCGATGATTCATTGCGGTCGCTCGAGGAATTCTACGAGATGTTCAACAATAATTGCTCTTTGCCTTAAAGACTCACTCACTCATGCAGAAATCATGCAGTTGACGTTCTGCATCCATTCATATTCACGGTGAACTTCAAAAACAGTTCGAAAGCATTAATTGAATTACAAATTCTAAGAAACATTTCAGGCACACTTGGAATCGTATGCAAAACAATTAATACTCTAGCAACAATTTTGAATTTTAAGAAAATGCTCTAGTCAAAACATCTCGAAGCATTAATAGAATAACAAATTCTAAGAAATATATCAGGTACATTTGGAATCATATGCAAAACAATTAATACTCTGGCAACAATATTGAATTTTAAGAAAATGCTTTAATAACATCAAGGCTAGCCCGATAGCTTGGGGCAAGTTATTGAAGATCATGGCAAGTAAATTCTACTTGGGAGTAGCCTGAAGGGGCGAGATGAAATAAAACTATCAGTGAGTAAAGAAATATCAGAAGTCCTCTTCTGGCTCTGATGACCTGAATGATAATAAAGATGAAATCAACAAAATACACTGCATTATATTTCCTGTTATCAATGGAGGCCAGGGGTAGGTCACTGATTGACAAATTTTGACAATTAATATAGGGAAAATCTTTTGGCACATTGTGCACATTTTGAGTCATCACTTTTCGGGACTAGCAAAAAAATCTCTGGGCTTTGAAAAGTTGAGGTGACTAGCCCTGCTCAGCCAATTAAATCTTTTGTTAATGTTGAGTCCTACAAATGATAGGAAAAGCCTTGTCTGTCAAACACTCGAAAATAATGGAGAAAAAATCCTGACTCCAGATTTTTTCAACGAGAACTAGATAATGTGTTTGTAAATAGTACTTTGGTTGCTAAGGGAGCCATATTTTTTGCAGTGAACCGGCAGCTGAGGTCACTAAGGCAACCATATAAATAAAAAAAGAACCCTAAAAAATTAAGTAGACATTTTTTCAACCTTTCATAAATTCTTCATAAGTAGTAGCAAATTGAAAAATATGTGAAAGAAAAAGCATGGCAGTCTTATGTTCATTATAAGGTCACCGTGACTTGAAAATAAACTCTCAAACACCAACAAAATCTCAATATGGACGCAAATACCTGAAAAACCCTATAAAACTATGGCTATACAAACCCTTTATAACTAGCGTTACCATAGAAACCATCACATTAGCCAATGAAATTAAGTTATAAAAAGAATGCGTGAGGTAATATACTGAGACTTGATTGACCTTGACCTAGTAAACGACCCCAAACGATAAACCTGCCTTCATATCAAACAAGGATCCTGAATAATTTCACCCCCAACCCCATTAGTACCCCTGAAGCCTTTTTGGTATGAAATTAGGGATAATAAAATGAAAATGGATTTTCTAAATGTTGCTTAAAATCCATTATTTTTGCTGGTCAATATTTTTGATTTTGCGTGGACTATAAAACTTATCTATGCAAATATACAAGGCAAGGTAAATAATCATCAACACCATCATCATCATCATCTTCATCATCATCATCATAGTTGGTGTTGTCATCATCATCATCATCATCATCATCATCATCATCATCACTTCTACCTTTCTAAAGATTGACATGTCATTATCAATATCATCATCATCATCATCATCATCATCATCAGCATCAGCATCATCAACACCATCATCATCACAACCATCATCATCATCATCATCATCATCATCATCATCATCATCATCATCATCATCATCATCATCCAAACTTTCGTGTCAACTATCCAGCACCACAGCGTCCTCTTCCCCTTAAAAGTCATTGTTATCCTCCTCAGCATCACAGTCACCTTGCCATGCAGGGACCCTTGGATTCCCTAATTGGATTTCATAGTCCTTTTTAGGCTGGCGCAGCGCCAGGGAAATGGGTCTTTAAGTGGATAGAATGACTCCAAGTGCGCACATGTAACAGGGGACTGGGCGAGGAACTCTACCTGATGGCATACTACATAGAATGTTGCACGCTATTGTGGGATTTTCCTTCATCTCCCCACCGCAGGAATAAACTGGATTTCTTTGATCTATTTATGTCCTAATTAGGAGTCATAGCAGGTTTTAATAACTTACATAACTTACATAATTTCAAAATTACAAAATCAAAAGGAAACTTCAGAGCCCAAAAAACTATTTTTGGAGACCTTGAATAATTTATTTCTGTAGCATGTTTTCATAATATCCATAACATCATTCAGGGCCCAAAAAATGTTTGGGCCTATGATTAATCTATTTTAAATTTTCTTAAAATGTTACTGAATATCAAGTGTTTTTTTTTGTTTGTTTTCTGGATTTTTTTCTTTTCATTTTTGCACATTCTGGATAAACAATCAAAACCAGTGGATTACAATTCTACATTGAAAATCCTGCTGTCCAGAGCAATCTTTCAGAAATTTCATCTTATATGATGGATTACGTTAAAAATTGTCTAACCATGTGTGTATACCACCAGATACAAAATGAGATAACCGAACTCTGTTTGCAGGTTTTATGCAATAATCCCCATCTTCCTGCTGAGACAAGTAGAGCGATCATGTTGCTATCTAGTCCACTATCTCCTGCTATTACTTACACACTTTCCCGGGAGTAACAGGGAGTACCAGGGAAGTACATGGAGTTGAGGACACGCGGGCAACAATATCCACATTAATATCCCATGTTTTATGGGCGGCTTCCGAAGATTAGTGCGGTGATAATCGAAATCTGTACGGCGGCGGGCAATTAGTCACCGCTAGGCAGGGAGGCGATTAACGGAGTTCAGCCGGCCGCCGACGCAACCTCCAAGATGGAAGCAAGGCAGAGATGGAGCTACAGGCAAATGCCATTACACGCAAAACCACTGTTGCATTTATCAGCTAGGGTACAGTTCCCTTAACCCTTGTCCTGCTGGTGGCTAATTTGGCCAATACAAAATGATACAAAAACTTTAAAGATGACTGAAACCCTGGCACACTGGTACTCATCTGAGAGTACTCAGCGAGAGCTTTCCAATGAAATGGCGCTATATAAATTCCAATTATTATTATTTACTATTATTAATGAATACCAACTTGACAGGGTTTAGATGCTTTTTCAAAAATCTTTGTGTCCTTGTGCTTTGGACGAAAGTAGCTTTAGTATTGGGAGGGTTAACCCTTATGCTGCTGGAGGCTAAGTTGTCCAATACAAAATGATACATAAAAACCAAACAAAAAAATGATTGAAACCCTGGCACATGGGTAAGAAAGAACTCGGCGAGAGCTTTCCAATGAATATCAACATGACAGGGTTTAGATGGTTTCCAAAAATATTTGCATCATTATGCTTTGGATAAAAGTGGCCCTAGCATTGGAAGGAACCTTATCTCTAGGATTCTAGTATGTCCTGAAAAATGAATGGTAGAACCAGTATCAATCTTACCATATCAATTTGTAAACAAAAGTCTTATTTAAACAAGATAGACGCCAGTGGCGTCAAGAGGTTGATTCCTTGTATGTCTTTTTGTAGTTAATCATTTGCAATTTTTTGTTTTTTTAATATTTTGCTATTTTGAAATTTTTCTGATTTTTGTGTTTTTTCGTTAGTGGTTACAGACTGATACACACTTGTAATGCTGCTGATGATACTTACAGACTTTTTAATCAAAAACCAAGTTTGTGAATAGACATTAATATCAGTTTGGAGCACTATAAAACATTTTCCTTTTTTATGAAATTCTTTATCTTTTTATCATACCTAATAGTGCCAAAAAATACATCTGAAACACATATCTTTCAAATTTTTCATAAGATTTCTATCTAAAACCCTCCCTCAAATATTTTCCAAAACTATAACCCACTTCTAGCTATCCAGAAACTTTGACAAACTCACCACCCACCATCACCTATCCAGTAGATCACCAAACATGAACGGGAAAAGCCCACATCCTGCACTGCAAATGACAGTCAACAAAACCCCACCAATAGCATGCTTGCCACAACTTACTTAATGCTGCCTGAAGAACTTTAGTCCGTGACTTACCCTTACATGAAAATGGCCAAACACTGCCAGAATGCAAACATGCACAGGGATCAACCTTATGGTCCCTTAAAGGGCATATGCCCCTGAACCATGTGATTTTGCTACCAGATGATGAATTATAGGAGCCAAGTTTGTGAACGGACATTAAATATCAGCTTAAAGCATTTTAAAAACTTTTCCTTTTTTTGAAATTCTTTATCTTTTCATCATACCTAATAGTGCCAAAAAATACAGCTGAAACACAAACCTTTCAAACTTTTCCCTGGGAGCATGCCCCAAGATCCCCAAACCTGGACAATGCACCCCTGGCAAAACCATACCGTCGTGGTGGCCGCACAGGAATTTAATAGCCCCTAAACTTAAAATCCTGGGAGCCAAATCTGCTCCTGTCTGAAAATGTTAAAGTCAATCACTGATGCATGTAACAAACTGACTGGCTGCCTGCAAATAACACCACATCAAAATCAAACATGTTGCCAACAGCCAAAAATCCACTCCCCCTTAACAGAGGCTTGTGACTCTCCCCCACAACACAAAATGTTAACACATAAGCTAAGTATATACAACAAAGCCCATGCATTAAAATAAGTGCCGGCTCTCAAATATTAAAAAAGACCAACAGTTAAACAGCGAATAAAAAATTTCATCATAACCTAAAATTCAGCACGCATAAATAAAATGCAACTTTTGACAAACTAAACTAATCACTAAGCCTATCCGCCAAATATAAACATGAACATTTTAACACACATACTTCAGAAAAAGAGAGCGATGGGGGGCGGGGTTAAAAATTTGACATCTGACATATCATCAAAGTAACACAAAACATTTACATGAAGATGGCCAAACACTGCCTAAAAGCAAACATGAACAGGGATCAACCTTATGTACCCTTTAGGGGCATATGCCCCTGGTTCATGTGATATTGCAACCAGATGAAAAAATATATGAGCCAACTTTGTGAAAGGACATTAAATATATGTTTGGAGCATTTTAAAACATTTTCCTTTTTCCTTAAATTCTTTATCTTTCTATCATACCTAATAGTGCCAAAAAATACATCTGAAACACATATCCTACAATTTTTTCATAAGAATTCTATCTAAAACCCTCCCCCAAATATTTCCCAAAATTATAACCCACTTCTAGCTATCCAAGAAACTATGACAAACCCACCATCACTCATCCAGTAGATCACCAAACATGAATGGGAAAAGCCCACATCCTGCACTGCAAATGAGAGTCAACAAAACTCCACCAATAGCATGCTTGCCACAACTTACCTGCTGCTGCCTGAAGAACATTAGTCCGTGACTTACCTTTACATGAAAATGACCAAACACTGCCTGAGTGCAAACATGCACAAGGATCAACCTTATGGTCCCTTAAGGGGCATATGTTCCTGGATTATGTGATTTTGCTACCTGATGATGAACTATAAGAGCCAAGCTTGTGAATGGACATTAAATATCAGCTTAGAACATTTAAAAAAAAATTCAACTTTCTTGAACTTCTTTATCTTTTTATCATACCTAATAGTGCCAAAAAATACATCAGAAACACAAACTATTCAATTTTTTCCCTGGAAAAATGCTCCAAAACCCCCAAACCTGGACAGTTAAAACATTTCCCTTCCACTGAAATTCTTTATCTTTTTATCATACCTAATAGTGCCAAAAAATACAACTGAAACACATATCCCTCAATTTTTTCAAAAGAATTCTATCTAAAACCCTCCCTCAAATATTTTCGAAAACTATAACCCACTCCTAGCTATCCAAGAAACTATGGCAAACTCACCACCACTAATCCAGTAGATCACCAAACATGAATGGGAAAAGCCTACAACCAGCACTGCAAATGACAGCCAACAAAACCCCACCAGCAGCATGCTTGCCACAACTAACATGCTGCTGCCTGAAGAACTTTAGTCCGTGACTTACCTTTACATGAAAATGGCCAAACACTGCCTGAATGCAAACATGCACAAATATCAACCATATGGCCCCTTAAGGGACATATGCCCCTGGCCATGATCTTCCGCCACTAAAGCAGGTCCAGCACTACCAGAAACCCAATATGCATGCAATAACTTTGTACTTAAACCTAAAATAGACTGATACACACTTGTAATGCTGCTGATGATACTTACAGACTTTTTAATCAAAAACCAAGTTTGTGAATAGACATTAATATCAGTTTGGAGCAATTTAAAACAATTTCCTTTTATTTGAACTTCTTTATCTTTTTATCACACCTAATAGTGCCAAAAAATACATCTGAAACACATATCTTCCAAACTTTTCATAAGATTTCTATCTAAATCCGCACTTAAAAAAACTTCCCTATTTTTGAATTTCTTTATCTTTTTATCACATCTAATAGTGCGAAGAAATACAACTATAAGAGCCAGTTTGTGAATGTACATTAAATATCAGTCTAGAACAATTTCAAAAAAAATTCCCATTCTTTGAACTTCTTTATCTTTCTATCATACCTAATAGTGTTAAAAAATACATCAGAAACACAAACTTTGTAATTTTCCCTTTATTTTGATCAGTATTTTCGTTTGTTTTGCATCTTGGGCGATACAAATGCAGGGAGATGCTGCCTGGGCCCGAGCACTGGGTTGAAGGGGTATGGAACCGGCATCGGCATCATAGGGTAGAAGCCTGCATACTTCAGGTCTGCTACTTCACTCATGTTGAGAAGAGTTTCTAGGGACAGAACTGCAGGCAGCACTAAACATCAGGTAGACTGAAGGTACATCAGAGAAATTCAATACACCATGCAACCTGAAAAAATAATCATACATACCATCAAAGCAACACAAAAATATCAACACAAAACATATCTCACCAAATGCAATCTTATATTATCACACCGACACAATATCTTCTTTAAACAGTAATTGTTTTGTTTGAGGGACAGTGAAGATTTGCATGGTTTCTATATTTTGTGGATGTGTTTTTATAAAATTGTATATTGAGTGATAGTTTTGTATTGATACTTTTGTATTTATTTCAATTTAATGTATGCTTACTATTTTGGGTTGTCAGGTGAATCAAGTTCCTATGATGCTCTTTGGTGTAGATGCAGTATGATGTCGAAGCCAGTTTCTATGAGTGCTGCCTGCAGTTATGTCCCTTGACACCCTTCTCACCATGAGTGAAAATGCAATCCTGAAGTATGCAGACCATTAACCCTGCCATCCCATGCATTCGCATTACATGCTCTTTGGGCTTATAAGTTTGTGACCAATAAATTATAACAGTACACACTTTTCCTGTCACCCAAAACAATTAAAATCATATCTTTATCTAAAATACAACAACAGTGAGAACGGAAGGGATGGCAGGGTTAAAGGTCTGCTAACTTCAGGACTGCATACTACACTCATGGTGAGAAGGGTATATATACTGACTGCTGAAATCGCGATAAAAATATTTACTACTTCCGTTTTTTTCAAAGTTGTTTTCTTACGATTGTGGGGATCAAAAAAAATCCACAAATGGGCAGGATGGATTATTTAGAGTCTGTTTTCTTGAAGTTGAAACTTTTTTTCCGGTTTTAGTGGCGAAATTAATAAGTAAATTTAGAATT
Organism: Maea johnstoni; assembly: GCA_963942565.1. Classification (NCBI taxonomy): domain Eukaryota; kingdom Metazoa; phylum Annelida; class Polychaeta; order Spionida; family Magelonidae; genus Maea; species Maea johnstoni. Next base: position 9,874,109 of record OZ012699.1, read on the forward strand.
TCGCCAGGGTTCCTAAATCAACATTCCAAAAAGCCGTTTTTGCCGTTTTTTTCCGAAGTCGCCATTTTTTTTCAAAAATTACAAATATAACCAACAAGTTATGATAATAGGGTAAAAGCCCTATTTGTTGCGAACACTTTGATGGGCCATTTGTAAATTTTGACCCAGAAACGGCGACGTGACAATTTATTGAAAAAAGTATGTTTTTTGTGTGAAATGCACACAATGCATATCAATGCCCTAATCTCGCTATATCAAAAAAATCAACTTCCGGTTGTAGCGAAAAGCTATTTTTTCGCTTCCAACCTGAAGTTGAATTAAAAAAATGATTGAATCAGATAGATGAGGATCTCATCTATCCAGGTAGGTAGTCATATTGTGATCGGGGGGAGATAGCTTGATGAAATTGACAGGAATCGGCGAGGTACCATTGAGAATGTACTAATCGCCGTGGTCAACACGCCACCATCGATGCGTGTTGACAAATATCTCAAAATATTTTCGATTTTCCGAAACCAAAAGAATTAATCTTAATAATATAGATACTTGGCTTGTTAATTCTTTTGGTTTCAGAATTTTAGAGTTAGAGATGGCCACAAACGAAAGCTTTGAAATCGGGGTGCAAATTTCGTCAAACCCGACCCATCGCCATGTTCACGCCACCATCGATGCGTGTTGACAAATATCTCAAAATATTTTCGATTTTCCGAAACCAAAAGAATTAATCTTAATAATATAGATACTTGGCTTGTTAATTCTTTTGGTTTCAGAATTTTAGAGTTAGAGATGGCCACAAACGAAAGCTTTGAAATCGGGGTGCAAATTTCGTCAAACCCGATATTCAAAACGGCGGAGGGTAACCTAGCCAATGTAAAAAATACGTGAATGAACACGTGAGTAAAATAGTAGTAAGAGGGATACAAATAGCCGCTCATTGGTTAATAAACCGCGGGAAAGAGTACCACGCGGTGTGACGATGAGGCAGTGAGACCGCTCATTGGATAATTCACCAGACAAACCACGTGGTGCTGTCACGTGATTAGCCGATCGCATTAAATATGCAGAAAACCCACGCATGCGCATCCACCACGCATGCGCATCCAAACGGCCGCCCCACCAGACGAGACGCGCTACAGAATCGCTTTGAAGAGAAGAAGACGTATAAATAAAACACGTAAAAATCCACCAAAAAAAAACTAGGCAACCCACAGAAACAATGAAACAAACTCTATAAACTACACACCCAACTCTAACAGAAACATTAAACAAAACGACCCCACCACACCCCACTCTCCAGATCATTCGCCTAGAATTTTCCAAAAATGCCATGTAAGACAACATAGGGAAAATCAGTAACCAGCTCCCAGGACCCTCCCCAGGAATGTAAGACAACAAAAGCAAACTGAATAAAGGTTGTTGTACAACAACCTCTAAAAAGAATGATACAAATTCGTAAAATCTTACCAGTTTGATTTCGATATAAAGTTATAATCTTATAACTTATCGAAAGTGTGTTGGTGTGTGCATTCAAACTGCTGAAGCCTATTGCTGAATATCCAATGTTTTTCTGCATGTACTCGCAATCCTTTGCTATCCGTAACACATCAAGAAAGAAGTTACGTTGCCAATGGCATGGCAAGTCCTACGCAAACTGAGTGCCAAATTAGTCAAGTCCTTGGAAAAGCAATTACCGAAAACGTCGTTTCTGCTGGAGCTGTTACTGCGATCTGTTGAGAGTAGACTCACGTGCCGTATTTCTACTCTTGATGCCTGTCTGTCCGTGCGTCAGGGTGGTAGAGCACTGAGACGGCTATCGTCCCGCTGTTTATATGTATCTCAGCAAGCTCCCTGGAGACCGAGCATCTCTAAACACTCGCAGTCACACTCATATATTCATAAGCTCTGTGGCGCCCCCGCGATTTTTAGGCTTTCGGTAAGTTTCTAAACCCTCTATTTAGAGAGGGGCTGTGGAGATATAACCTCTACAGGGTTTAGCAATAGAAACACCCTCTTCCAATGGTCTGAGGAGAAATACCCTCTAACATGGGTTTGCATTGAACTATCTTTAGTAGGGATCAGCTTAATTCCCTCTATCAGTGGTCAACAGAGAGATACCCTCTTTCACGGGTTAGCAGAGAGGTACCCTCTACCAGGGGTTGGCAGAGAGGTACCCTCTACCAGGGGATAACAATGAAATACCCTCTAGCAGGGTTTAGTAGAGGTACCATCTACCAGGGCTAAGTGGAAACATATACACTCTATCTTCATGAATAGCCTATTCTAGAAACCAAATTTCAAAATACAACATGAGAACCAGTGTCCAGAGAAAAGTACAATATAGCCATCATGGTTTTAAAGTTATGGTGACATTAATGAGACTACTTTGTATACAACAATAATGATGATGATAATAATAATAATAATAATAATAATAATAATAATAATAATAATAATAATAATAATAAGTTAATAATAATAATGATAATAATAATAATAATAATAATAATAATAATAATAATAATAATAATAATAATAATAATTATGATAATAATCATTATAATGATTATAAAAATAATGATAATAATGATAATAATAATAATAATGATTATACTTTAATATCACTCGCTATTTACCCATTCAAATATCATTCAATAAAGCAATATTTTTAGAAATATTTGAATGAAAGTTGTTGTTCCCGTTGTGCCTAACAACACCTCCTCCAATATTTTTTCAAATATTTCCTCTATTTGTGTAGCTATGTTCGAAGTTGTCAGACCATGTGTGCACTCCAGATGCAAATCAGTTAATGAAGTAATTTGTATACAGGAAGAATGATACTTAAATATCACTCATCATAAAACCAGCAACCGAACAGGTCCAGCAGGACTAATAAAACCTGACCAGATCCCATCAGATTAATGGAATAATGACCCATAACATTTCTCCTCTACTCCAATCAATAACGAAGGCCCACTTGTTGCCATGGAGATGTACAATAAATCTGATATTGGGTAAACAAAGTGGACTGGAAAGTTTACATAGCATTACTGTTTACAATGTAACCTTCAATTCAGGTCCCAATAGATTAATAATCTAAGAGTGCTTGGCCATGCATATTTTATGAGTACTGCTCCCTGCCAATAGACACCCAGTTCTACACTTTCACTTAAATTAACACATTTATTTCCCCTAACGTTACTTTGGCGTGAAGTTCCCTTATACAGCTTTGAAATTTTTCGGTTAACAAAGTTGTTATTTTCACCTTCTTGTGCCAGGGAGGATTTTTTTCCTAGGATTGCATCAATCAAATGCACACTGAGTGTGACTCAGGTGTTAAAATGATTTATCTAAAAGCAATTATTTGACACATTCTCACAACTGCAGAGCAGAGAACTCATTTATTTTGGAAAAAAAAACTGGCACATTTTTTAGCAATTCAAAGCACTCTCTCAGCGTACTCAATCAAATTCATAAAAAAAATCTAATCCCATCATCCTATTTGATCGATTATGTTTTATTTTCACAAAAATGAGAAAATTCTAACAATGTTTTGAAGTTTGTCATCACCATCAATCCATCATATAGAAATATAACATGATCTAGAGTATTTTTACTATTGGCGAGAAAAGGCCAAAATCCTTGGATGTGGCCCTGTATTTTTGGAGTGGATGACCATCACTTTATAAAATTTGGCTACCTTGGATTTTAAAAATTGGACATATCTTTGCGACGGAAGCAGATATCGGTTTGGCCTTTTATTAAATGATATCTACACTTTGAGATTTAAATAGTTACATGATTGTCACACTGGAAGGGGATACATGCTTGCCAGTAGAAGAGAAAATACATACTTCGCCTTCGACATTCACAAAATATTTCAATTTTTGTACTTTTTGAACTGATTATTTTTGCAAATGTATTCTTTGGTGCCTTTCTCAAAATCGTATGAGAGCAGATTTTTCAATTTCATACTATTTTGAGGAAAATTTGTGACTGGAAGAGGGGCTCGCTGAGAAAAAATATATATTCTAAGGTCATTTCTAGGTTATCCAAGGTCATTCAAGGTCATTTGGGTTTATTTATTTTCTGTATCCCCATTGGCTATCTTGTGGCCAAAAGTGTGAAAATATGAAAATGAATCACAAAGATATGCCCATATATGCTCTCCACTTCTGATTTTGACCTATTCGGCCCAACAGCAAATATCTTCCATTGACCTTAATTCAAACACCAACAACTTCCTTTCAAAGATTTTGTGAAATCATTCTAAATTCCTCAGTTATTTTAAAATGTATCATAGATACATACAACAAATTCTAGAAGAACTATAAAGCAAAAAAGGGTTAAAGAAGCTGCAAAACACATCTTTATCATCAATCAAATCTTGAACATTGGTGTTAAAACGATTCATCACAAGAAAGAATGCTTACAAATTCTTTGACACTTCAAGAGGGGAAAATGCATTTATTAGAGAAACAAACTAATGAGGAGCGAGTTTAACACTAAACTAAAACAACAATCAATCATCTTTTGACCAACAGAAAGTTATCAAGCTAGCCCTTTTTGACCATTTGCACCTGCCTTATTAACCCTTCAAATGCTAAGGCTACTATCGTCCAAAGCCATAGGATGTAAAGATCTTTGAAACCCATCTAAACCTTGTCATGTTGGTATTCATTGGATAGTTCTCACTGAGTACTCTCAGATGAGTACCCATGTGCCAAATGGGTTTAAGTCATTTTTCAGGTGTGTTTTTTTGCATCATTCTGTATTGGCCAAATTAGCCACCAGCAGCATAAGAGGTTAAGGATAATGACATATATATGGAGAAGGAATCAGTTCTTGGCTAAAACTACTGAAAAAGGCCATAAGTCATCAATTGGCAACTTTCTCCCATGCCTCAAACCCAATTGTAACCTGATAGCAGTCTTAAGATCACTCAGATGCCGGGGCAGCCCTGCTTGACACCCAAGACTTATGACAGTGGTTGGAGAAAGGCAATCATCAATACCCAATTCCTTGGACAACTCGGCTGTCAGGGCAGCCTCTCTCTATGAGATTCTATGGTGCCCAATGCCATAGAATCAAGGGCGTCAGTGGTCAGACATTGACGTGTGTGGTTTACTGGTAATCAATGACATGTCAAGAAACGACGCCACAGACACCAAATAAGCTGCTGTCGTCTACACAGTGCCAATATCCTCCAATACAACGCTAATCCTGCCTGGTGCATTGTGGGACAGGGGCGTCGGTATTGACACTGTGCCGCGCTATTTGCCGAGCCCACTCTCGGGGGAGATTGAGTTCGCGGTGACAAGCTCTTGAGACTTAAAGTTCTCCAAGCACCGAGCGAGATTTATCCACGTAGAAATCCGTACCGTCAAGTGGATATCTAATTTACCCTCACAAGTGCCCAGATGGCCTATTAAGTATGCAAATGTTCCCCATATAGGCATTCATACACCTGGTTGCTAAGGCAACAACTTTGTTTAGAGTTTCTGGCTGAAAATAACAAATTTGAAGACCTCAGCGAAATGGGTGAATTTATTCTTGCAGAAATCTGTTTATTCGAGGACATGACAAATGTACCCAGAAAACCAAAATGATCGCACAGAAATGCAAAAATGATATGCAGATCTCCTTCAGATATTCTGTGAAACTATCCCTTCCAATTAAATGGTAAGAATACTTTCGTCCAATCACAAGGAACCAAAGGTTTTTTTAAAAAACATTTAAACTCTGTCATGTTGGTATTTATTGGAAGGCTCTCGCTGAGTACTCTCAGATGAGTACCTATGTGCCATGGTTTCAGTCATTTTTCAGGTATTTTGCATCATTTTGAATTGGCCAAACTAGACACCAGTAGCATAAGAGTTAAGATCAATTCCTTAAAAGTTATTTGAAAAGGTATCCTAAGTTGAGACAACATGTGACAAGGAGAACATCAAGCATGGAGATTGAATCCTTAGGAATACTAGGTTCATAAACCACAAGAAAGCCTCTCTGAAAAATATATTATTTACATTTTTTCTATTTTTTTCAAAAAGGAAATACACATCCTGTGTCTCCTTTTACGATTATTGCCAGCAAAGACGCCATATTAACCGAATTACGCTCCGTACAAACAGACAGACAAAAATGTACTTTCGGCCGCCAGAGGTGACCTAATCAAGTTAATAGCTTCACTCAATAGGTTTTTTGTCTGTGCGCCAAAATATCCACTTCCACCCATAGATTTCTGTGCCAAAAATCCATTAAACCCTCCCGGGGGCCCCCACTTATAACCCCTACTGCGTCTGTTTGCAGGGCGCCCTGAGGGGGATTACGCTGACCGCTAAAAGCTCTTTTACATCGGACGCCCAGATGGGAAAAATGAAATTAACTATTAAAGAGAAGTTGTGAAGTTAGGAGCCGTCTTGGTATGGATGAAACCGACCGAGGTTGCGTTGTGTATTTGGTGCGACGAGCACTTGATAGGGCCAGTCTGGCAGCCAATCGAAACACTTCGCAGGGCCAGTCTGGCAGCCAATCAAAACACTTCACAGAGCAAGTCTGGCTGCCAATCAAAATACTTCACAGGGCCGGAAATGGATTACGGAAAGGGGACTCGCCCTCTCAGGAGAGAAGTCATCGTACCCAGTCAAATCCTTAAATGCACTATGTGTTCGAATTGTGATGCCAAGAATTGTGCAACAGCAGCTAGGCATGTGGTGAGCTCACTAATGCTTATAGCACCCAAAAAACATTGAAGTTTGAATAGGAATTTGAAATTTTGTAAATTATCCCTTTTTTCTGCAATATTCAGGCTAAGAAATTTGACTACCAGGGAAAACCACCTCCCAACCCCAAGTCACTGGCAACCTATTGACATGCCAGAGCAGGATTCAAACCTGGAGGTAGGAGACAGCTAGCAGTCAGTGGCAATTCCTGGGACCACTAGGCTATCAGGGCATGCCCACAGTGGTGTGAGACAGCTAGCAGTCAGTGGCAATTCCTGGGACCACTAGGCTATCAGGGCAGGCCCACAGTGGTGTGAGACAGCTAGCAGTCAGTGGCAATGCCTGGGACCACTAGGCTATCAGGGCATGCCCTCAGTGGTGTGAGACAGCTAGCAGTCAGTGGCAATGCCTGGGACCACTAGGCTATCAGGGCATGCCCTCAGTGGTGACAGACAGCTAGCAGTCAGTGGCAATGCCTGGGACCACTAGGCTATCAAGGCAGGCCCACAGTGGTGTGAGACAGCTAGCAGTCAGTGGCAATGCCTGGGACCACTAGGCTATCAGGGCATGCCCTCAGTGGTGTGAGACAGCTAGCAGTCAGTGGCAATGCCTGGGACCACTAGGCTATCAGGGCATGCCCTCAGTGGTATGAGACAGCCAGCAGTCAGTGGCAATGCCTGGGACCACTAGGCTATCAGGGCAGGCCCACAGTGGTGTGAGACAGCTAGCAGTCAGTGGCAATGCCTGGGCAGGCCCAGCATCTATAGGAAAATATTTGGAAGGAAAGGTATTTACCAAAATGAACCAAAAAGTTTCCTTCAAATATTTGCATTTTCATGTTCATAACAAATTATTTTAAAAGCACTGAAGCATTCAGATGTGAATTAGCACATAGTAAACATGGTGTGGGAGTGTTAACCCATTCATACATGTAGCATCCAAAAATACTTGACTATCTTGGTAAAATCATTACGACCAGAGCTTTGTTTGAAAATTATTTGATGAAATAATGTTGATCAAAATCAAACCTACAGCTCTTCTTCAAATAGTTTGTGAATTTGTGCTTGGTTCCAAAATTATTTTCAAAAGTATCACTAGTTCAGACGGCCATTGTCAAGGAGATCTCCAGGCATGAAGGGGTTAAAGAAGATGGTGAAATATAACGCCTTATCATATAACAACAAGATGTATCACCGATTAAGGGTTCTACATCACCCGATGAAGAGGGCGGCCATTTTGTTTCGGCGCCTCTGCGACCTTGCCGGGCGATTCATCAAGGTATAATTGCATAGCGCCACCTGATTCCGGCAATAAACAATGCCGTTCATTTCACGAACCCGACAATGTCACGCCCATATGCTCGATCCAATTTCCCGACCCTCAACTTTCATCACCTAGGACAATAATGGCCCTGATTGCTAGGTGAAGTTTAGACAGAGAAAAATCCTCTTTTTCCCATATTTCTTTTTTTGGCAATTTCAGTGCACACACAATCTGACAACTTTGAACATAACTCATCAAGTTATGTAACATTAGAAAAACGGGGTGAAACTTTAACATAGAATGCCCATCTTTTTTCCTGAAAATGGAAAAATGTTAATCAGATCCCAACCAACAACTCTCCTACAAATAGCTGACATGGTGGAAAATAAAAAAAATCTTAAATATTAAAAAAAAAACATCTCCTTCAAATATTTCGTGATTTCCTGCATTATTCCTGAAATATTTTCAAAAGTATTGTAGATCCAGACGACACTTATTATGTTATCAGGGAGAGTTCTGGGCACGAATGGGTTAATGCTGTGTGTAGGAATGTTGTAGCTAATCTCTCTCTGGGGAGTCTCATTAGAACTCCTTCATTACCGCAATCACCGTGATGTCATTTTCTGCCTACATGACTCCAGCCATCGCTTGACCTCCTACGAGCAACGCTGGCCCCGGATCAGAAACTCATCCCATGGGCTCTACTCTAGTCCATAATCAATATTTCTCATGTGGATATCTACAACCAAGAAATAACCTACACTGTTTGGTCAAACCTGTTCATGAGACCTTAAGAATCGGCCTCAAACTATAAGAAATTAACAGAGACTCTCAATCTGAGATTCAGTCCCATGGGGTATACTATTTTCCATAATCAACATTCCTCATGTGGATATCTACCGTAAATTCTCGCAAATTTCGGACACTTTTTATTAATTACGATTTTCATTGGCTGATGGTGGCCGGAATTTTCTGAAAATAGCGATCAAAGCTCAGTCACTGTGGCCGAAATTCGCCGAAATTATCAATTGAATTTTGAAACGAAAGCTAGATGGAAAGTTGATCGCTAACTTCATACACAATTTTCCCCCACAAAATCATTATTGTCCACCTACCTGACTTGTCATTCCTCTGCTATATATACTAATAAAGTATTGTGCCTCCCTTGCATGTTGTTTACTTGTTTATTATTGCTGCCCACACCAATTACACATTGTTGACAAGTCCAACTCCCAAAATGGCTCTGCCCATGAGATCGATGTCCCTACTTCCGGTTTCGGAGCTGGTGTGTTTTGGCAGATATAGGGACACTAGAAATGTTAGTTTATAATCTAAAATCATTAGGAAACTTAGTAAGTTTAAACATGTCTTTCACTGTGACCGATATTATCAATTGTCAATTGAATTGAAACGAACGCTAGATGGAAAATCGATCGCTAACTTCGTGAACAAGAACACAATTTTCCCCCACAAAATCATTATTGTCCACCTACCTGACTTGTCATTCCTCTGCTATATATACTTGTTAAGTAACTTGCCTCCCTTGTATGTTGCTAACTTGTTTATTCTTGCTGCTGCACGCCAATTATGCATTGAATTATACTTGTTGAGCTTGACAAGTCTTATTTCAAAACGAAATGGCGCTGCCCAAGCTGTATTCCACTCTACACGCAGAAATACGATACCCACTTCCGGTTTCGCACCAATCGTCTTTTGACGGATATGGGCACTAGAAACGATCATTGATAATCTAAAATCAATCGCAAACTTTGGAAATCTAAATGTTTTTTTCTTATATCAATGAAATTTACTTGGTGGCTGACTTTTGGTGAAATGTGTCCTTAGATGAATCGGGGGTGGGCGAAATTCCCCAGTAATTATTTTGTAGATGAATTATAGTGGCCGAGTTTCCTAGGGCGGCCGAGATTTGCAAGAATTTACGGTACATTCAAGAAATAACCTACCCTATTTGGTCAAACCTGTTCATGAGACCTTAAAAATCAGTCTCATACAATAAGAAATTAACAGAGCCTCTCAATCTGAGGTTTAGTCCCATGGGTATACTATTTTCCATAATCAATATTTCTTATGCGGAAATCTAGTCAAGAAATAACTTATCCTATTTGGTCAACCTGTTCACGAGACCTTAAAAATCGGTCTCATACAATAAGAAATTAACAGAGACATCCAAATCTGACCCTCAGTCCCATGGGGTATGCTATTTTCCATAATCAATATTTCTCATTTGGATATCTAACAGGGTCTTAGCAGGATTTCAAAAATGCCTATCCAAAACAGCGATTCCAAAATTTCTGCCTGGAAAATATTTTTAAATTACTCCCAAAAAGTCGAAATTGAAAATTCTTTATAGAAATTTTTGCCTGTCCAAAAAAGAGGTTATCAGGAAACTGCCTGTCCAAGAGACAGGCAGGACAGGTCCTGACTATGTCCCTGTTTCTAAAGTCAAGCCACAAACCTACTGTTCACAGTCAGACCTGTTTTAGTGACCACCTGCCTATAAATTAGATCGGTTTCATATGATTAACAATTAAAGTATTTACTCGATCCAGTCACTGTATTCCAGATTCAATATACTTCACGTGGAGATCTACAATCAAAATCTAACCTCAACAGTCAAACCTGCTTTAGGGACCACCTACCTTTAATAAAGACCATTCTCATACAACACATAAAAGTCTTTGTTCTTGCTAAGTTGAACAATACCTCTCCAAATACTTCACAAACATCAATCAATATGATGAGTTACTTTCAAAATTGTCACACCAAGTGGACACTTCAGGTACAGAAGGCATAGGAAATATAACTAATTAAATCTTACTTTTTACATCTACCATCGATCTTATACTTCATGCAGACCCTGACCAGGGCATGTAAGAAAGCTGCCAGTGACTTAGGGTGCATTTTTGACTGGCACACCACGATTTACAACTGGCTAGTTTCGACTTAGCCTCAGTATTGCAGTTAAAGTGCCAATAAACGAAATTCCAAATACGGCTATAAATGTGTTGACTATTGGCACGACCTTGACCTTAATATCTACATGGTCTTAAGAACCGCCCAGCAATCCTTGTAATGGTGGTTTGGCCTTTGAATTAGTGCCATATATCACCACTAGGTGGAGGATGAAAGGAACGAGTTAATTACCGGCTTGTTTGGCATTCCACGCGGCAAGCCCTCTCCATTCAACCAATCACAATGAGTCAGGCATGAAAAGGTTGCAGGTTCGTCAACGAGCTTCGTGCGCAACTTCATGGGCCTCAAATATCAAGTCTTCACCTGTATTCTCTCCACAAAGCTTGGAAAGAAATAACCATTTGGCTGCTAGAATGTTGTCCTTGATTTGAGGTTCATTTTATTTCTAAATATCTTTTTATTCATTGTCCAACTAGTCAATAAGTACAGTTTTACAGAATGTATAGGTATAGCAAAATATCATATTTTGTATTCTACACAATGATATTCATATATGTACAATGATATTCATATATTTATTCTTTTTTATCATAAATATTTGAAAAGGTAAAAAAGTCTTTATCAAAGAGTTTTATTCTTTTTCTTTCCTTTGATATAATATTTGTACTTATCTTGGAAACAAAAGTTCTTTGTTTTAGTGATGTCATTGATAGGAAATTTTATCGATTCGATTAATTGATATATTTTTCGATTCGATTCGATACGATTCGATACGCCGTAACATGCTCGTAGGGCACAATTATTTATAGATATGTCATTGATATCCCTTTATTTTGGTTGGATACCCTCTGTCTTGGCCATATGCCTGAGTAAAGCACACCATTCCTTCCAATTTCCCTTAAAAAAGCCATAGAAAATACTCCAATATTTAGTCAGATTTTCACTTTGCATTGGTTTAACAGGAAAATGTCCGGGAAAAGTGCATTTTTCATTCATAATCATACGCCATTATTGGGGTGCAGAATATCGATTATTTCGATTCGATACCCAATCATTCGATTTGATTTAATTGACAAAGTGAAAATGTCGATTTATCGATTTGTCGACTATCGATGACATCCCTACTTTGTTTCATATTTCACATTCAGTATGTGTGGTTTTTATTCTTTTTTCAGAGCAATGTAGATTAACTTCTTATCCTGCTGTGAAACCTTTGAGCACTGCTGCATGCCACAACAATTGTTGTGGTTAGCAGGATAAGGGTTAAAAGGTGATCATTTGAGGTTCATTTTGGTATGTCGCATGACTATGGCTGACCAATTTTATGATAGTCAAACATACACAAACTGGTACTGGATTCTTTGCCAATTCCCGAATACAACTTGACATGGGAGATATGTGGACAAATCATGATTTGAACTAACAAGTGTTACTAGCTCTATCACCGGTCCTCTATAGCTATGTTTTAGTTCTGATGCAGGGTATAAGCCAGTATATTTAAAAAGTGGGTGCCCAAAAATTTGCAATTGTAAACTTTTTGGTTGTCCTATATTTCAAGGGAGACCACAATATACTCTTTAACATGTATTTTCTAAATGAAATAAAGCATAATATTCTTATACATTGCCTTGGGAATTATATTGAGGTGAAAAGAAATTCAATTATATGCTTGAAATTGACATTTTAAGAAATTCCTCACCAAATTCTTTGGGTGTCCTGAAGGGTGATTTTTGAGGGTTTAAGTGTCAAAATGACACCCAGACGCCCTGCTGGCGAGACTCCTTTCTGTTCCAGGGTACGTTTTATTTCCGGTCAGTGGCTCTGGCACCCTTCACCATATGAAGTCGACTCCCGGGGCAATTTGCTCAGAACATCCGAGACCCATAAACTTCATGAAAGCCACATCAATTTTTGCCTCCTCCCGGGCAATATAGAGGAAGATTACTCAATCGCTGACGCTAATTTGTCTGTTCGTCCCCCATCGGACTCGTAGAACGGTACTTCGTATCAGGGCAGTCGATACTTATGCATTTATCGACTCGCTTAATGTGTAACTTCCCCTACAACTCAACCCTTGCATTTTATCGGATAGAAAATATATGGCCAATGGAATTACTCATGGGAGCATCTATCGAACACTAATTAAATAAATACTTATAAGTTTTGCTATGTAGAAGAACGTGGGTATTTGCGTTTCCGATTTGGTAGGAAGATGAGCTGAATTATGGATAATCCATAGCCACTCAACATGTTATTACTTTAAGGAAATGGATTACATCATTAGAAGTTAATCCCCTGTTTAATTTGTCTTCCTTAACCCTTTCCTCCCCACTACTGTATACAGCTTTAATTTCGCTTTACAGCCCTGCTGGGAGGTTTTGTGCTACTGTAACTTTGGTATTCAAGCACTCAAACTTTATATTTATTTGAAGGATGTTATTTTGGTGCTACCATTGCGAGCTCTAAAATAGCAAAAATAAAATGTCTGTAAAAAATACCATTTATACAGTATTTGACTTAACCCACTCATGATTTAGTTCCTCAAAATTTTCCTCAGTATCTACAATACTTTTGACAGTAACTTTGTTCTGTTTTATATTTTTTGTTGAAAACTGACTTTGGAATCAAATACTAAATCATAAACAACATAAAGTATCAAAAGGAAAATGGTTGCCATGTTATAATCAACATATTGCTCCTTCAAATATTTTCCGTAAAATGCTTGAGGCGCCAGGTAACGTGTAGAGCTCTGCATACTTAATATGAAGTGCTTTTGGTAAAAATCTCCATTGTTCTTCTTTTGTATTCCTATCTACATGAACACATGATTGTGAATAAGTTGCCAGTGACTTGCGGTTAGGTGGTGGTTGTCTGGTTCCCTCCACTTCTAACGATTACTACTAGTAACGATTATTACTACTACAACACTACTCCACCTACTAGTCATGACTCAGCTGCAAAACTGCAGAAAAAGTGACTTAAAATCAAACTTTAAAATTCCAAACCCAAGCACATAACAAACACTAAGAATTTTATATTTGGGGCCACAGGTCTGAAAGATATCACTGAACAAGTCCAGACGTTTTCAAACAAGAATGAGAATTAAATTGCTTTTTTGGCCAATATCCTTTTGATGTTTAAAACATATCTACTAACACGCCACGAAATTGATCAAATGCAAATACATGAAGGCGCAACCAAGGTCACATGATCCCTTAAGATTCCATTGGAACTCTTGCGAGAAAAATCCTCCAAGTTCAGAAGTCTTGCGAAGCCTTCAATTGATCCTGGTGGGATTTCTAGCAATCTAGAATAGAAATCGCCAAGGTCTCCGAAAAAGTCTCAGGGAGATTGGTTGGATACTCTTGACGATAGCGAGACAGGGGTTGATCGCTATTCCTGATACGCGAACCAAATGCTGACCTCTTGACCTTTGAGAATGGCCAATAGAATGAGCAGGCTGAACCGTGGGTGGTAACTATCAATCATGGGAGATACAAATCATTCACTCTCAAGTGCTTAAAGATTGGGGACTTTAATTCAAGAGTCTTCAAACTCTATTGCTATGCATAGGTAAAGTCATTGTAGCAATTAAAGTTTTGTGAATTATAGTTCCCCTATGCCCATGTTGCTCTTACATTATTGCTATTCTTTTGCTTGCTCTCTCTCTCTCTGTCTCTCTCTCTCTGTCTCTCTCTGTCTCTCTGTCTGTCTCTCTCTCTGCCTCTCTCTGTCTCTGTCTCTGTCTCTGTCTCTCTCTCTCTCTGTCTCTCTCTCTCTCTCTCTCTCTCTCTCTCTCTCTCTCTCTCTCTCTCTCTCTCTCTCTCTCTCTCTCTCTCTCTCTCTCTCTCTCTCTCTCTCTCTCTCTCTCTCTCTCTCTCTCTCTCTCTCTCTCTCTCTCTCTCTCTCTCTCTCTCTCTCTCTCTCTCCATCCCTCAACGGATCGATAGCTCCACCAATGGTATTACCCAGCCAGCAGCCTTGTGCTACTTAAACACCAAAGACAGGCCTATTGCCTAGATTAGCTAACATCACTATTTCATCTCTGTGTTATTGCACATACACTATGAACCATCTGCTGTACGACCCAACAAATACCATCGAATAGAAGTGGTACACAGCATTCCATGCCGCCTTCAAGTCTGCAATCATCCATAAATCAGAATCCACTTGTAGGGCTGTATAAATATGTTAACCCTTTTAAGCCTATAACAGCCAAACACATCCTGACTATTTGAGTTACTGTATAACTGGTTTTCTAAACTGCTATGTATCTGCTTTATTTGAGGGATTGAATGTGTGAATTTAAAGTACCACAAATACCCTCCACCAGGGCTGAAAAGCGAATTTTTTAGCCCTCCAAATTAAAGCCGTATACAGTATATCTTTCTTACCAAGGCACTTCTCAGAAAAAATATTAAAGTGCTAATGACACCAAGCAAATTAATACATGAATTCAATCTTTGTTACCACTCCCATCATTCTGTTGCCGAGCAACTGCCACTCCTAGACAGGTCCCAGCAATCAGGAATTAAAGTGACTGATTTCAGATAAAGAGTTACTTTCGAAATTGTCACCTGGATTTTTGATGCGAAAGTTGTTGATGATTTTCTGAATAGCATTCCTCCTTCAATTTTTGTCCAACTTTACTTTTTGTGAGCACAATTACATCAAAATTGTGAGGCTAGTTTTGGGTGCTCTAAGCATCATTGGGTTAAATTCAACAATGCATGAGTTATCAGAAATGACAACAACAAGCAAATTAATACACGTACACGAATAGCACTTAAGGACCTTAATTCACTGACAACTGACCACTGTCCAGCACAAGCCTCAGGGCTGTCCATTCAGTCTCTCCGGCCACCACTAATACCCGCTACTTATTGATCTGCGATAAACCAATTACCCACAATGCCCTGGGGTATTCCGGGACGAGGGTTAGGACAGCCTAAGGAACTGCAGATGACCGCGGTCATCTCAAGACCAACACTTCTGACAACATTTAACCCACTAACATCAGAAGCATATGTATGTGCTGATATATATATATATATATGGAAAAATCTTGATATTAACCATGCGGAAGCCAAATGTGCAAGACAATTTGGGAGTGACAATAAAAAATGTACATACCTTATCAATGCATGTCCCGCAACTTTCTTTTAGGTTGCCCGAGTCCAATTTATCTGAAAGAAACAAAAAGTCAATATAATTCTACGATTTAGAAATGTCATCAAAGAACCAATATTACACATCTGTTGTTTATTTTAGTTTTGTATTTTATAGTGAATTTGGCACATAGGAAAATATCTTGATAATTAAGTCATTTTCCAATAACTTCTTATCTGCAATATTGTTGCAACTATGACATCTTCACAAATAACTTAATGATATAGCTTTAACTTGAAAAACATTTTAAGGAAAAATGTGAATTAAGTTCTGATTTAACGTCATTTCCCCATCTTATATTTCTTCTGAGAATAGCGTCACAGCTATTTTGGTTTTGAATGGGTCAAAAAGCAAATTCTTTCATGAAACCAAAAAACAGTATTTAAGCTGAAATTTACCGAGTCTGGGCAGAATAATACAAATGATATAACAATAAGATAACAATAAAGTATTTAAAATTATCAACACTATTATAATAAGATTGTCAGCTCATAAAAATCAGCATTGTATTACAGTAAAAGAACAAAACTGCCACATTCTCCTTTTAATGTTGATTTATCTTGGCTTTTAACACATGGCTGACAGACAGAGTAACAATAATAGCGCGCACACACGCAATGAACAACATATTGTAAATCACGCATCATTAATTATGGACACGCAGACCGTAGCCTTGAATATTGTCCTGGGATGGGGGATTAGGTCAATATAGCAACTGGGGGTGAGGGGAGGGGGCGATATAATCCAGCCCCTCTAATATTGCCCTAGAATGTATATTTGGGTCAATAAAACAAATAGAGGGTCATAGGAGGGTAGACGCAATCCCTCACCCCTAATACTACCCTGAAATAGCTAGGTGAATTAGATCATTAAAACACATAGAGGGTAAAGGGTAGGGTGATATATTCCTTTATCCTTACAATTGTCCTGGTATTAGGTCAATAAACAAATAACTACTTATATTGCCCTGGTTTTAGGTCAATAAATGACTGATATTGCCCTGGGATGGGGAAACATGGCCAATACAATAACTGGAGGGCAAATTTTTATTATAACAGGGGGGGGGGGAGGCTTTCCCTAATGTTGCATTGGACTAGAATGAGTATGACAGATAATCTTCATGTTGATTATCTGGGCTTATGCAATATATGCAATATCATTATTCTGAATATATTCCACATCAAGATTATTAATCGCTAGTTAGATGTAATCAGTGAAAGTGGTTGCATTGTGTAGTGGCAATACCGGCACACTTGCATGAGGCTGAACCCTAAGCGGTAAGAAAAGCTTAAAGGGTCATTATCATCACATTCATGGAAATTGTTTTGTGCACAATAATGCATTATCTTCATCATCCTTAAGAATATTGTAATCACCATATACAGTAACATCAACCTCATCATCATCATCATCATCATCATCATCATCATCATCATCATAATCATTGTTGCCGTCATCATAATCATTACCATCCTGGATATTATAGCCTTGGCTGTTATCAGAATCACATTTTCATCAATATCATGACCATCCCCATCATCATCTGCATCATCATCAGCTACCAAACCTTGTGTGGACTCCAGAAGTAAATTGAATATACAGAAGCCCTCTCTTACCTTGGACAATTAGGACCTAGCAAAAGTGTCTAAGGTAACCAAGATCCCACTTATATCTTTAACATTGAAATTGATAGGAATGATTTCCGACCAGTGCGTTTGTCCGAGATACGTGAAAATCAGAGGTAGTCGTGAGACTTGCTGTGTTAGGACTAAATAGTTAGAACTCACTAATGACAATAAAGGAACTCCAGAGTTTCAAAAATGAATATTTTGATGCCACTACCTGCTTCGACACAGCTAATTCTGAGCTCTGCCTTGGCCAATATTTTTAATGAGATTTCAGCTGTGTGTGTGATCATTATGGGCGATCGCCAGAGGGCAAACTACAACACAAAGAGGTGGGTGGGTAACGACTGCTGCTGCTACCGCTACCTCACTACCGCTACCGTGTGCATGCCCAGTGTACTTGGCGTGGCCAAGTGGCAGGCTGCATGCTGTACGGGGCAGAATGCACACGCATGTTGGCAGGCTGACAGCGTGACAGGTGGACAGACGGGTAGCAGCGAGACAGGCAGGCGAGGAGCAGGTTATACATGTAACACCTCTGGCTTTGTGCAGCAAGTGAATAATATCAGAGGAATATTGTTAACACATAAACGCCCGCAGTGGCCAAAAGCAGTCTTACAATATCGATGAGATCTTTCAGGTGAAAGTGTATTGGGGAAAATATTTGAAGGAGAAATGTTAATCAAAACACTACCAACAATTAACTCTCCTTCAAATATTTTGTAACAGCATTCCTTATTCTGAGGTTATTGTCAAAAGTAGCACAGATCCAGACAACAATATCTGGAGAAACTCTATAGCGTGCACATTTACTAAAGAATGAAGCATACATTTACTTCTTTTTCAAATGGGAGGTTTTTTGGTACGGTTCTGATCAACATTTCTCCTATCAATACATATTAGAGAGAAATTGTGACCCATTATGAACTGAGCATAAATTTACTTAAAATTAAAATGAGAGGTCTTCGCATGGGTACTGATAAATATTTCTCCTATTAGTGACCATTGGAGGGATATTACTAACAAATGCAAAACCTTGGAAATCTTGACAGTGTTGGACCAAACAGACTTTTGAAAATATCTTTGAAATCAATCAAGGAATCACCAAATCATAGAGAGGTAGTTGTAGATTAGGTTTTGATCAACATTTCTCCATCAAATATTCTTTTAGAAAAATGCCATAATGAGATAGATTACTTAAAACCTTAGGATAAAACACTAGATCAGCATTGTAGAGTAATGGAGAGATATTGTTAACCTTTTCATGCCTGGAGTTTCCATTAACCCTTGTTAGTCCAAATTATAATTTTGCACCCGAATGTCTGATGCCAAATTGTAATGGAATTATTTCCCAAAATCCAGTACGAGTTTGTTCATGTTTGACGATCTTGTAAAATTTTGGTCCACAATAGTCATGTGGCATATCTAAATGAAACTTGAATCTAGCACAAAATTCTGACAGCCACTTGCCTATTTCTTAAGTATGTAAGGGACTTTCAGATTGCCAAGCCAGGCTCTTCTTTAAACAAATTTGATTATATCGCATTCATATATGTGTGCACGGACCTCTAGATTATGCATATATGGGTGTGTGGCATTGGAAGGGTTAAATATCAAAACCAAGAATATCCATCACCAACAGATCTCGCTCAACAGCCTTGGCATGACTCCAAGCCTAGGTGTTGACGAGAACCACTCAAGAGGTGCTTTCCGTGCATGTGCATGAGAAACTTCTGGGAAGACATGCACTATGTAACGTCAGTGTTGTTTCAACTCCAGCGTCTAGTGACATCACACTGAGACAAGATTCCTGGAGATTAGGTGTGTAGAGGGCTTTACTATGGGCCCTATGGTAATTGGTCTGTGCCGATCGACCAATCCATGTTCTCTTCATCTAAGACCAAAACTAAATAAATCCCTTGCCCAAAGATCATCCACAATTCAACCTCCCCCCTGTCATCCCAAAATACCCCTGTTTTGACCACGCGGGGCACTGGAGCGAAATATGACAGGCAGCATCTGCCGGATGGAATGTGGGTGCTCGTAAAGTGCGGAATGACGTGAACTATCGCCATCGCTCGCCTTCCGTCTATCTCTGACTGGCCAGGCCTATCACAGCCTACTTCAGCAACCGCTCGCACCACCAGGTTTACTACGGCTTACACTTAATGCTTAAAGTGATTGTCTACAACAATAGCAATGATTGTTGTAGACAATCAAGTTAAGCCTGAAGCCTTAGTCTAAGCCATAGTATTAGCCAGTTTGGTGTCTGGGCGTCATTTGGACACCCACACCATCAGAAACCCCCACTTACGACAACAAATTTTAAGTGAGTAATTTATCAAAATGTCATTTTCAAACATATGATTTTTATCGCCCTAATATAAACCCATGACATTGTATAAGGATATTGTGCCTTATTTCACTAAATAAATACATGTGTGGTTGTCCTTACCATTGGACTGAGTTACCCTCTTTAAATGAAGATTATTATTATTATTATGATAAAAGTATATGCATTCGACTTATGTTAATAGCATGGGAAACATAGATTTACTTGTTTAACATTAAAACATTCTTAAAGAAAATGTTTGCATCAAAGTTTTAACTGACATCATGCAAATTAATCAAGACAACTAATTATAACAATCATCCAAAACACAGATAATTAGAAGCTGAACAAACAACTCTTCTTCAAATATTTTGTAAAATTATTCGTCAAAGTTACAATTTCTAGATCAACTTTTAAGCGTAAATCAATAAGCATTAATGGGTTAAATCATATGAGGCATTATTGACCAAACTCTAACCCAGAGCACATTATAAAAAATGTTCCCCAACATGTTGAGTCAATATTCCGGAAAAACACATCCTCAACATTTCTATGCTGACAATATATTCCTAGGGGTCTCAAAAGAGTGGAACATTGCTTGATTTATATCACCAAAATAGTCTTTTTTGAAAAATAATGCTTGATTTATATCACCAAAATAGAATTTTATGAGAAATATCACCAAAATAGTCTTATTTGAGAAATATTTCTTGATTCATATTGCCAAAATAGTCTTTTTGAGAAATATTCATTGATTCATATCTTCAAAATAGTCTTTTTGAGAAACATGACTTGATTCTTATCACCAAAGTAAAAAGAATTGAGGAATATCGCATTTGGTCCTAGTGGTCTAATAAGAATGGAAATATTGCTAGTTTTATATCACCAAAATACTGTAGAACACAAAATTCACGCGTGTCGCAAGTATAGCAAATTTGGGAGTTTTGCATCATAGCGTATCTTTATATTAGCGTCTCTTTACAGTAGCCGCCGCCGCTGACAGCGCCATCTGTCGCAAAAAAGACGAACTAATTTGAGCAGAGAATGCTTCTCTCAAAAGGGGGCGCCCGTATATACTTTGTTTTCTGGACCGGGACAGTTGAAAAAATTGTCACAGTTCATATCATTAAAATACATTGAATAAATTCTTTATCTTTGAAAAATCATGTCATACTAGTATCATTTTATCTTACCAGTTCATCAGTTCTTATTTGGCATCTGTTACAAATGTAACAGTGTAGATTTAAATTCTGTAAAATTGATTAATTTCAATCAGTTAAAAAAATGTCACAGTTCATATCATTAAAATACATTGAATACATTCTTTATCTTTAAAAAATCATCATGTCATATCATTTTATCTCACCAGTCTTCTCAAACTAAATTCCAAATTCACTTTGGCACATTACAGTTATCATTTGGCAGTCTTCTCAATCTAAATTCATTTCGATAAAAGTGTTTAAAATCTAGCTTTAAATGATGTTAAAAGTTACAGTATTTAAAAGTCACAGTCCAGGTTGACAGAAGCCAGAATACTGAGCTCTTAATCTAATGCTGCCAGAGTGAAGCAACCAGATGGACTTTCTAAATTTGGCATTTGTTTGTGTGTAAACAGGGCCACCGGAACAATAGCTGGGCACCTATCCTTCTGGTTGCTATGTGCAACACTCACTCAGTATTCTGGCTTCTGTCAAGCTGGACTGTGACTTTTAAATACTGTAACTTTTAACATCATTTAAAGCTAGATTTTAAACACTTTTATCAAAATGAATTTAGGCCAGAAAACACAAAAAGGGCTACGTATGCGTATTGGTTCAAGAAGGGCTACGTATGCTTCATGTTTGTACTAGTGGCGCTAGGGTTTCAGCAGGGCTACGTATCTTCTATTAGATTTACTAGTGGCGCTATCTAGCGGCCACCACTAAAACGAAAATTGACGTCAGCGCCACCAGTGGCTAAAAAAAAAGACAAAAGTACAGCGTTTTTATATATAGCGAAGCGGCACCAGACGCTATGTACGCTATATATAAACACACGCGGAAATTTTGTGTTCTACAGTAGTCTTTTTGAGAAATGTTGCTTGCTTCATATCACCAAAATAAAACATTTTGAGGAATATCGCTTGATTTATATCACAAAAATAGCCTTTTCTGACTGCCACAGGCATGAAAGGGTTAAAGCCATGTTTTCCAGTCTCCCCAAATTGATTTGTCAAAGTATTCTTGGTATTCAGGAAAAGGTAAAGCCATAAAAGTGTTATGCTTCTCATCAACTGTGAGTGTCTGGTTTCTGGCAGGGATATGACTATTTAAGTCCCTGTTTCTAGGAAAAATATGTGGTCACCAACATTATTCCTCTTTAAGAGTAAGGTTAAAAGTTGTCTGGCCATGTGACATGTGTGCACTCAGCACGCAGATGTGTCATCCTGAAAGTTAGCGGTGACCAGAGACTATTCCGAATGGCTAGAAAGGTGATGAGATGTATTTATAACTTTTTATATAATTCCTGAATACCAAGAATTCTTTGTTGAACTGGAGACTCCAAGGAAATGTATGATTTTTACCCTTTCACAACTTAATCTACAACTCTTTGTCAAATATTTTGTGATCTTACACAATATACCCAATTGATTTTTACAACTATCATGCATTCAGATAACGTAACCTAGAGGAACTCAAAGCAAAAATCAATGTATTATGCAAATGAATACATAAAGCCAGTCATATGCCTGTGGCACTACAAAAAGGCTTTCAGCGCCCTTCTTTTGGAAGAAAAATACTGAAAATAATTCTCTCAGACAAGCAATTTCCGGTGAGTATTTAACCTATTCATGCCTGAAGATCTCCTTGACAAGTGTCATTAGGATGTATATATTATGGAGTTTGGCATAAATTTGGAAAAAAAAATGAAGGAAGTGTTATATTGATATGGTTCTGAAGATCATCTCTGCTTCAAATAATATTTAAAAATCGTTTTTGTTAGGAATTAATATTCCCAATATAGTCAGGCAGTTTGGCTGCTACTGGGATGAATGGGTTAACAGAAAAAAAGATTATTAGAAAACCAAGATTTTTTTCTGAAATAATTTTCAAATTCTTATTAGATTTTTTCAAAATTAATCATATAAGTATCAGAAACCCAAAACAACTGTATATTTTCTCTGGAACATTTGGGAAGCAATAGGTTAATGTAAACACTAATGTTAAGAGTATGTAAACCTAGACTCAAACACAGCTGGTAGGCAACCTCCACCTACTCTCTTGACCTGAAATATCACACACTGTTTTTGAAATACATCACTTATGGGGAAATCAGCCTAACAGCTAGAAAAACAACCCTTGCATTCAGGGGTCTCATGCTTGCAAAAATATAAATATATATATATATATATATATATATATATATATATATATATATATATATATATATATATATATATATATATATATATATATATATATATATATATATATATATATATATATATATGTATGTATGTATGTATGTATGTATGTATGTATGTATATATATATATATATATATATATATATATATATATATATATATATATATATATATATATTATATATATATATATATATATATATATATATATATATATATATATATATATATATATATATATATTTATATTTTTGCTAATATCTATCTAATATCTATCTAATATCTCTCTCTCTCTCTCTCTCTCTCTCTCTCTCTCTCTCTCTCTCTCTCTCTCTCTCTCTCTCTCTCTCTCTCTCTGTGTGTATGCCATATTCTGAAAGAGAGAGAGTTAATAAACTAGGATATAAACAAGTTGTAAAGGTTACCTGGTATCCACTCTCCAGTTCTATCTCTGAGGTAACATTGCTGGAACTTTGGCACAATTGATCACCAGGACCGAAGTCGGGTCAATAACCTTTATCTTCATAAGCCCTCGCGCTATCCTATGAGAAATGCAACTTTTATGACTTCCAGGCCACAAAATAGACTTAATTCATCAAAGATAAACTGTAAGTAAGCCGTAGTTAATGCCAATCTCATGTGATAAGAATCGTCCCAACTCCATCGGCTATGAATACTGACAGGGCAAAAGAGATAAGTCTCTGGAATGATACTCATCCTGCACAAACACAGTTGCCAAGAAATAAATCACTATCGGTTACCGTTTCCATGGCAACATGAAACTCATCGCTAAGCGCTCTATCATCCCGTCAGGTTACGGAATACCCATATTCTCTTATCTGTGCATATGTATATGATAAATGGTGAGATCAGAAGCTTAACGAACCCGATCTCGACTTAAACTTGCCAACAAGAAATATTATGGGATGGAGCGATCATCGCACAGATGGCCGTGCATGTTTTTAGGTCAAGTTGAGGCTGGCACCAATGAAAACAGCATATCATATTCACACCTGTTGCCCAACCTAATATAGGGCGGAATTATTGGACTACTGAGCTGCAGAACCCAAGTCTTGGCGAGGATTCTTAAAGTGGGTGCCCAAATGGGGCATCATAAAATGTTGGGCTGTCTAAAATTTCAAGAGGTTACATTATCTACAAATTTCAGCCATAAATATTTATTTAATTATCAATGAAATACATAATACATTAGGCTAATATTTATGCATTGAAGTGGAAATTTCAAATTACGAGTATGTGCCTGAAAATGACGATTTTAGAAATACAATAGAACATTACTTGGGTTTTTGTGATCTTACAGGGTTTGTGGGACCACATGATGCCCAAACACCCTGCTGCCCAGTGCACAGGAGAGGACTGTCATTGCAAACATTTGTTGTTGTTACTGATTTTTTTTTTTGGTGGGGGGGGGTGTTTGACGTGATTTTTATCAATTCTAATTCTGATTACAACTCCAAGCATTTTTTTACTTGACCTGCTAACACTAGCTCCATGCAAATCAACTTCTTTATGGAATCACGATTATATTGTAACTAAATTGTTTCAAACCAGGAGAATACTCAATAGTTATCTAATGATATCATAAATAATTGCCTGCATGTTCTGTGTATTTAGAAATATTGTTACGAAAAAAAGGTTGGTAAGAATTTATCTTCTATCACATCAGTCCACATTTTATATTGGAGGGAGCCCTAACAAAGTATTCCTCATATTCAACCACTTAAATGCTTGAGACGTAATAATGCCAATCTTTTTTCTTTTTTGTGTAAAATTACTAAAAGCAACTAACTATTCATTTCACTATATGTATTGTATTAAAATAATAACAATACATCTTAATTCAGAGCTATCAATGTATCACTAGCGAGATATTTAAAGATACAATGTATTTCAATTATTTCCGATTTGAATCTTGTTCTCTTAAAATATCAAAATATCAAAATTTTGGTCTATGGGGTTAAAGGCAAATACACAATTTGG
>OZ012699.1:9902256-9907256 GCA_963942565.1 Maea johnstoni
ATCTAAAAATAGGTAAAAAAAAATTACTAGGCCAAGGGCAAGGCTAGTAACCTGTATTTGAGACCCACCTGCACTCTCCTGAACGAGCTCAGTATAATATATCATCTGCTAAGTTCGTGGTGATATCTTTAGCCTGTCATCCCCGTCATCAGAATAATTGGAAGAAATATTACATCTAAATATAACACAGTCATTACCTCCCAAGCACCAATTAATCTTCGCTAATTTAACATCCCCCCCCCCTCCCACCAGCACACACACACAAATACGGCGCCCTGCAAAGGGCTTCAGTAATTTGATAATTTTACATATGGTTAGCTAGTTATATGGTTTAAGGGTAAAAGTAGAGTAGCATTTAGTTTATGATATAATTGAATGGGTTTTTTCGTCTCCATTTGTATTAAATGGTATGCTTCTTAGTGCTTAGATGATCACAGATGACGACCCCATCCGTAAGCATTGGAAAGATCTCACTGTGGTCACCTGGTGAGCAGTTTTGCAACTAAATCAAGGTAGACTCAGATTTGAGCCGGTATAATATCTATGTTAAAAACATAAAAACACTAAAAATGCTTGGCCTATGTCTAGGTTACCCTAGAGCCCACATACCATCCCATAATTAGAATCTCGCCTATTGACCTTTGAACTCTAATATTTTCCGCAGATGTTAACACAAAGCATTTAACATGGATTTATACAGACTTTTTACCAAGATCGTGTTTCAAAAAACTCCGAGCACAGTGAAACTCAAAACTACTTCCCTCGGAAATGAAATATGAGAATATTATCCTCGTAGCATCTGGAGTGCGCATTTGGTCTGAGAGAGAAACAAACGATTCTTCGTCTAAATCAGAACATAACTCACCAAATAGAGTTATATTTGATTATTATCTCAAGAAGAATTGTGAAATCCACTACAAACAACAACTTCCATTCAAATATTTCTCGAAATATTGCTTTGTTATTAAGTTACTTCCATATTTGTCAGACGATGTGCACGTGCTTGGCGTACAAAGGGTTCAGTCAGTAAGGAATACATCGGGCGAAGAGGCATTATTTGTCCGCTCTGCCCGAACACGCGGAAACTCGCGAGAGTCATGAAGTCTCGAATGTCAACGTGATCATAATTTAATCGAACAGTCATAAATCTTAGAAAATTACCGAAATTATCCGACAGTCATGTTACCGTGACTTCGTGCACAAGCGTTGCCATGACGACATGTACACATCAAAGAACGTTGCATTAATGCGTGTGATTTATTTAATAACTAGGAAATATTCATTAAATTGAAGTTGATGCGCTTATCGATAAAAACGATTCCGGCACTACAGATGAAATATACAAATGAGCATTAATACTATCTGATTATGTAAAGTCAGGAAAGACAAGATAAACTTCTGGACCCCTCCGGTGAAAACTTACTTTTTGTCACGCACGGTCTCTTGATAGCACGCCGATTGGGAAAAACATGGCCTGCTGATACAGCGAGATAAATTTCGATTTAGAATTTCGTTTATCTTCACTTTTTTGCCATAGACAAAATTTTAAAAATGTCAACGTTTAATGATAGATAAAACCAGGGTACCTATGTGGATATCACCATCTATCCTTTGACAATGGAATGTAATGCGCCTTTGCGCAGGGCGCAATATCAAATGACAATATTATCATATTATTATCATTATTATTATTATTATTATTATTATTATTATTATTATTATTATTATTATTATTATTATTTATTATTATTACCATGTTCATTCTATTATCGTCAGTTTTTTCTGCCATAGCTTAAGACCAAATCGTGACTATCCACTTTTAATGATAGAGGGAACCCGAATACTATAAGTTATCCTCCTTGTAAAAAAAGGGATACGGCCTGGTATCTGCGAGAAGCCATTCGTATCGCAGGAGGCCGGAGGCCGAGTGCGATACGGCTGGCTGAGAAATACTTATCTTTATCTATTTTCAAATTTTTTTTTTTTTCTAATTTAATATATTTTTTTTTATATTTTCAATTATTTTTTTTATTTTTTTTTATTTTAATTTTGTTTTGTTTTTTATTCTTTTTGTGTGTCTTGTGATATAAAAAAAACAACGAGGCTGTGACCTGTAAACTTGAGGTCAACCATAGTAACCATGGCGAAGGAGGATAAAAACATTGAGCCTCGATTTGAGAGTGAGGATAAAACACTTATCCCCATCCTAATGAAAAGCAATGAAATACAAACCAGTAACCCAACAGCAATTGACCAATCAGCTGCGAGTATCAGAGTGAAGCTGATGATAATAGTTGATATCGCTTATCGTCACTTTTTCTACCATATCAAAAGACCAAGTCATGACTATCCATTTGTAATGATGGAGGAGCCAGGGTACCAAGGTAACCATCCAATGACTAAAGTCACTAGCTCCACAGGCCTCGAGTCAGATCAGTTGTGGGAGATCGAGCAGTCGAAGCGCAAGACCACTCAACTGTTGGGGGCATGGACGAAAATACCACAGAGGGATGGATGTAGGGGGCAGCTAAAGACTCAACATAGACCTATCTTAGTATTTCTCACTTACTTATCTATTCAAGATTGTAGTCTAAGAGGTTAGGGCACCCAGGAAACAATATAAAAACGGAACACTGCCATTGAAAAGATGTTAACCCATTCATACTTTTACCGTGCCCCATAAAATTTCGTCTGATCTTAATTATAAAAATAATTTAGGTGTGACAAAACATTTGATGATAAGTTATAGATTACTTTTCTGATATACATTTCTTTTCCAAATATTTTGCAAACATTGCGTTGTCAGAGGGTTATTGTCAAAATTAGAGATATGTAGAATGCAATCACGGAGAATGGATTACATCTAAGTATATACGCGTCCCTGATGCAATGAATATCTCTGCGGCCAAAAATCATCAAGCCATTTAAAACTATGTTAAATGTCCCAACCAAGTCCCTATCTGCAAATCTTTCCCATGTATGATGAATGTGTAAAATGGGCTATTCATCATGTGAATTCATATAGCCACGAATGTTAATGTTCTATTCATCTAAGATATAGCCACTTACACATTGTCCCATCAGAATTGCGCTGAATAGCTACTTTTGAATTGATTGACAGGTGGGAATAGAAGAGGTCAAGAGGTCGACGAACCCAGCCTTAAGCCTAGAAAAAAATGTTTTGTTTTTCCAGTAAGGGTCCGAAAGAAAATAGGACAGGAAGATCAGTAAAACATTTTTTGTATTATTTTTTTGTTCAAAAATGTGTGTTTAATGCTGTTATATGTTGATTTGGAGTTGAAAGGGCAGAAAAACTTTAGGGTAGGGATTTTCCGTGAAAAACGTGTTAGGTTAGGGTTACAGGAAACCAAAGAACTTTTTCAGGCCTTACCATAGATATTATACTATCAGGAATTAGAAGGTAACGCACATGCGATCATTTCGGGTAGAAGGCGGGGTAGTGGAGTCTGCTCAAACTGATTTTAGATCCAGAAAGACTCAATCCAAGGGGGGATATTTTGGATTGAGGGTGTAATATTTTCAGTTGGTAGGACACGCGAATTTGTGCGGAGACAGTGCGCCCGCGACCCGCACGCCAAGTGGGGAAGAAATAGGTTAGTTTCACTCAACTCTAGAGTCCTAAATAGTCATAAACCTACCCCTCCTCGCAAAATAAACCAAAGAATTGGCACAAAAACGTCACAGAAGTAGGCTTTTTGTAGTAGTTTTCATAACCTGGTATCTATTGCTGTATCACCTAATAAAATAGTCCTTACTTTTTAAAATATATGGGCTTCGGGCTTCATATCCCTTCTGTGTCGAGGTAGAAAGTTTATTATTTTTCTATTTATGTGTGTATTTCTCATAAGCAATGACCCTCGTCCTCAGAGTCCGAACCCCTCCCTTGAAATCCCGCACCCGCCCCTGGCTGGCACGTGGGTGGTAGGGCGGAACAACCACTTGACGAGACTCGACGAGACTTGACTCAGCAGTAGCGCTAATTGGTGTCAATTAACACGGATTAAGAGGCCGAGTGCGAGGCGCAGAGGGAGGGCTTTGTTAGTGGAATGAATCGATGGGCTTTGTAAGGTAAATGTTAGTCTTCGCTGTTAGATACCACCCAAGCTGTTTCCAAGCGATGATTCGCCTGCTTATCGCGATTGGTTGTGTACCTCCAATATTGATATATCGAAGGAAGACGGTGGCGACTAAGTTAACACATCAGAAATTTAAAATAAATCAAGACTTGTCAAAGTGTGTGTGTGTGTGTGTGTGTGTGTGTGTGTGTATATATATATATATATATATATATATATATATATATATATATATATATATATATATATATTATATATATATATATATATATATAATATATATATATGAACAGCTAGCTGGAATTATTCCACCACCATTGCAACCAGTCACCTTCTTATATGTAACCTAGCAACAAGAGACAGTAAGTGAACTGTTTTTTGCTCTGACTGCATCCATCATTATAATAAGAGGTTAGGAAACAAAGGCTGCCTTTGTCTGATGATATATGATGACTGGAACTACGGCATGTATTGATGGTGCGCCTCAGAGGATGATGATGATGGAATAGACAATCGCAGCTCTTTCACCCTTGTAAAGTACTTATGCTAAATAGTAAAATTGGATGATACTTTGATCATAAATCTAGTGAAATTCTGTACATATATATAGCGATGCTTAATTCATTCACTTGAGAAAACGACGTTGCTAGTAGTAGTAGTAGTAGTAGTAGTAGTAGTAGTAGTAGTAGTAGTAGTAGTACTACTACTACTACTACTGCTGCTGCTGCTGCTGCTGCTGCTGCTGCTGCTGCTGCTGCTGCTGCTGCTGCTGCTGCTGCTGCTGCTGCTGCTGCTACTACTACTACTACTACTACTACTACTACTACTACTACTACTACTACTACTACTACTACTACTACTACCACTACTACATCCAATAACAGTTTAGATAGAAAACCAATA
>OZ012699.1:9912256-10030776 GCA_963942565.1 Maea johnstoni
ACAATATGCCGGGTGCAGTAACAACCGCGTCTCGGCACTGCAGTATTTTATATATATATTCATTGAAATGAGTTTTTTGTGTTAGTTTGCTTTCTATCGTCTCAAACAGACTTTGTGATTTTGCAATAAGACAGAAACTTTGTAATAAGACTGGTAGAATTCCGTTCTTAAAATGGAGCAATGCTACGTAACTTCTACGTTCCAATGGCATTTAAGACAGAACTTCACAACACTGCACGTTCATATAGCGACCAGGCGTACCCGCTCATGAGAATAAGACATACTTAATGAAATTTGAAATTTCAATTATCGTCACTTTTTCTGTCATATTTAGGTTACAGTTGTAAGTGGTGACGGAGGTATGAGTACCCGGCGAAAACAACCGCCGAACCCCAAATCACTGGAAATTTGCCCAGGAAGTCTACACGGCCGGGAGTCGAAATCAGGCATCGGCGAAAGACACGCACAGTGCGGGCACTAAATGTGCGGATGAACCGGGCAGAATATACGACCACACGCCCGATTGCTGTCCAGTTTGGGGGCTTGGAATTGCCACCTGAGGCCCGTAACGTCTCAGATAAACGTAATTTTGATGCGCATCTGCTTGTGTCATTAATGTGCTCGGTTTATTTATTCGACGTGTTATCCATATACGTTTGACAACCAGTCGCTGATAGACGTCCGTTCGACTGGCGCAGGAACTATATGTCTCCACTGCGCTACACTAGAGAACAGAGGGCATGTACCGGAGTTTCTACTGTTGCAATAACTCCTCCCTTTACTACGCTGCTAGCACTGAACTAAGCCACTCCGCTGCTCACAAAAATACCGCAGCATACAAATGCCAAATTGGCAAATCAGGTTTTTTATTTCTCGAGTCCAACTCGGGCTGACAATGCCCTGATGGCAGATATTGTCCAATCGAGACGAATTTGCCGTCGAGTCTGCCTGATTACGTTTATGGCGCGGGTAATTGTAAGAATAGGAATCGCTTCTGCTGCAACTGAATGCTACGGGTTTCCATATTACGGACACTACTTAAGGTGGTTCGCAACAATTACGTTTATAGCTCAGATCTCTAAGGAGGACAACTACTTTGCCCATTCAGATGGTCCGCATCAATTTTAGACACTTCTTTTGCCCTTTAAAATGTTTAATTACAATTAAATTAGCGTCGCTACTTTGGTCTCTAAGTTCGTAGACAACTATGCCTTCTTCATATCAACAACAGTTCCTACTTTGCCCTTAAAGATGGTTCGCATCATTTCCAGTCACTACCCTGCCCTTTAAGATGGTTCGCATACATTATAGCCACTTCTTTGCCCTTTGAGATATGCATTTAACTGAAGAATATAGCCTGTGTCATTGCTATCTCATCAAACATGAAATACTATATAAAATTATAGCTTTAGAGTAATGAGAAATGTTGTATGCTGAAATCAATAAATATCAAATATTTTCTCTGACAATATTATAGATAACTTAATGAGGTATCGGCACAAATGCCATTCCGCGTTGTAATAAATCGCCCATGTAAGCTGTGCTTCGTTTCATTTTGATAAATTCAATTCCTAATAAGTAAGCTATTTGGAATTTCGATTATCGTCATTTCTTTGCCACATTTAGGCTGATTCGTGGTCAACCAGTTGTAAGTAATTGATAAATCCAGAGTACCCGGAAAAAACACCGCCTAACCCAAAGTCAGTGGTTACTTGCTCACATGGCCCGGTCGGGATTCGAACCGACCAGTGGTGACAGAAAGCTTGCAGCCAGTGGTGACGCACTCGCCCATCAGGGCTGACCTCTGTTGAAGAAGTACATGATTAAAGGATTATTGTCTCACAGTAAAAAAAATATAGATAAGTCAATAAATTGCCGGTAGAAATGCACTTCCGGACAGCAGTAAATCACCACAACGATTCTGAGTGGCTAGATTATGATATATTTGGTTTCACGTGAATGAGTGCACATATCATCAGCGAAAGTGTATTATTATCTCTGAGAAAATTGCATGTACATCAAAGGGGTACAGGCACAAAAGCATATCCGGACCACAGAAAACCACCCCCTTAGATTCTGAACGCCTTCATTTTGATGTACTTGATTTTATTCGAGTAAGAGCAGCAGTAAAAGGATTTGGTTTAGCTTGGATACAATATGTTTCGAATCAGCGAGACAGCAGCAAACCACACAATTGTTTTCTAGTTTCCTAACTTTTGATTGGTCGATTCCAATAGTCACGTGACTATCAGGATAGGATAGGATAGGATATGAATTATGCCATCTTCTGACATTTTCAGTTACTTTGGGTTTGCCGGGTTAACTATCTAACATATGACTCACAGACAGTTACCAAGTAAATTGATTGCATCTAGAAACTTAATAATGAACAAACCAAGCACTGTTCCAGTCTTGTGAATAGTGAGAGGGATATCTAAATATTGCTTTAACTATCAATAAATCTACTTCACCCTGAAATAACATATCGGAAGCTCAGAGACGCAGTGTCTTGGAACCCCTAATGTGATATCACCCCATATTGTATTGGGTTACTGTGAAAAAAAGAGATCAGATCACACCTGCAAAGTACAAGATAATATAAGATAAGATGTTAACAGTTTACTAGTATTTATTAAGGTCTCACCCATAGTTGAGTAATACATACATGGCATGATAAAACAATGGACGGTCAACTTTGACCTACGAGAGACCAGTACACGGACAACCCTGCAAATGAGTTCCTCCTGGAATCGTCGTCAAGATTAACGCTACTTTTGACAATAACTTTGGAATTAAGTATGAATTTACAAAATACTAGTATTTGAAGGAGAGTTGTTGTTAGTGTTCACCTTAGTATTCATCTTTCGACATTTCTCCCAAATATGGTTTTGCCTATAGGATTTCGCCAAAATTGCCAGGCTGCGTTTGGCCGTTGGGAGTAGTGATGGGTAGAGGGTCAGCTCAAAGCCGAGTGGTTTAACGTTCTGCGCATTGAGTATTCCTCCGGCATCACTCTCAGTGTGTTTCGTCCAGTGTTCGAGTACTGCTTGAGGGGTTGTGATAAATCTGACGGTGAATTACGATTTATGCTGGGGATTTCTTCCTGAACTAAGTTATTAGCGACTTGGGGTTAGGCGGCATTTCCCTAGAGTACTCGTTCCCTCCATTATTCATCATTGGTCAGTCGAACAACTGGCTAGCCACGAATAAGCCTAAAGCAGAAAAAGTGACGATAATCTAAATTCAAATTCCAAGTGAAGATTTAGGCTCCGTAATGCCGATTAAGATGACGTTAAACGGAATTCCAAAATTCAAAATCTCCGTGTACCCGAACTTCCTGTGCGTTCATTTTTTCGATATTTTATCTGTTTTGTCTAGAATCGCAGGAATGGCTTACGAACTGATAATATTATCGGTTACCGCAATTTCTCTTCAACTATTTTTCAAAAATGCATATAGAAATATTACAAGCTGGTCAAGATCGTGCTTAGTTGGTCTGGCGAAAATGCAAATGCTGTTGAGAAAATCGATGAATATGTGAACAAATGTTGTTAATTCACATAAATGTCACTGGTTGTAGGGATCATCGGTAGAAGAACAATTGTTCTTGGCATTGTATAGGTAAGCAGACCACCTGGCAGCTTCCTATTTGCGCTTGCCAAACAAAGAACAGGTGCGTAATTCTTTCGCCTCAATTGTAGTGTTGGTTTGAGCACTTAGAACAAGTTAATATTTACCCAGACTTTGACACTCTTGTAATAACAAGCCCCTGGCGGTAAGTATGTAAATACTAGCTATTAACCTTTACCTTATTTTGGTTAGTATAACCAAACGTCTACTGTTTAGTTGTTTGTATCATTGTATCATCATCATCATCCTCATCACTACTATTATTATAATAAGTAGTAGTAGTAGTAGTAGTAGTAGTAGTAGTAGTAGTAGTAGTAGTGGTGGTGGTAATAGTAATAGTTATAGTAGTAATAGTAGTAGTAGTAGTAGTAGCAGTAGTAGTAGTATCATTATTATTATTAGTAGTAGTAGTAGTAGTGTAAGTTTATCACTATTATTAGTATCAGATTATTATTACCATCAACATCATCATCATCATATTCATCATAATAATTTTCATCATTATTATCATTTTGATTATTATTATTATTATCATTATTATTATTATTATTGTTATTATTATTACTATTATTATTAATAATATTATTATTATTATTATTATTATTATTATTATTATTATTATCTATATTTTAATACCGCTAATTTGAGTTCGTTGTATACGGTTTTCTCGGCGGTTATGCCTCTGTGGGCTGCACTGCCGTCCTGATTCTTTTGCCTTGGCTTTCCAATTGAGGCCAACGCTTTTATTTTTTTGAAATTTTGGCATTTAATGCCTTTATTCTTGAAAAGTGGTCCGTTGCCAATGCCAATGCCAATGGCAATGACAAGTGTCTGCAGCCAGTCCAGGTCACATCAATGACATACGTCTGCAGCCACCCGATATGATACAATGTATTTCATACAATGTTGTACAACTGTATCTATGAAATTATACAATGTTGCTCTCCCCCTCTTTCAACTCTGTCTATAAAAGTATACAATGTTGCAAAAAACTATTCATCATACAGCACTAGGTTGATAGGGAGAATATTAGTGCATGTGTACTCAGGGCTGTGGTGTTACAATTCCCTCATTGGCTGCCCCCCTATCTCTCTACTGCCCCTTTATTGACTTCCCCCTATCTCTCTACTGTCCCTTTATTGACTGCCCCCTGTCACTCTACTGCCCCTTTATTAACTGCCCCCCTCTCTCTCTACTGTCCCTTTATTGACCCCTATCTCTCTACTGCCCCCTATCCCTCTACTGCCCCTTTATTGACTGCCCCCTATCCCTCTACTGCCCCTTTATTGACTGCCCCCTGTCTCTCTACTGCCCCTTTATTAACTGCCCCCTGTCTCTCTACTGCCCCTTTATTGACTGCCCCCTGCATCACAACTGCCCCTTTATTAACTGCCCCCTATCTCTCTACTGCCCCTTTATTAACTGCCCCCTGTCTCTCTACTGCCCCTTTATTGACTGCCCCCTTGACTATTCTCCTAAATTGTTTTGAGTGAAATTTAATCATCATCTCTCTCTCTCTCATTATGTATGTGATGTCCAGGGTTCGTCTTTCCCAGGGGCATATGCCCCTAGCTTTTGCTGTGGGCCCCTAGATTCTGTAGACTTGGGGCCCAAAATAGTATGTATAGTATAATAATACAGAAATGCTGTTTTTGACCACTAAATTTATTAAAATAGCTTTTCGGGCCCCAAGCCTGAAATCAAAGTGTCAGACCCTGGGTGTCACAATATCTTGATTAGTGGGGGCAGGGGTTTGGGGAATTTATACATGAGTTCTATCAAATTGGCTTGGCAAACTGAACGCCTGGCAGGACTTTCTGATCATGGGTCCAACTTGCCCTGCCTGACTACTTGGGTTGGCAGGGTCCTCTTGAGCCCTGTCCCCTATGGGGATCTTCTCTCCCTTTCTTTTAAAAAAAGTTGTCACACCCTCTCTCTCTCTCTCTTATTATTATTATTTAGGTGGTGTTTCAGTATCTTGATTAGTTGGTGCAGGGGTTGGGGAATCTATACATGAGTTAATATTTACTTGATTTACATCTCTATCAAACTTCTGGCGAGGTGTAGTTACCAGGGAGATGTTGCAGGGGCCATTTATCATACATGACGTAGGATTGGAAAATTTGATTATCCTTACTTTTTCTGCCATACTGCAGCCGCGACTAGCACGTTGTTAGTGGTTGAGAAAGCCAGAGTATCTGGCGAAGACCACAAGTCACTAGCAACTTTATCACGTGCATGGGAAGTTGGGAACCTCGGTAGTTGTGAGAGACAGCAAGCTGTCAGTGTACAACCATACTATGAGGCCACATAGTGTGGTGCCAAGTGCGGCTAACATGTCTGCAGTGTATAGTCAATGCTGCACTCGGGTCAGACATGCAGCACTTTCACATTTATAGCATGCATACTGGCTGCAAGCAAGGTATATAAGGGGATCCCCTCCCTGACGTATACCCCAGGTAGACATTTGACGACATTGACGTAGATCCAAGATGCCTTGCAGTTGTAAGAGCACCATTTGATTGATGCATTTCATAATAATTTTAATAGTGTTTGTGTCACACAGTTCCTGGTGATGACTGAAAACTAGAAACAAAAAAAACAAACAAAGAGCGACGTCAATGGTTCAGTAAGGGTTCTATTTTTTTGAGTGTTTAAGGCAGTTTTTTTTTTGAGCTTCACTGAGTATGACTTAGAATCCAAACCCGTGCTGTGCACGGGGGCCTGCTAGTTATTATTATTATGACTGATTAATTCCTTTGAAAGGAAGTTGGTCCAACTTGTTCTGGAATATTTGTCAATTATAACGCACGAAAATAAGAGTTGAATTGACTTTTCTCTTTGATTTTAAATATTTCAAATCCAAGATATCAGTTCGGTACGATGGTGCAAGTGTGAAGGCAGAAAAAAAATATTTAAATTTATTTTTTCTGCTGTTTTGGGAAAAACGTTGGAGAAAATAAATTTAAATATTTTTTTTCTGCTGTTTTTTGGAAAAATGGTGGAGAAAAAAAATTTAAATATTTTTTTCTGCCTTCACACTTGCACCATCGTAGTTCGGGAATCAAGCCACGACAGAATCTTTGGAGCGCCATGGTTAAAAGATGATTCAGCCGGATTTAATTTTATTACTCATGTTCCTCTCACACACATCAAACCCAGTGGCACCTGAATGTGGATTTCGTGGGTTGCGATCATGGATGAGGTCATCAGCCGACAAGAAAGGCCAACGACGGAGCACTCATCTGTCATTTTGAACCGATTCCATTTTTTCACTGTGAAAACCGTGGCCACGGGATGAGGATTTATTGATTAGCTGTTAGTGATATGGTAATGACAGCATGCCTCAATAAAGAGGATATCTGTCATTTTCTGTTGGAATGTGAAAGATTTTGATATTAAACACTGGTTGAGTCTTCAGTCTCACTCAATAGTAAGGCCTCATTAATAGAGGACTCTCAGTGTGCCAATCGCTTCACCATCATTTTTTGACCTGGTCAGATTTTTTTTCCTCCTCTGGCTGAACCAGATTTTTTATCTTCTCTGGCGGAGCTAGAATTTATTTTCTCCATTGGCAGCTCAGGGCCAGAATTCTTTACAACTTATTGAAATCATCAATACCAGGATGCCAGAATATTTCCTTACCTTTTAAGGCCAGATTTTTCCCCTTGATTTTGAAGACAAGAAATCTTTTCGTAAAATAGTATAGCCCCAAATACGACAAATGCACGTAGGCACGCACGCACGTACAAACGCGCACACCCATATCTGGAATAGTCGCAGTAATTTTGCCATGATTACACCCATCCACTAATGAGACGTACACACTTAATTTGACCCATTTGAAAACCCCCAGATCTGATAACGAAGCAAAATGTTGGTAGAGTGTGTAGTTCCTGTTTGGTCTAACGAACTTTCTCCTAATATGTTTCAAGTATTGCTGTCTCAGTTGTTGAGTCAATATGTTTATAATGTTCATACTATGTGTGCATTCCAAATGCAAATGCAGTAATGTACTGGCATATAGCGACACCTATTGTGCATTGTCGGTATTAACCTTGAAGTTTTGAGTGTGGGCCTGGAGAAATGTATAGCTTGAAAATAAGGAGGAAATGTTAACATGAACCAACACACAATAGTAATATTGAGTAAGGAATGAACCATTTGATATCCTGGGGGCATGCACACTTTTCAAACAAATTAATTTTCCTATTTTTTAGTGACAGACTTTATTTATTTTCAAATTTGCAGAGATATTATTTTTTCAAAACATTTTTGAATTTTCCTTTTTAAATTTCTGATGCAATGGAGAAAAAAGGGATTGTATTTTCTTACGTTCTACTTACTTTTAGATGCATTCTCCAGATGTGGATATTCTTAAGATGCGATTCATGTTTCATGACTTTTTTTCAAGTATCTTATTCATATTTGCTTTTTTGTATTTTATGAATTATATTTATGATTCCAACTCTATAATCCAGGTATAGATTTTAAAGTGGGGTCGTTTTTTTACCCGAGCTGAATTCGAATGTTTTGAAACGCATGGTATGCCCTGCGACTGAGAGCGAAGCTCACGGGCTCTGGACACTCTGAAATGCAATTCCAGCCATTTCCTGGCACTTAAAATGAGAATAGATCCAAGAGAGGTTATTTATTTCTTTATTTTCCAGCGACAGATTACTAGATCTAGTATCTTTTTCCCAAATATTCAGAGATGGATTATCTTTTTTCCTAATTTTCAGAAACATGTTATCTTTTTCCAGTATGTGTTGAAACGATTTTGCGGAGGAAATGTTAAACGCAAAAGGAACAATTTGGATCAAACATTTCTCAAAATAGTTACTTTATCATAGTATCCTATCTCGTTATTCAATATATCACCTGTAAAGAACTGTATTATCAAAGAAAGCTTAGGCACGTGATTGATGTGAATATAGGCCCTCGCGAAACACCCACTGGTAGACACGATAAAGGCGCACATTATCATTTGTATAACGTTTAATAGCAGTAAATTCATCCTTTTCAGGCATATCAGCAATATTTCTTCCGCATTACAGCGATGAATTATGTTTTATATGCCTCCGATGGACAGGGTGTCTCGTTTACCAACACCTCTTAGTATTCACATTATTTAGTACTGACTTTTGCCAATAGATGGCATGACAGTAGACACCGTGTCATGAAATGTATGAACGAAGTAAAAGCTCTGTCCAATACATAGATGGCCTCTGACTAGACGTCTTGTAGTGGGGTAAACACAACAATACTATCCTAGTGACTTGTAAACAACATGATCATGATGCGACGGAAAAAGAATGCTTTCGCGTCTACATGGCATTGAGTGGTACATGGCATTGCCACTGACTGCTCACGGACTCTCACCACCGCCCCTCGACGATTTATTTCTCCTCTGGCAAAAGCCAAAGTTTCTCAATGTTCAGGACCAGAATAATATACTTCCCTTTCAGGAACGGTGTATCTTTTCTTGTTTTTTTATGGTCAGGTTTTCTTTCTCAAAAAAAAAGGCCCGCCAGCCGCACACCAGAATGATCAGCTCCTAAGGCAACAATTCTCCTCGAGAGTCGAGACATTTTCTTACTCTACCAGGTAGCCTGCTATCATTGCATACATAAAGCGTGTAATGTAAAAGGGGCGTGCCATCGCTAAATTACGTTGTTTGTACTCCTTTCTCGAATATCAAACAGTAAATATTGTTCAGCCATTGAGAAAGCTTTCTGAATTTATCATAAAAACATTTGTTTAGGCTAATACACTTCTTTTTTGTTTGTTTGTTTTATTTTCAAGTTTTAACTTTCTTCGTATTATCTAATATATTACTAGTTGATTACTTTTTAAAATGTTTTTGACAATTTTCTCTTTGGTTTATTTGTAACTTTTATGCATTGAAATGTCCCCATCTCTCCTGTCTTATCTTATTTTCTTGCTCACATTTTCGATTTCTTACTTTTTTCTTTCTTATTGTATCTTCGTTTGCTATATTACAATGTTTTGTATGTTTACTGTCTCGATTGATGATTTCAATAAGGAACGTACATCCATTGGCTATGTTCTCTTTTAAAATATTAGTTGGTTGAGTGATACATGTATTCATATTGTCATCAAATCCTAGACGAGTACACAGTTATAAATTCATTTACTAACAATAGAGGGCGCTGTTTATTAACTTGGTCCTCGGGGTCCCCATCAATTTCTATTTGGATCAATGATTATGAACTAGATAACAGAATTGATTATTGTGCGGTGTGGCGTTTTCCTCACATATGTATTGCTCAAATTGGGGGAGTTACTTTATACTCTTTAGCCACCTTTAGTTCTATATCATTTATTTCTTACAACTTCTTTATCGCTTTGTTTGTGTCGGTTTTTGTATCTCTGAATAGAGTCCAAATACACATGAATGTCCAGGTCCTGAGACCCATCTTCTAGGACATGAAGTGCGAATTGCTCTCTTTGACACAATAGACTATTTAATGTAGTTGGTATAAGGATTTAACATGTCAGGGTATTAGCGGAGTAGCTAAATCTGAACAGACACAAATATTGGAATTGCTGTTGGGGACAGGCATTCTTAAAATCCTGCCTAAGACCCTGTCATCCTGGAGCAAGATATTTTGATATATGCCAGGTATATGCGTGCCCCTGGTGTAAGAGGGTTAGGGGTGTGGTCTACATAGTGCACAGGCACTGCAGGCTCAGCTACCAAACCTTTCCAGATTAGTGTGCAGTACATGTATTTGTGATACAACTGATTTATTTGGACTGGTCAAAGATGGATGTAGTTGTGCAAAAGACGGTTCAAATGGTTGGTGAAACTCCCCATAAAATGGCAATATATTACTGTGAAGCCTTGCATCCACATGCTACCAAATGCTGTGATGTTGTCCAGGAGCTCATTCTGAAGATGTGGGTTTGGAGCATAGGCTCTTGTAAGGCGTTGTTACCGAATCATTGCTGCTAAGTGTGTAGTGCATGTAATTAACCTTTCAATTGCTGAGGCTACGTTTGTCCAAAACACAAGGATGCAAAGCTTTTTGGAAACTGTCTAAACCCTGTCATGTGGGTATTCATTGGATAGCTCTTGCGGAGTACTCTAAGATGAGTACCCATTTGCCAGTCACTTTTCGGGGTTTTTTTCATCATTTTTATTGGCCAAATCAAACACCATCAGCATTCAGCATAAGGTTTAACCCTTCCAATGCTGAGGCTACTTTTGTCCAAAGCTCAAGGACACGAAGATCTTTGAAAAATATCTAAACCCTGTCATGCGGGTATTCGTTGGAAAGCTCTCGCTGAGTACTGTCAGATGAGAACCCATGTGCCAGGGTTTCAGCTATTTTCCAGTTTTTTACATCATTTTGTATTGGCCATATTCGCCACCAGCAGCATAAGGGTTAATATGGATTGAGTCCTAGAGTATAGAGTGAGAGCCTTGTCCTAGCACTAGCAGTTCCCTGAACTCTGTAGGAGCACATCCTTGCAGGCAGGTGTAAGTCTAAATCTGAAACTAGAACTTGGTCCTTCTCCTGAACGGCAGGGGGTCGGCAGCTAGTGAAAGTCTCTGAAAAATGGTGTTATGTCATACATTCAATGATCACAATTTGGGGTTGTAATAATAATAATAATAATAATAATATTATTAATATAATAATAAGATATTGTCAATTTTTTCCTGTGTAATCAAGTGATATAAAGGAATTGATTTTTGTGCTGGCTTGCACCTCAGGCCTAAAGGATGTACATATTTCCCACTTCAGAACACAGGAGAAAAAATTGTTTTTCAAGGTTTCGCCTCTTAATGATGAGATAGATCGTTCCATTCTCATATTCAGAGATAGAGAGTTCAATACTACTATGCCTTGGTAAGAGAATGGATGTTTAAACAGCTGGATTTTGACCTTTTGATGAACCAAATTTGGTGATATATTGAAATTTGGGACCAAGTTGATCTGAGCCGAAGTGAAACATTTTCTGATACACTGGACTCTGTCCAGTCCATTTTATGATTTATAGATCAAAAGAGTGACATCAAATTGAAGTGAACTTGGTAAAAAAGGAAGCCATTTAAGTGTTTAAAGAAAACCTCTGCTTGGGTTAGTGTAATGAACATCAACTAGATATCTTGCACATTTCTGCTGGCCCTTGAGCAGTCGTGTAAGTAGGTGGTATGAGGAAAAATAAATATTTGCTAACTGTTCAATTGAATAGCAAAGAGAAAATTACAGAAAAGTTTGAGTTGTAGGTTATGAGGCCTTGATTTTTTTCAGCCCTTCAGACCACAGGTGTGAAAATCATTCTTCAAAGTTTTGTCCCTTTATGCCCCCACCCCAATAAGGTCTAAGCCTCTGTGACAAAAATTGGCCATAGTTTTTAGTTATCCCATTTAAGGGAGACCAGCAATGTACATGTCATAATTAAGATGCCAACCAATCAGTCAACCATACAGAGCTGCATTTTTGAGAAAAGGCATGACACAATACCATGGGGATTTTTTTTGAGTTGTTTTCAATTATTAGCTTGAAATTGGCATCTTAGACAATTCCTAACCAAAAATCGGTCTCCTTATGGGATTGAATGTCCTGTTCTTTCCTTCCTTGAGAAAAATTCCTTCTGAAGTTGTCAAAGAGACTTCTCAGTGAGATAGCTTAGCTCTATCCACTGTTTCTTTAGCTTCAGATGTATCTTTTGGTTCAATGCTAACATCTTTGCAAAGAAAATAAAAGGTGAGAAATGGTGGATGCAGGCAGTGGATAACATGTGTTTTCAAATAAACATGGGGCAACTCTCTTCTTCCACAAGATGTAATGCATTGCACCTTCCAATGCTGATATGAGGCCCTTTTCATCTGAAGCACAAAAACGCAAAGATTTTTGAAAACTGTCTAAACCCTGTCATGTGGGTATTCATTGGAAAGCTCTCGTGGAGTACTCTCAGATGATTACCCAATGAGCCAGGGTTTCAATCGTTTTTCAGATTTTTTGCATCATTTTGTATCAATTGGCCTAATTAGCCACCAGCAGCATAAGGGTTAAGTCTGAACCAATGTGTTTTTGAGACGTTGACCACTTGGTCCGTTCAAGAAGACTCTCTCCCTAATTTGCAATAAATGATGCTGACTATTAGACTCCAACTCAAGAATTCGGTACTTATGCAGGGCTCGACGAGTCGACATTAAGGCTAGCCCCGTAGCCCCGGGCTAGTTGTTGAGAGTTAGGGCTAGTAAATTCTTACTGTGAGTAGCCCCAAGGGGCTAGATAGAATATCAGCACTTAAAAAAGTATGAAGCTCTCCTTAGGCTCTGCATACCTGGATGATAATAAAACTTTAATTCAACACAATACACTGCATTCTTTTAATGTTATCAACTGAGGCTATGGGGTTGGTCACTATTTGAAAATTGTTATTATTAATATCAGGGCTAGCAAAAATATTTCAGGGCTAGTAAGCGTTACGGTAACTAGCCCTGCTGGGCTTGTAAAGTTTTTTCTTAACGTTGAGCCCTGTTATGGATTTCTCATTTTCACCCACAATTACAAATTATTTTTTGCATTATTACTTGAAAACTAGTTCAGTTATATCCCTTGTCTATTTTGAATATTTCCTTTTTGCAATTCTTTTTGAAGTTTTGCTCTCCACCTTTTACACTTTTATGGACAGCATGTCCTCTTAATGCAAGATTTTTCATCCAAAATTAACTCTTCTTCCACAAGATGTAATGCATTAAACTGCCAAGTTATGAGGGCAGTGGATAAACATATGTACTGTACTGACGATGTAAGTGGGCTAGTTATACAATCTATTTAGATCCATGTATATGAAGATATGATATGCAGAAATGTAGGTTGTGTGTGTCATCAACTAGCATCCTTCCAATATGTAGTCATGTCAAAATGATCAAAAATGGAAAACAAGTTTAATATTTAAATAGTGTTAATGGGAAAGCAACTGAAGGTAGTAGTCGTCTCTATTCAGGTAAAATGTAATTTGAATAATCAGTTATGTACAGAAAACCTCGCCTACCTCAGACTGGCCTAACCAAGATTTTCACATATATAATAGATGACACTGGTCATAAATCATTCTCATCTACTTCAAATTTAATTTGCATCACTTAGGCCTAGAAAAAAATGTTTGTTTTGTGCAATGGTCCAGGAAAAAATAGGGTAGGTACTAGGTAGGTCGTTAAAATCTTTTTTTTGGATTATCATTTTGTTCAAAAAAATGTTTTATCAAAAATTGCAACTTTATGCTATACATAGCTAGTTGTTTTTTTAATTCAGATATGAATCTGCTTGGGTACAAGTTTGGTGGGTGTGAGTTGACTTGGGTATGACCGAACAAGTTGAAGGGGAATGCACTGAAGTTTCCATAGAGATAAGCAAAAGATAGTTATAAATGGCCAATTTATAGGAAACTTAAAAAAAAGTCCCATCATTCACACCCCTGAATAGTCAAGCCAGACATTATTTTAAAAGATCCTAGTGAATGGCCACGTCGCTGTTG
Source organism: Maea johnstoni (assembly GCA_963942565.1). NCBI lineage: Eukaryota > Metazoa > Annelida > Polychaeta > Spionida > Magelonidae > Maea > Maea johnstoni. The sequence continues at coordinate 9,926,408 of OZ012699.1, forward strand.
AATATACTACATCTCAATGGCCTAACCCAAAATCACCAAATTTTTGTTAAAGTACTTTCAAAAATATAAATATCAAATAAACAATTAAAATTTGTTTCCTCAATGTAACTGCTATGACACTGCTTTACAGCTCATCTACTTTCATGTATTTTTTCAGTAACATGTTTAAGATTGCTATGGATTCATTGCTTGAAACGATTCCACCAAAGAGAGGTTGTGAGTAATATTAATTGTATACCTGGCTGTTGTATTTGAAGCAAAGCTCTAACTCCCTAATTACATACAGTGTGGAGAATCATCCTAAACCCCATTCCTCAAACTTTCTCTAGCCAGTATGGATTGGGGTAGCATGATATCTTACATGTTTAGACCATCTTTTTACATTTAATAAGTTGCCAGTATAAATTCAACCACTATTACTGGGTTTGGTGAATTGCTATATATTACATTGGTAATTGCAACTATATGATGATTATTTGGATTGATAACTGTGGTACTCTCATAGAGGAGAACTTGTCTCCTTTGGGAGATCCTACCAAGGATATTGGGTAGGCCTACTGAAAGTTTAATATCCTCTCACTTGTCATCCCGAGGTTTTTTTCTTTGTGCGATCGAATACTATCAGTTGTACTTCCTACATAAGATCGGTCCCCAACCCAGTCTTCCAGTATATAGATTTGCGCATGTAGAGTTTGAGGGGGGGGGGGGGGGGGGGAGGGTTAGTACAAGTCAACAATTAACAGTCCATTTTCCACATAACATCAGCATTCAGGTACACACTTTCTCTTTATTCAGTATAACATGAGCACTACCTGCAGTGTGGCAAGGTATGTATGGGTGAAGTGACAATAGGGGATCTAGGGATGATACCGCTACTGATTAGTCTGAATAGCACTTCAGCTGCATGGTTGCACAAATGCGCATTATTTATGAGGACCATTGCTACTTGTCCATACAACTCGGTGTTGTCAAGTAAAGATTGCTACCTGCATCAAATTTGCTCAGCGTCTTCCAAACCTAAACCAGTACGTGCTTAAGGCCAAGTTTCGTCGCTCAACCACCCCTTCATGTAGCCTGGGGCAAGTGAATGGCTTCACTGACCTGCTTTGTCATTGAAAACTAGCAGAGCCGAACCGCTCTGCCTTTCCATTACAAAAGGAAAAACGACGCTCGAATATTCACTAACAAATGCTCATCTAGTGGTCAAAACAAGTGTATCAGACAGATGAAAATCTGTGGTTTGAATTTAATGAAATGCCGGTCCCGTCTAGACATAAAGCGTCATGTAGAAAGAGAGTGAATGCTTTATGATAGGCCACTCACCTCATTCAAATCCACTCGGGTGGCCATTTTGAACAACTACGTCATGTGACCCATAAACGTAAATAACCGAGTAACTTTATTTCCATGTTTTGTAGGATTTATTTTATATTATATCATTCAAACAAATTAAATTATAAATATGATTTGTTTAAATGAACAGAATAGAAAAATTAATGTTGAAAATTACATTTAATTCGCGTTCGGAATTGTTCGGAAGGAGGGTTTCATGCGAGGGTACCCGTATGTGTCATGGCGTTCTCACTACATTTTTCTAAACTATGTGTTGTGGAGTAAAATAGGCCTATTTTGCACAGATCTCCATCTTTAAGTGGGCCAAAAGTACTCCACACACATTAGCATTAATGGTAATGCATGCAAGGAAATTTCCAAGGCTGAATGATGGGTAATACTTGCGTATATTTCTTGACTATTGTGGACACTGAGCCATGACATATCCGCCATGTTTGTTGTCAAAATGCAGAAATTGCCGATTTGTATATGCTAATTCTTACCAAATCACTAATGCCAAAGACTCATGAATGGCTATTTTATATATTTCAGGTATTACGACAGGAACCAGGCCCATCCATATGAGGTCAGTATCGCCAGATTGGCTATAAGGGGCTAATCAATGTAGCCCCTGTCACAAAATCTTGAAAAGTGGCTACAAAGAAGAACACAAGAGGTTTCCCACCAAAACAGTCTCCCCCAGTTCAGACTTCTGCACAAAACATGTAAATTGTGTGTCCTGGGGTGTCTTAACTTCCTTAACCAGCTAAAATCAGACATTTGGGGCCCTTTTGACAAAGAAAACACTTAATTTTCACCCATGTTTATGTATGTCACAACTTGGAAAAATTATGTGTTTGGCCCAACCCACAAATGGCAAAAGTTGCAAACTTTCACAATTATCTAAGCAAATCTGCTGCCTAAAACTTTATCTCCATTAGTTTTTTGGGTGATAATCCTCAAATGCAGTTATTATTCTTCCATTCAGAGACTAAATTCCTCTAACATTTACACTTCTATGTGGCCACTTTCCTATGAGAACTTGATGTTGTAATGGCTTATGTTGTATGCTTTTTGGATGATATCAGTTTGCTTTTAAGTGAAATGATGACATTTGGTCAATGTGGAAGTATTTTTCATAGTTACTTTAACATTTGTGCAATGTTCCCTTGGGAGGGGCTGGGGTGGCTATCAGGAGAAACAGTGACACCCTGTACACACTTCTGTGGGGTGTACCAGCAATGAAAGTCACTTGAAATGCTGTGTGACATGGCCAAGCCTGGCCCTTTTGCAATCTGTGCACTTCAAAAGGGGATAACTATAAACCTGGGTACAATTGGATAGATCTATATCAAAAAGAGTCCTATGCAAATAGGGACTAGAGTTGTAATCAAACAACAACAGGGTCTGACACTTATATTTCAGGCTAGGGGTCCAAAAAGATTAATTTAGGTAAAAAAGAATAGTGATCAAAACGTCTGATTTAAGGTTATTATAGTACTATATTTGGCCCCTGGTCTCACTAGTCTAGGGGCCCTCAGCAAAATCTATGGGCGTATGCCCCCTGCCCCCCCCTGAACAACCAGGTTCCTTCTGCACCACATGGACCAGACACCCTTGATTCTGAATCATGCATATTTGTAGGAGATGGGGGTCCCATAGTAAAGAGATGATAAGGTTTTCAATGAGCAAGACTTGGTACTTAGAAGTGATGTGAAGTACACATCCCTCTTGATAATGCTATATGTATGCACAATCAAGTGGTCTTGCATTCATTCATACAGTGATTTTTCTGACCTCGGGTATCCTGTACAGGATTGAAAAGGGTATGCCAAAACCATGCCATACTATGTAATATTCCCATAATCAGCAAGGTCAGAGGCTGCTATGATTCTAAAGTTGCCCAGGTTAGTAATATATTTCACCCAATAGCTATACAAATATAGTGATACACTGACAGCTTTCAGTATCATCATTGATAAAGTCAGCTATCCAAAAGTCCTGGTATCTTTTGTTGGAGGTTGTCCAAGGAAAGGATGGTCAATCCATATCAAAACAATGCATACTTTGTAGAAAAACACTGCATAAATATGCAAAAAATGAAGCCAAGGGATGTGATAAGTAATCCAAAAACCAAAATATTATCATATTTACCGCTCTTGGTGCTGGCTGACATGCTATGCAGGGTCAGAAATACTCCTCTGTTTACAATTACCTTAGACTACCACATATTGGAAATCCAAGTCCTTAGTTAACAAGGCATCCCTATCAAAGACACTGCACATGACCAGTGCCCTAAAGATGATTTATGCTGTCTTTTAGCTTATTGGAAGCAGGTAGCCAGACTACATTACATGTGTCCTAAGGGGTTAAACTAGTGATGTTTCTGGTCCTATTCACTTTAGAACTCAGATTACCTAATAGACTAAGCAAGCAAAATAACTACTGACCCGTTGCAAGAGAAATCAGCAGAAACCGGCTATCGGGCAAGCATTACAAGACCCTAACTTGCCCTACTTGGCAAGTAATGTTTTGGGCTGAGTTTAACAGAGTGGGTGGGGCATGGTCTTAGCCAGCAGGGCGTCTGGGTGCCTTTTTGGACACCCAAACCCTTAAAAAGCACCCCTCAGGACACCCAATTTTTTTGTGTGGAATTTCTAAAAACCTCAATCTCAAGCTTATTATTGAATTTTTTCATCTCCTTATAATTTCCATGACATTGTTTAATGGTATCATGCCTTATTTTGATCAATTTATACATGTTTATGGTTGAAATAGGAGTATATTGTGATCCCCCTTAAAAATTTGGACGCCCAAAAATTTTACAACTGCCAATTTTAGGCACCCAGCTTCTAAATCCTGGCTAAGACACTGGGGTGGGGCAAGTGGAATTGTATGGGGGGGGGGGGGGGGGGGGGGCAAGTAAACTTAAGGGGTAGTTCTCCCCACTCTGCAAACAATGTTTGAGAACCTATGTTGCACCCTTGGACTGCCAGTCCATTTGTTGTTTCATTTATGGACTATATACCCTAAGCATTACTGCACAGCATATACAGTCTTGTGATGTTCTTGGCTTGCTCTGTGGTCTCAGGTGACTTGCCAGCACCTGGGGTTCTATCCAGTATTTGAAAAATGTCTGTCTGAAACAGCAATCACAAACGTTTGTGACATATTCTCTTGTTTAACAAAGCCCATGGCCACAGGCAGTGTCCTAGTCAGGATTTTGAAAATGCCTGTCTGAAACTGCAATCACAAAATATTGTGACATATTCTCTGTTTGACAAGACCATGGCTACAGGCATTGTTCTTACCAGGAATTTAAAAAAGCCTGTCTGAAACAGCAATCACAAACTTTCTCAACATATTCTCTTGTTTGATGGTTCATGTTGAGCCTTGTGGTGCTAGTTCAGTTTGAGATCATTAGCACATACACTTGTTTGACCTTGGTCACTAGTTTATGTCAAGCCCTTTAGGGCAAGTTCAGTGCGAGACCATAAGCACATCCTCTTGTCTGACTGGTATTTGGCCATATTTCATGTTGAGGCATGTAGGACTAGTTCAGTGCAAGATCATTTGCACATTCCCTTGTTTGACTTGAAGTTTTAGCTTCATGTTCATGTCAGGCCCTAGAGGACTAGTCTCTTATGAGGTTATTAATTAGCAAATGCTCTTGATTGACAAGCCCTTGGCCACAAGTTCATTTAAAGCCCTATATGACTATTCCTGTATTAGATCATTGGCGCACACTCTTGGTTGACAAGCCCTTGGCCACAAGTTCATGCCAAGCCCTATAGGTCTATTCCTGTATTAGATCATTGGCGCACACTCTTGGTTGACAAGCCCTTGGCCACAAGTTCATTTAAAGCCCTATATGACTATTCCTGTATTAGATCATTGGCACACACTCTTGGTTGACAAGCCCTTGGCCACAAGTTCATGCCAAGCCCTATAGGACTATTCCTGTATTAGATCATTGGCGCACACTCTTGTTTGACATGCCCTCGGCCACAAGTTCATGTCAAGCCCTATAGGACTTGTCCTGTTTGAGATCATTGGCGGATTTGGCACACACTCTTGTTTGATATGCCCTTGGCCACAAGTTCATGTCAAGCCCTATATGACTATTCCTGTATTAGATCATTGGCACACACTCTTGTTTGACATGCCCTTGGTCACAAGTTCATGTCAAGGCCTTTAGGACTAGTCCTGTTTGAGATCATTGGCAGATTTGGCGCACACTCTTGTTTGACAAGCCCTTGGCCACACGTTCATGTCAAGCCCTGTAGGACTAGTCCTTTTTTGAGATCTTTGGTATGTTTGACAAGCCCTTGGCCACAAGTTCATGTCAAGCCCTATAGGACTAGTCCTGTTTGAGATCATTGGCGCACACTCTTGTTTGACAAGCCCTTCAGGCCTTGGCCACAAGTTCATTTCAAGCCCTATATGACTATTCCTGTATTAGATCATTGACGCACACTCTTGTTTGACAAGCCCTTGGCCACAAGTTCATGTCAAGCCCTATATGACTATTCCTGTATTAGATCATTGGCGCACACTCTTGTTTGACAAGCCCTTGGCCACAAGTTCATGTCAAGCCCTATATGACTATTCCTGTATTAGATCATTGGCGCACACTCTTGTTTGACAAGCCCTTGGCCACAAGTTCATGTCAAGCCCTATATAGGACTATTCCTGTCTCATGTCAGGCCCTGTAGGCTGTAGGACTAGTCCAGTACATATGAGATCATTGGCACACACTCTTATCTTGTTTGACAAGCCCTTGGCCACAAGTTCATGTCAAGCCCTCTAGGACTACCCTATTTCGTGCGTATAAGACGCACCCGTATATAAGATGCAGCCCTTGTTCAGGCCTTTAAAAAGATGTATAGACCTTAGCTTTGTGTATAGTACGCACCCCCCCCCCCCCCCCCCCCCCCTTCGGCCCATGTCTCTAGCTATTTTCTAAATACAAATGAAAGAAATGGGGGTCATCTTGCTAACTGGCATTGGATTCGGACAAACATTACGTTGATTGTAATAGGGACTTGGACATCCATGCAGTGTATTGTAATTATTGTGCTTAAGATAGAACTGGTTGGACAGGTCCGATATAACAAACAACAGTTGAACAGTTAGAGACGTGCTAAACATGTTAGAAACGTAATTGAAATGAAATCATACCCGAGCCTCAATTCTGATATGGGTTGCGGTGATGGCTGGTCATAGGGCTGTGCTCATCAGCCATTTTTTTGCGATCCGATTAATTGCCTAATTTTTCTCGATGTCGATTTTCTCAATTCGATTCTGTCGCGCGCGGTAGTGCTTGGAAAAGTGTGGTGGGGGCCGGACCAGCACCATGTAAAATACATTGTGTGGCCCTCTCCACACTTTTCCAAGTACTACCGCGCGTGATAGTATCTATCGTAGTGCAGTTTCAATGGCGGCCGGCTCAGCGCCGCGGTCTTTTTAAAGAATAGGGTAGGCTCTTTTGTATTTTTGGGGTAGGGAAAACAATGGAGGTAGGGGGGGGGGCGTATCGAGTTCGGCAATCGATGTCCTCTCATGTTGAGCATCGATCTTACGACTTTGCCGATCCATCGATGTCGTGCCTATCGAGCCCAGCCCTAGCTGGTCATTGATTTGTTATCTCTGTGTGGCCTTGGCACTCGATGTAAAACACCACAGATTTCTAGCTTTGTGTATAAGACGCACCCCCGTATTGAGTGTAAAGATTCGTGTAAAAAAGTGCGTCTTATACACACGAAAATACGGTAGTCCAGTATGAGATCATTGGCGCACACTCCTGTTTGACAAGCCCTTGGCCACAAGTTCATGTCAAGCCCTATACGACTATTCCTGAATTAGATCATTGGCGCACACTCTTGTTTGACAAGCCCTTGGCCACAAGTTCATGTCAAGCCCTATATGACTATTCCTGAATTAGATCATTGGTGCACACTCTTGTTTGACAAGCCCTTGGCCACAAGTTCATTTCAAGCCCTATATAGGACTAGTCCCATATGAGGTCATTAGCAGACACTCTTGTTTGACAAGCCCTATAGAAGCCCTGTAGGACTAGTCCAGTATGAGATCAAGAATGCACACTTGTTTGAGAAGCCTTTGGCCACAACTTCCACAAGACTGAAGTTCATGTCAAGCCCTATAAGACTAGTCCCGTATGAGGTCATTAGCCCATACTACTGTTGTTTGACAAGCCCTTGGCCGCACATTCATGTCTAACCGAGTAGGACTAGTTCCTGCTAGATGATTAGTGCATGGTCTTGTTTGACAAACCTTTGGCCACATATTCATGTTGAACCCTGTAAGATTAGTACAGTATGAGATCATGAGCGCATATTCTTGTTTGACAGTCCCTTGGTCACAAGTTCACGTCAAACTCTGTAGGACTAGTTCAGTATGAAATCAAAAGTATGGGCCCATACTCTTGTTTTACAACTCATGCCACAAGTTTGTGTTGAGCCTTGTATGACTATTTTAATGCTAGATCATAAGCACATTCTCTTGTTTGACAGCCTTTGGTCCCAAGTTTATGTCAAGCCCTGTAGGGTTTGTCTAGCATATTGTCTGCTATAAGTTCTATGACAAGCCCCTTGCCATCAGTTTAGTTCATGATATTAAGCCATGTAAGATTAGCGAATAGCACATTCTCTTTTTTGACAAACCCATTGGCCGCAAGTTCATGTCAAGCCCTGTAGGACTTGTTCAGGATTAGATCATGGGCATATTTTCTTGTTTGACATGCCACAAGTTCACATTGTCTTCTATGACAACTTCAAGTCCCTTGCCACCGGTTCATGATATTAAGCCACAGAAGGCTAGTTTATTGAGACGTCATCCACAGATAGCACAAACTCTTGTTTGACAAGCCCATTTGCTGCAAGTTCATGTCTTGCCATGTAGTGCTACTATTGGATTGTGTGACAATTAGCACATGCTCCAGATTTGGCTAGCCCTCAGTCTCTAAGTTGATTTCAATCCCTGTATGGCTAATTCAGTCTGAGATTATAAGCCCATGTACTCATTTGACTTCCACACCCTGGCTAGGAGTGCTGATATTTGTTTATTATCACTTTTTGGCATTACAAGGTTAAATGGTGACACACCATTCATAACTATGTTGGAGGAAGCCTGAGTGTCTTGGGAACAGGGTCTTAGCCAACAGGGAATCTGAGAGTCATTTGCAAACCAACCCTCAACATTCACACATTAGGACTTCCATTTTTGTGTGGGATCTATAGAATTGTCAATTACAATAAAAATTATATATTGGAAGTTACCTTAGTCTTATCCAGCAGGGCATCTGGGTGTCATTTGGATACCCAAACCCTAAAGAATCACCCCTCAGGGTACCCAAAACTTTTTAGAAGTAATTTCTCATAATATAATGGATTTTTTTTCACCCCAGTATAAATCCCATGACATTGCATGAGGAAAGTATGCCTTAATGTAATGAACAAATACATGTTTATGGTTATGATCTGAATATATAGTGTTCTCCCTTGAAAAATAGGACTCCCCAAACCTTTTCAATCGGCAATTTTGGCCATTCAGTTTCTTATTCCTGACTAAGACCCTGGTTATCGCCTCAAAGTAACTGCTATGACTTTGGCTCAGGTAGTTTATCAGGGCTCAAAATTTTCCTGGGAGCCCAATTGCATCTTCTAAAGGTGTTGTGTATAGAAACCAGTACATATTTGGGCTCCCTGCAGATATTTGAGGGAGCCCCAGGACAATTCAAGGGAGCCCTCGGCTCCCGGCACCCCTTATTTCTCAATAGATAAATGAATACATGTTTATGATAGTTATTCAATTTCATTGTAATCTCCCTTGAAAAATCAGACACCCAAAATGATTATGATTGCCAAATTTCTAAGCAGCTTCCAAAACTCCTGGCAAAGATGACATTGCTTGGCCAACCATTGTGTACCTCTTTGAATGAGATCAATGTGAAATAAGTGTCAGCAGGGTCTTAGCCCGGATTTGGAAACTGGGTGCCCAAAAATTGGCATTTGAAAAATATTTGGGTGTCTACATTTTTAAGGCACCCACAATATATTCAGATTCCAACCATAAGCATGTATAAATTTATCAAAATAAGGCATGATATCCTTATACAATGTCATTGGAATTTAAGTGAAGATGAAAAAATTCAATTATATGCTTGAGATAGACATTTTAAGAAATTCCTCACAAATTTCTTTTGGTGTCCTATGGGGTGCTTTTTAAGGGTCTGGGTGTCCAAAAAGACACCCAGACGCCCTGTTGGCTAAGACTATGAGTGCCAGTGGCATGCTCCCAGGTAGGGTCTTAGCCAAGATTTTTAAAATGTCTGTCCATAACAGCAATTTCATAATTTCTGCTCGTCCTAATTTAGCCACTAATCTACTTCAAATCCTTATACCAACTTCATTAAATAGCCTATTGTGTCAAAAAGAGCAATTTACACTTCATCCATGTCCTAGAAGATGGTTTGTTAGGAAAATATTTGGTTATCAAGTATCAACCCAAAAAGTCAAAATTGAAAAAGATTCTTTATTGTCATTTTGCCTGTCCAAAATGGAGGTTTTCAGGAAACTGCCAGTCCAAAAGACAGAGAGGACGGGTCCTGGCTAAGTCCCTGTCACAGGCCCTTAGTCAGTATTTGAAAAAAGGGTGTCCAAAATGAGAAATCATGAAATGTTAAAGATTAATATGTTTGAGGTAAAGGTGATTTCTGGCCCCTTAGTCAGTATTTTGAAACCGGTAGCAGGGTGCGACATTAAGGGTTGCCCTATTGCCCCTGGCAGGTCAAAATTTTCAAAATGGCTTAAGGGCAGGCAAAAATCAGAGTGTGCCTGCCCTACATGGCAGGTCAAAATTGTGTCTGGCAGGTAGAAATTAAAGTTTACCTTCCCTACTTGGCAAGTGCTTTAATGAGAAATCATAACACATGAGGTTCTATTTATTTTAGTTATCCTCAGGGCCTTCTTACACTGTTGGTGCATAAATGTGTCCCAGTCAAACTGGTTGACAAGGCCCAGCCTTTGATAATGATAACAATGGTGGTTTATCATGATGAGATGCTCATATTTAGTGTCTTAGCCTGCAGGGTGTGTGGGCGTCATTTTGCCACTTATCCTCAAAATCACACATATGCAGGGTGCAACATAGGTTTCAAAGCAAGCCAGGGTCTTGTTCAGCTTGCCGTTTTTCGCCGAATTCACTTGGAACTTGCGAAGGGGAAAGTGGTTATGTTGCACGCTGCTTTGTGAGATGGAAAAGCAGCATTTTGGGGAAGCTGAACAAGCCCTCTACTTGCCCCACTTGACATTCTAACATTTGAATGGAAATTGAGAGGTACATTCATTCATTGAATTCATAACATGATCTTTTGAATAACAATATAGTTAACAGTAACCTTGAAACGTCATGAAGTGTAAAGGCGAAATGAAATGGGTGAGAAAAACACAGAAATAACATCAAGCTTAAAGTCAAGAATGTTGTTATTTTCTCTTCGTCAAGGTTTAAGAAGGTAATTGCAGTCAAGTTGGCCGAGCAACCAGAACGCCAGACGGGCCATCTGATCTTAGGTCCAACTTGCCCCGCCTGACTACCTGCGTTGGCCAGATACTGTTGAGCCCTGTGGGGTGATAGATGTCAATAGGAATTCTACTGTTAGACAAGTGTGACTATGGAGAGGGAATGATGTCAATAGAAATCCTAGTGTCAAACCATGCAAGTTATAAATGGGGAGGAAAGTGTTAATAGGAATGTTAGTGTTAGACAGGTCTGGTTATGGGGGGGAAAGTGTTAATAGGAATGTTAGTGTTAGACAGGTCTGGTTATGGGGAGGAAAGTGTTAATAGGAATGCTAGTGTAGTACAGGTCTGGTTATGGGGATGGAAGTGTTAATAGGAATGTTAGTGTTATACAGGTCTGGTTATGGGGAGGAAAGTGTTAATAGGAATGTTAGTGTTAGACAGGTCTGGTTATGGGGAGTAAAGTGTTAATAGGAATGCTAGTGTTAGACAGGTCTGGTTATGGGGAGGAAAGTGTTAATAGGAATGCTAGTGTTAGACAGGTCTGGTTATGGGGAGGAAAGTGTTAATAGGAATGCTAGTGTTAGACAGGTCTGGTTATGGGGAGGAAAGTGTTAATAGGAATGTTAGTGTTAGACAGGTCTGGTTATGGGGAGGAAAGTGTTAATAGGAATGCTAGTGTTAGACAGGTCTGGTTATGGGGAGGAAAGTGTTAATAGGAATGCTAGTGTTAGACAGGTCTGGTTATGGGGAGGAAAGTGTTAATAGGAATGTTAGTGTTAGACAGGTCTGGTTATGGAGAGGAAAGTGTTAATAGGAATGCTAGTGTTAGACGGGTCTGGTAATGGGGAGGTAAGTGTTAATAGGAATGTTAGTGTTAGACAGGTCTGGTTATGGAGAGGAAAGTGTTAATAGGAATGCTAGTGTTAGACAGGTCTGGTTATGGGGAGGAAAGTGTTAACAGGAATGTTAGTGTTAGACAGGTCTGGTTATGGAGAGGAAAGTGTTAATAGGAATGCTAGTGTTAGACAGGTCTGGTTATGGAGAGGAAAGTGTTAATAGGAATGCTAGTGTTAGACAGGTCTGGTTATGGGGAGGTAAGTGTTAATAGGAATGTTAGTGTTAGACAGGTCTGGTTATGGGGAGGAAAGTGTTAATAGGAATGCTAGTGTTAGACATGTCTGGTCATGGGGAGGAAAGTGTTAATAGGAATGTAAGTGTTAGACAGGTCTGGTTATGGGGAGGTAAGTGTTAATAGGAATGTTAGTGTTAGACAGGTCTGGTTATGGGGGGGAAAGTGTTAATAGGAATGTTAGTGTTAGACAGGTCTGGTTATGGGGAGGAAAGTGTTAATAGGAATGCTAGTGTTAGACAGGTCTGGTTATGGGGAGGAAAGTGTTAATAGGAATGCTAGTGTTAGACAGGTCTGGTTATGGGGAGGAAAGTGTTAATAGGAATGTTAGTGTTAGACAGGTCTGGTTATGGAGAGGAAAGTGTTAATAGGAATGCTAGTGTTAGACGGGTCTGGTAATGGGGAGGTAAGTGTTAATAGGAATGTTAGTGTTAGACAGGTCTGGTTATGGAGAGGAAAGTGTTAATAGGAATGCTAGTGTTAGACAGGTCTGGTTATGGGGAGGAAAGTGTTAACAGGAATGTTAGTGTTAGACAGGTCTGGTTATGGAGAGGAAAGTGTTAATAGGAATGCTAGTGTTAGACAGGTCTGGTTATGGAGAGGAAAGTGTTAATAGGAATGCTAGTGTTAGACAGGTCTGGTTATGGGGAGGTAAGTGTTAATAGGAATGTTAGTGTTAGACAGGTCTGGTTATGGGGAGGAAAGTGTTAATAGGAATGCTAGTGTTAGACATGTCTGGTCATGGGGAGGAAAGTGTTAATAGGAATGTAAGTGTTAGACAGGTCTGGTTATGGGGAGGTAAGTGTTAATAGGAATGTTAGTGTTAGACAGGTCTGGTTATGGGGAGTAAAGTGTTAATAGGAATGCTAGTGTTAGGCAGGTCTGGTTATGGGGAGGAAAGTGTTAATATGAATGTTAGTGTTAGACAGGTCTGGTTATGGGGAGGTAAGTGTTAATAGGAACGTTAGTGTTAGACAGGTCTGGTCATGGGGAGGAAAGTGTTAATAGGAATGTTAGTGTTAGACAGGTCTGGTTATGGGGAGTAAAGTGTTAATAGGAATGCTAGTGTTAGGCAGGTCTGGTTATGGGGAGGAAAGTGTTAATAGGAATGTTAGTGTTAGACAGGTCTGGTTATGGGGAGGAAAGTGTTAATAGGAATGCTAGTGTTAGACAGGTCTGGTTATGGGGAGGAAAGTGTTAATAGGAATGTTAGTGTTAGACAGGTCTGGTTATGGGGAGGAAAGTGTTAATAGGAATGCTAGTGTTAGACAGGTCTGGTTATGGGGAGGAAAGTGTTAATAGGAATGCTAGTGTTAGACAGGTCTGGTTATGGGGAGGAAAGTGTTAATAGGAATGTTAGTGTTAGACAGGTCTGGTTATGGAGAGGAAAGTGTTAATAGGAATGCTAGTGTTAGACGGGTCTGGTAATGGGGAGGTAAGTGTTAATAGGAATGTTAGTGTTAGACAGGTCTGGTTATGGAGAGGAAAGTGTTAATAGGAATGCTAGTGTTAGACAGGTCTGGTTATGGGGAGGAAAGTGTTAACAGGAATGTTAGTGTTAGACAGGTCTGGTTATGGAGAGGAAAGTGTTAATAGGAATGCTAGTGTTAGACAGGTCTGGTTATGGAGAGGAAAGTGTTAATAGGAATGCTAGTGTTAGACAGGTCTGGTTATGGGGAGGTAAGTGTTAATAGGAATGTTAGTGTTAGACAGGTCTGGTTATGGGGAGGAAAGTGTTAATAGGAATGCTAGTGTTAGACATGTCTGGTCATGGGGAGGAAAGTGTTAATAGGAATGTAAGTGTTAGACAGGTCTGGTTATGGGGAGGTAAGTGTTAATAGGAATGTTAGTGTTAGACAGGTCTGGTTATGGGGGGGAAAGTGTTAATAGGAATGTTAGTGTTAGACAGGTCTGGTTATGGGGAGGAAAGTGTTAATAGGAATGCTAGTGTTAGACAGGTCTGGTTATGGGGAGGAAAGTGTTAATAGGAATGCTAGTGTTAGACAGGTCTGGTTATGGGGAGGAAAGTGTTAATAGGAATGTTAGTGTTAGACAGGTCTGGTTATGGAGAGGAAAGTGTTAATAGGAATGCTAGTGTTAGACGGGTCTGGTAATGGGGAGGTAAGTGTTAATAGGAATGTTAGTGTTAGACAGGTCTGGTTATGGAGAGGAAAGTGTTAATAGGAATGCTAGTGTTAGACAGGTCTGGTTATGGGGAGGAAAGTGTTAACAGGAATGTTAGTGTTAGACAGGTCTGGTTATGGAGAGGAAAGTGTTAATAGGAATGCTAGTGTTAGACAGGTCTGGTTATGGAGAGGAAAGTGTTAATAGGAATGCTAGTGTTAGACAGGTCTGGTTATGGGGAGGTAAGTGTTAATAGGAATGTTAGTGTTAGACAGGTCTGGTTATGGGGAGGAAAGTGTTAATAGGAATGCTAGTGTTAGACATGTCTGGTCATGGGGAGGAAAGTGTTAATAGGAATGTAAGTGTTAGACAGGTCTGGTTATGGGGAGGTAAGTGTTAATAGGAATGTTAGTGTTAGACAGGTCTGGTCATGGGGAGTAAAGTGTTAATAGGAATGCTAGTGTTAGGCAGGTCTGGTTATGGGGAGGAAAGTGTTAATATGAATGTTAGTGTTAGACAGGTCTGGTTATGGGGAGGTAAGTGTTAATAGGAACGTTAGTGTTAGACAGGTCTGGTCATGGGGAGGAAAGTGTTAATAGGAATGTTAGTGTTAGACAGGTCTGGTTATGGGGAGTAAAGTGTTAATAGGAATGCTAGTGTTAGGCAGGTCTGGTTATGGGGAGGAAAGTGTTAATAGGAATGTTAGTGTTAGACAGGTCTGGTCATGGGGAGGAAAGTGTTAATAGGAATGTTAGTGTTAGACAGGTCTGGTTATGGGGAGTAAAGTGTTAATAGGAATGCTAGTGTTAGGCAGGTCTGGTTATGGGGAGGAAAGTGTTAATAGGAATGAAAGTGATTAACAGGTTTAGTTCTGAAAAGGAATAAATCGATAGCAAAGCACTTCTTAGTAGTGGTCAGATGATCAATCCACAACTCAAGGAATCGTTAGTGGCGAATCCAGCTCAACTCGTTCAACAGGCATATGACAAAATCGATTATGCTGAAATGTCTGTATTTCGGCCAATATGTAAAACAGCAATAAAAACTTGAAAGATAACTTAAAGATTGCCTTGATCCTTGTCAGTTGCAGCACGCAATGTTGTAGTGCACTGATTCTCAATTGCTGCGGTACAACCCCGTGTGCGTGTGGTTTTTGTCGGCGTGTGCTGAGGCACAATGTTGTTTTAAATCATTTGCCTTAAAAATCATGTCAATGTGGCTGGAAAAATTGACTCCAATCAATAAATTTTGTGAAAATTCTTTCCATTAATTGATGGTAAAAATTGCTCAGCATCTGAACCCTACTTGTTATAGATCTACATTTTTAGGGAGAAAGTTTCAAAAACTAAATGTTGGTGCAAGGCAGGTCTGATTAAAAATAGTATAGTCTTGAGATCTTTTGTTAGCTGTCTGCTATATAAAAGGAAGGTGTCCTAAGGAATTCTATTAAGTGGCTGGTCTGTATTTGAAGGGAAAGGTTTCCAATAGGATTTTAGCCAAGCGTTGGATAAATGGATAGGTCTGGTTATGGATTAGAAATTGATAAGAGGAATGGAACTCTTCTTCTCCTGGTTATAGTTGTAAGACTGGTCTGTGTACCGTATAAATGAAAAAAATTGTAAAAATCCAATTTTGTTAATGGTTATTGCGAAAGATAGGGACTATAATGTATATGATGTTAAATAAGCCAGTTTGTACCTTTGGAAATACAGTAAAAGAAAACATCTGAAAATGTCAATCACGAGATGGCGAACATGACATATTCATTAATTCAACCATCGGCAAGTAGAAGGGGGTGACTCATTCGATAATTCAATTCAAATTCTTGGACATTCTCAGGAAATCACCCGATAAGACTGAGTGCGTTTTGCTGCCGCATTTAATAGTTGTGTGATACTGCTCTAATTTTAACTTTCTGTATACAGTTAATATTGCATTGCACACACCCTGGAGTCAGCATATACTTAACTAGTTAACTACACACCATTATTTGGACGTCAGCTCCCCATTATATAGTATCTTACAGTTCACTGACATGGTAGCTTGCCATTCAACATCAATATTCAATAATTAAACTGGGCACCATTATTTGGATATCAGATCCCTATGCTAGTATCGTACAATTCACTGACATAGTAGCTTGCCATTCAACATCAATATGCAAAGGTAAAACTGCACAGCAAAGGTAGCTGCCCAACAAGCGTGTTATTTTATTTGGCAAAAATAGCGTGTTACACAGTACCTTACGCAGTGAGGGGAAAAAAGAACAAGAAGCAGTAAATATTTCATACTAAACCTTTATTTGTTTTTGAGAAACCTGATTTAAATGTCTGCATTTCATGCATTCACATTTCTTGAGGAGTTATGAACTGTTTAAACCATTAATGTGTTTGTTCAATATATAGAAAAAAGATATCAGATATGAATTATCATTTATTATCATATCATTTACAAGCAAAACCACAAGACTGATACAAGCAAACATGTTTGTTTACCAACCTAGATGTACTTAGTCGAGGTCAAAGGTCACAGGTTAGGGTAATGGTTAAGTTACATAAGACCTTGTCATATAATATATAACCACATAACTATGTAATTAACTCTTTGTGGTGACAGTCTGTTTGTTGGGGGAAGTAATTGACCCACTTACAATTGCAAGCATACACCTAGTCACTTGGTCAGACATGGACTGCATGGACTATGTATAAACTCATATTATCCCAACAATGATACATATAATAATACATGCACAATGCAACCTAACTGAAATAAAATACCTGGCAATCAGCAAAAAAAAAGCCGACCAACCTTTCACATATTATTATTTTTTGGCCTAAAGGCTGTTTGATGCAAGCATTTAGTTCTGTATAACTGTAAATTCTCGGTAATATGTACTCTTTTTGATAATTTTTGATAATTACAATTTTTGGGGTTGAGAGTGTCCCATGTTTGATGAAATACTGACAAAGCAGAGTAATAATTGTCCATTCTTTGAGAAATAGCTACCAGCTCTAGATCAAGGGTGGTCCCTATCTTCCAATAATTATTTTACAAAACAGTTCTTATAGTGGTCCAAATTCCTAGGGTGGTCTGTGAATTTCAGAGAATTTACAGTATACTGGCACCCTCCTCATCATCAGAGTCTGTTTCCTCACTGGACACCTGATCAGCAGCATTATCAGGTAGCATTCCAGCATCAACAGACGCCTCCAGCACCAGCACCGTAGATTTCTCTCATGCCTTGGTACATCTCATCCATTTCATCTGCCATCGTACTGGCGTACTCAAAGTACATCATCTTTACACCGAACAGGACGGTAAGGCGCTGCCGCAAGGTGTAACGGAAAGCATTCTTCTGGTTCTTGATGGCATGGCGTATCTTCATGTCTTTGATACGCTGGTCCAGCAGAGACAGCTGATCAGTGGCCCGGTGGAACTTGCGTAACCACAAGTTGAATTTGTCCTGAAGGCGTTCTGCTTCCTGGTCCTCAGGATGAAGAGACATGTTCAGGGGTGAGAGTTCAGGGTTGAAAGTTCAGAGGTCAAGTCAAATTCCTAGGGGGTGGTCTGAATTTCAGAGAATTTACAGTATATACTGGCCTCATCGTCATCAGAGATGCATTCCACCATGGACAGTCTCTTCGGACTCAGAGTTCCCATCAGCGTTAGCATCGGAGATTTCTCCCGACCGCTGTGCAGAGAGATGGCGCTGCATATTTTCGCGGGTCTTGTCCAGTTCATCTGCCATCTTACTGGCATACTCGTAGTACATCATCTTTACACTGAACAGGACGCCCAGGCGCTGCCGCAAGGTGTAACAGAAAGCACTCTTCCGGTTCTTGATGGCACGGTTGTGGCGTATCTTTGTGTCTTTGATACGCTGGTCCAGCAGATTCATCTGATTGGAGGCCCGGTTGAACTTGCGTAAACACAAGTCAAATTTCTCAGTAAGGTGTTCTGTTTCCTGGTCCTCAGGATGAAGAGACATGTTCAGGGGTCAGAGTTCAGGGTTGAAAGTTCAGAGGTCAAGTGGTGTGGAGCAGGTAGCCTGTGAGGATTGAGATATATACTGGAGAAGGATGGAGATATACTGGAGATGGTGTGTGAGTGGTAGATGTTCTATTTGACTGGACAAGTTGATTGCTGCAAGTTGTCAGTGTGAATGAAGAACTTGTGGAGATGATTGGTCTTTTATAGTTGAGGAAGAGACACACATCCTGAACAAAATATGACTGATACCAATTATGTTGGATATGCATATTGTAAGATCATGTGTATTGTCAGATTATACATGTTGTCATATATTATCACAATTACACACATTGCAATTTGCAAGAGATTATAAGGTAGAATTACATAGGACATCTATTTCAATTACAAGTAGAGTGTTTAATTACACATACTTATGAATGTAATTTCATTGGGCCATTGGACTTATCAACGAATTGCTATTGATGTTACTCCCTTTGAACTTCACATTGAAATTGGCAAATGCTTTTCAATGGCATTGTCAAGTATAAATATCAAACCTTTTCCCCCATGACAACTTGGTCTGGGATGTTGTTAACAATTACTGAGAGTTTTTGATAGATAGAAAAGCAAATTACAGGTTTAAATATACCACTGATTTTCATGTTTGGTTAGGAATACCAATTCAGTTCATATCCAATACTGGATATTAAAGCACACCTGCATAAATTCTCCATTCACCCAATAGACATGTTAGATCTGAGCCAGAAAAAAATAGCCAACTGTCAATAAGATCAAGTATGCATGAATAGAAAATATCCCATAGGTATTTCAAAGTATTTAGCAAACTGGTCACTCGAGTGAACTACACATATGCATAATTCATTCAGAATACAGATGTTGGTATCAATTGGTAGCATTAGCAATATCTGTTACATTTCATGACGCAAGGTCTTAAGCATCCATTTGACCAAACATTCAGCTAATCATGAACTTCTAGAGCATTCCATAGTTTCCCATGAATTCTTAAAATATGTTGTTAAGTATATTTTGTTGACCCACTTTTTGAACAGTGTACAGGTGTACACTTTGTCTAGACACCTTCATCCTGTCTGCGAATGCAATCAGTCTACATCCTTAATCTTGAAGCCACCTATTCAGTCAATCGGGGCAAGTGCAATTTCCCCCCAACCCATCCTCCCTCCCAGGACTAAAGAATCAGAGGTGTTAATCAGGGTAAATGCAATTCCCCCCCAGCCTTTTCCTCTTCCCTGTGCTGGAGATGGTTGATGCGAGGAGGAAGTGGAGGAAAACAGAATCCACATTGTCAATAACCTTGATTTGTATATAGGAAGTGATTAAACTGACCAGGTGGTGAGTGAAATCATCTACCTCTGAGAAAACAAACTAAAATTATGCTTATCACAACTTTCTCAGCTTTATAATCTAAAGGAAGCATCAAAGTTAAATCAGTTGGAACTGTTATGCAGAGTATGCATGTAAGAAACAGAGTTGTTGTTGTTGATAAATAGTTTATTGTCCAATCCAGATAATGACATTCATTACATACAATACCAAGTGTTAAAAATCCGGCCAGCCACGAAGGCTTATAATGGACCAAATACAAACATAAATATACTTATAAATATTATCAAAACGACATTCATTATATACATTGTACAATATATTATCTAGTTAATCATAAAAATCTTATAGTGAGTCTTGTATATAAGGAGTCACTTCTTTTATACACAATTTTCTGATACCCATCTAAAATCGAGCCAGCCAAGTTTATGTCGAATAGGTAAACATGACTAGTATGGTTTAATAACAATCAGTTGCTAGTTTACATTTGTGACCTCCTGTTGTACATCCTATTGAGACAAAATGATGCAGTTTTTAACAAATCCTCTGATTGAAAAATTACCTTAAGTTGCTCCAAATCAGGGAGTTCTGTAAAGAGTTGTCCATACTCAAATATTTCTCATACTTTCAAGGTCCTTAACCCTTTATCACTCAACGCAACAATGTTGCCATGTCCCCTGCACTGCATGAGGGGTTACTCCTCAGAGACATTTTTGCGCAGTGCGTAGTGCACAGCAGTGCATAGGGAGCAGTGCTTTAAACAAGTTAAACGAGTAATTTCCATTTTTTATTTGTATCTTTCATTTCATTAAATATGATATTATTTGTGTTCACAATATATCAACTGAAAAGTTGATTTCTTGTCTGGTTTTGTGCTTGACGCACTGTCAATAACGCACCTCGGCAAGTTTGTCTTCGTTGAGTGGTTAAATGAGTGGGATATCATCGTCTGATTCCCATGGATCGTGAAGGGGACAATAGTCGATCCTCTTCCACTCTTTATCGGAATTATCCTGGTTTAAACTAGCCGTTTGATGGCAGAAACAACAAAAAAACATGAGAGAATATCAATGGTTTTATGTGTTGCTAAGGACGCCACAACACGACGACGTCACTGGCGGGAATTCCCCATGACTTCCATATTTGGAGGGGGTTTTCCAGTAGTTTTCCCGCCGAAAATCACGGACTTCAAGTCCGAAAATAAGCATTAAATAACTATAGATCACGATTAAAAGGTAAGGGTAATAACTTTGTATTTTTATTTAACAATCACTTGTGTACCAGCGATCTAAGATCGTGGTACCCAAAATACGCCAAAACTCGCTTCGTAGGAATAAGTGCACAAATACAATTACGCAATAACTCGCTACTGAGGAAGTGCAGCTGCACTCATGTAACGAGTTATTGCGTCATTGAGTGATAAAGGGTTAAGTAAGTCCGGGTTTGAAATTAAGATTATATCTAGGGAGCAGGGTCTTAGCCAGGAATTAGAAACTGGGTGCCTAAAATTGGCCATTGTAAAATTTTTGGGTGTCCAAATTTTTAAGGGGAACCACAATATAGTTAGATTTCAACCATAAACATGTCAATACTTATCAAAATAAGGCATGATATCCTTATACAAGGTCATGGGAAGTATATGACAATGAAATAATTCAATTATATGCTTGGGATTGACATTTAAAGAAATTCCTCACAAAAATATTTGGATGTCCTGTGGGGTGCTTTTTAAGGGTTTGGGTGTCCAAAAAGACACCCAGACACCCTGCTGGCTAAGACCATGCTAGGGAGCCCCATTGCATGTCTTAAAGCTACCAAAAGATGTTGTGTATAGAAACCAGTACATCTTAGGGCCGGCACCCTGCAGAAATTTGAGGGAGCCGCAGGAGAGTTCATGGGAGCACTTGGCTCCCCCTAATTTAGAGCCTGTAAGTGTAAGCATCTTCTCTGTATATCATACCTTTAAAACAACATGGATCTCTTTGGAAAATTCCCCCACCCATAGGCCATAGAGAGTAGCTGGATATGTCCTGAACCCTTTATTGAGATGCTCACTGAAAATCTGAGTAGCTAATTTTGAAAGGGAAGAAATTTTGTGACAGACAGGTATTTTCAGAATCCTGACTAAGATCCAGAGAGACATGAGCCTTGGCAATATTATCATACATATTACCATAACATATTCTTTGTTATGTTACAATGACAGGTTGGGGGGCAGGGGGGGTGGTTATTTTTCTATTCACATCTCAATCATTATGGAAACATTTCTATAAGTTATAACAATGCGATATTTTTAGAAATATTTGACTGGAAGTTTGTTCTTGTTAGGGTTTAAGAAACACATTGGTTTCAATAATCTTTTTGTTATTTCTCTACCTGATGACTGTAATGAGAGTTATCTGCAAAGTTATCAAGCCAATTTAATGCTTTTGGGGTCATTCCGTTTACACACTTAAAATTTATATTTTTCAGAGGAAAACAGGTATATTGATGACTTAACTTTATAATCATGTCTATAAAGGACATATCTAACATGTGCTATTGTTTCATATTTTTTTTCTCACAAGAAATGTAATTTTTGAGGAAAATAAAATTGTGTCGGATACGACGAGCTTGCGACGCAGGTTTTCTCAACTTTGGACAAATACCAAAATCTCTGTTCTGTTCATGGGAGTTCCACTACAAGAAATGTCTAGGTATAATCTCAAAAGGGTTTTGAACAAGAGTCATGAACAATTTTCTTAAAAAAGATATTGTTTGGCAGTTTTGTGAGAGGATTCTAAAAAAAGGTTGTTGTGTCGGATACGACGAGCTAGGCTGTGTCGGATAAGACACTTATGTCCACTACCTTAAATCAATATAAAAACAATTATATTTGTCATAAGATCAATATCAGAACTGAAACAAACCAAGGATGTACTATGTTGAAAAGTTTGATTTGCATGAAATACTTATATGAGTCTAGGGAGGATTTTTAGATCATTTTGGAACATGTTACACATGACACTACCCAAAATATATCATTTTTCTGAATTTCTAACAATGTACAATTGCTCCAAGTGACAATTTATTAAAGTAACAATTTATTAAAACTCACAATAATTAGATACTTTATATTCCTGGCCATATAGACATCTTGCATATTGGAAAAATTTCATTGAAATATTAAGAAATATAACATTTAAGTAAGAAGTGCGAGGGTATACTTGTTACTAACTCTCACTTGCTTAATGACTGAGCATGTGATGTTATGCAGCCTACCCTCTCCAATCAGATTCCTGCAATGTTTTTCATGACAAAGTAAACATGTAAAGGTCAGTACCATATCTTTAAATAATTACCATCACATTTCAGTTGATGTGCGAATTTTCATGCTCTATAATTATTTGTCATTCTGAGAGACATACCTCATGCTGATTCAGTTTGCTGTCTGTACTTACATGAATTTATGCTACTCTGACATTAAGATTGAAAGAATTAGATTTATTACCTAAAGGTAAATACCCTGAATAACTTAAAAGCCATTCCATTGTATCAATAATTATATCAATTATAACAAATGTTAAAGCTGAATAGAAGCAGGTTTGCCTTCTGTCTACCAGCTGACCAAGCTATTGCCAAATTTGGCGATAGGAGTTCAGAATTTGGCAACAGTAACATTTTCTGTTATTAACTCCTCACTAAGAGTAACTTATACTTTTCCTAGCATTCTGAGCATATAACATCAGCTTCCTCCTATACTCAAGCTAGTATCTGTGGGCCTCCAGTTCAAACAGGATGAGGATATTGACTAGAATACACAGCTTGGTGACAGTGTCCACCAGGGACCAGTAGATACCCTTGTGTCACCGTGGTGGGGTATTCACTATGTCTGGAAGGATAGCAAGATCCAAGAAAGGAAATAGAAACCTACCTTGTGACTGCATTAGTTTGCCACAAGTAGATCAGATGGACGTTATCATACATGTATAAATCTTGATATAGTTGTGTTCTTCAACAAATGTTTTCTCTAATGGGTGTAAACTGGAACATTCATAAAACCTTCCTGGTGTAAATGAGCTGTACAGCTAATTAATTCACTTATACATTTGGACTTAGTGCTTTTTAGAGATTGTCCTTTAGGACATCTCTTTTAATATAGTTTTGATATTTTTTTTGGTCTTACCCATCGGTGGGAGCCGGTGGGAGCCATTTCCAATATTTCGTAGGTCGTCTTTCCCAGGTTTCTGTGGGTTCTTGTCGGACCTATCTCTGATTTGGTTGCATTTTTCGTGAATTCGTTTTGGGTGTTTGTGTGTTTGGGTGGTGTTTAAGAGACTATTTTGGGTTTGGTTTTGATTCCTCTTTTTATTCGTGAGATATTTGGGGGTGTTTTGAGTTACCTACTTTTCTTTACGCTCTCACAATCCTGTCTAGTCGGTCTCCGGGTTGTGTTGGTCGTCATGGCGCTGCGTCACCCTAGTGTGTTTGCGCAGGCGCCGCATATATTATTATGCTAATTTTTCGTGACCTGCATGCGTAGTGATCTTGTGGTGTGATCTGATTTGCCCTAGCGCATGTTTTCTTGTGTGTATTGGCGGTGTTTTCGGTCCTTATGTTTATTTTCAATTACATTACCTTTTGTGTTTTTGTCTTAATAAGAACAAAATCCAAAATTATTTTTATATTGTTTACTTTATAGTTCGTTTTTATCGGACTTTCTTTATCGATCGATCTGCCGGTTCATCGCAGCCATTTTGCCTATTTATAGTTCTGGGCGGGGTGTTACCACGTGGTTTGTGTCTGGTGTATTATCCAATGAGCGGTTTCACTGGCTCACCGTCACACCACGTGGTACTCTTTCCCGCGGTTTATTAACCAATGAGCGGCTATTTGTATCCCTTTTTGTACTATACTACTTACGTGTTCATTCACGTATTTTTTACATGGTCCGCCATTTTGAATATCGGGATTGACGAAATTTGCACCCCGGTTTCAAAGCTTTCGTTTGTGGCCATCTCTAACTCTGAAATTCTGAAACCAAAAGAATTAACTTGCCAAGTATCTATATTATTAAGATTAGTTCTTTTGGTTTCGGAAAATTGTAAATATTTTGAGATATTTGTCAACACGCATCGATGATGTCGTGTTGACCATGGCGATGGGTACATTTTCAATGGTACCTCGCCGATTTCTGTCAGTTTCATCAAACTATCACCCGCCGATCACATTATGACTACCTACCTGGATAGATGAGATGATCATCTATCTGATTCAATCATTTTTTTATTTCAACTTCAGGTTGGAAGCGAGAAAATAGCTTTTCGCTACAACAGGTAGTTGATTTTTTTGACATTAGCGAGGTAACTGCATTGTGTGCATTTCACACAAAAAACATACTTTTTTCAATAAATTGTCACGTCGCCGTTTCTGGGTCAAAATTTACAAATGACCCATCAAAGTGTTCGCAACAAATAGGGCTTTTACCCTGTTATCATAACTTGTTGGTTATATTTGTAATTTTTGAAAAAAATTGGCGACTTCGGAAAAAAACGGCAAAAACGGCTTTTTGGAATGTTGATTTAGGAACCCTGGCGAAATTCTAAATTTACTTATTAATTTCGCCACTAAAACCGGAAAAAAAGTTTCAACTTCAAGAAAACAGACTCTAAATAATCCATCCTGCCCATTTGTGGAATTTCTTTGTTCCCCACAATCGTAAAAAAACAACTTTGAAAAAACCGGAAGTAGTAAATATTTTTATCGCGATTTCAGCAGTCAGTATATATACCCTTCTCACCATGAGTGTAGTATGCAGTCCTGAAGTTAGCAGACCTTTAACCCTGCCATCCCTTCCGTTCTCACTGTTGTTGTATTTTAGATAAAGATATGATTTTAATTGTTTTGGGTGACAGGAAAAGTGTGTACAGTTATAATTTATTGGTCACAAACTTATAAGCCCAAAGAGCATGTAATGCGAATGCATGGGATGGCATACTTCAGGATTGCATTTTCACTCATGGTGAGAAGGGTGTCAAGGGACATAACTGCAGGCAGCACTCATAGAAGCAGGCTTCGACATCATACTGCATCTACACCAAAGAGCATCATAGGAACTTGATTCACCTGACAACCCAAAATAGTAAGCATACATTAAATTGAAATAAATACAAAAATATCAATACAAAACTATCACTCAATATACACATTTATAAAAACACATCCACAAAATATAGAAACCATGCAAATCTTCACTGTCCCTCAAACAAAACAATTACTGTTTAAAGAAGATATTGTGTCGGTGTGATGATATAAGATTGCATTTGGTGAGATATGTTTTGTGTTGATATTTTTGTGTTGCTTTGATGGTATGTATGATTATTTTTTCAGGTTGCATGGTGTATTGAATTTCTCTGATGTACCTTCAGTCTACCTGATGTTTAGTGCTGCCTGCAGTTCTGTCCCTAGAAACTCTTCTCAACATGAGTGAAGTAGCAGACCTGAAGTATGCAGGCTTCTACCCTATGATGCCGATGCCGGTCCCATACCCCTTCAACCCAGTGCTCGGGCCCAGGCAGCATCTCCCTGCATTTGTATCACCCAAGATGCCTTCCTCTCCGGTCAAGACTCCGCCAGTGGTGCGGTCCCCCATCCCAATAGGAGCGATCTCGCCCAACAACAAGCGGGGTGGAAGCCCGGTGGTAGCTGGGAGCGGCAGCAGTCCTGGGGCCAGTCAGTATACAGTGGTATCAGTGACGCGCCCTGGGCCATCCACACCTACCAGACCCATCTCACCCCAGGGGAAGGGTATGCAGGTCAACACCACCCCTACACACAGCCCACGGTGACCCATCTCATCAGCACGGCTTCAGGGACCAGCGCTACCCCACCCTTTACCACGGTTGGGTTACCCAGGTATTCCTCATGGACCTCTCATAACGCCGTACGGTTTCATACCCCCCTGGCACCATTCCCCAGTGCCCGGGGCAGGACACCCTGGCATGTCGCCCTTTCTGGGGCACCCCTTCAGTCAGCGCGTACCAGGGCACCACTACCCCCTGCCCCCCTCAGGTGCCCTGTCTCAGGTCCAGGCCCACCAGCTGTCGACATCGCCCCCTGGTGCCAACGGGAGCAGTCCCTCCTCGCCTGCTTAACTACAGTCCCAGGGTGCACCTCACATCCAGACACTCCCGAACGTCAAACACGCCCCGGTGCTAGGACTGTCATTGACATCCATTTTTTTTCGATTCGATAATTGACATTTTATTTTTCGATTCCGATTATTTCGATTCGATTGTGAAGAACTGCAGTAATAGAAAATTTTCACATGTTCCACACTATTTCTGTGGCTAGGATCCTAAGATTCCCACAATGCAAAGACAATGAAGGTTTTCTCAACACTTTCTGATTAAATACTTGAGTTACTCTTCAAAATTCTTAATAGTGTTGGCTAAAAATTGCGTAAAAGGCTGAAAAAATGTGTTTCGATTAATTCGATTCGATTGACATAATATTTTTTTCTCGATTAATTGGAAAAATTATTTCGATCGATCGATACTTGTCATATCAATGACACTCCTACCCGGTGCATCTGCTAGACACTTACAAGGTGCAGAGCATCACATTGGGTGCTCAGTCCATGGTGCAGCAGACCTCCCAGGGCCAGAGGAAGGCACTAGGGAGTAACGAGCCCGTGGGAGTGGGACAGGATCTGGACGGCAAGGCACTCACGTGTAACCTCCACCTGCAGCAAGAGTTCTATAGCTACATTCTGCAGGAGGGGGAGAATGCTGCCAATAGCTTCATGGAGTTTATTCAGGAGAACACCACTACCACCAAGGGTGCCCACATGATACCCAAGAACGACTTGAACTCTCAGATCAACAACAGCCGGCAGAAGCGGGAGAGCGTGACAGTTTCTGTGACGCTCGATGAACCCTCACCTCGCTACGACGCCGGAACGCCGGTCAGCTTTGATCCATCAGACTTCAGCGATCATTCACGTCGCTCATCCATACACTCAGAGAGGTCGGCTGATACAACCAGTCCTGTTCACTGGTCAGAACGTGTGGATAAGCGAGGAGGTTTTAGTCCTAATTTCATGCATGGGGCACATGTGAACTCACATCGCCATGCAGGAGAACTGGAGTCGTCTGCGAAGAGGTGGGGGTCTGCGGGGGAGTCAGGTCCACATGATGGTGAGGAGCTAGAGACTCCCACTGTGGTGGACAATTCCACGACGACCTAAAACAGTTAGAAGCCGTAACAACAAATGAATCAAAAATAATTATAGGAGACTTTAACATAAACCTCATGTCAAAAAATCTGAAAGCTTCCAAAGACATATGCACTTCCACACAAACACGCCAGCACATTACAACAGCGACAACAAAACAACAAACACTGATAGATCACATATACACAAACCTTAACAAAGAAACAACAAGTAACGTTCTAAAAACATATAACTCAGACCACGACCAAATCTTTATTCAAATAGAACACACATCAAACACCACAAACGCCTAAACAAAAAAACTTACCAAAGTTAAAAATTACAATGACTAAAACTTAAAATACGAATAACGGAAAAACATAAAATTGAAAAAATTAACAATAAAAAAATTACACATCAAACAATCTCTTGACGCCACTGGCGTCTCTCTTGTTCTACATTTCAATGTACATGTATCAATTAAAACTGTTTTTTCATTGGAACAGAGAGGTGGATCAACTTAGATTAGAATCAAATCCTCATGGCTGTGGTAGAGTGAATACCCTTCTACTGTCCTAATTGCCTAGACTATCAAGGATTAATCGCACTTGGCATGCACCAGATAATTAGACAAAGGGTAACCAATCCAAATGGGAATTGATAGACAAACAATGTAAATTGGAACTGAGAAATTGAGCCTGTCTCATCCCCATGGTATTGACCATGTACTTTTCAAAACATATTTGGACTTCCCCTTGAGAAAAGGTTCATCTTGAATGTTAATAGGTTGGGTATACTCATGATAGGGTGTCGTATCCGACACGTTTGTCGTATCCGACACGAATGAAAAACACCTTTTTCCCCCAAATTTTAAGCAGACCTTACACATTATATTCTGGGTTCTAATAGGGCTAGGGATAATTGAGACTTTCATGAAATGTCATTTTTTTTTATGCAGTAGTTTTGGAGAAAAATGAACTTTTTCATGTTTTTTTGTGTCGGATACGACAGCCAGTATTTGGACAAAAGCTTATTTTTACCCAAAATATTTTTTTCTTCAAAATTCATTACCATTTATTCAAACTAACTTAATTTCATGTGTCCAACCCAAAATGTCACATTTATCATGTTTTAGAATGTTTTTATTGAAGAAAAACCAATGTCGTATCCGACACGCATCCAACACACACTTTCCTATTTTTCTCAGTTAAACCATCAATAAAGTTCACTAAACACATTTTTATTTTATATCCAAGTGAAAAATCCAAAACTTCAGAATGTCTAGTTTTAGAATACATATGTATTGAATGTGTACATTATGATTTAATTTTTCACATCTATGTCGCAATTAGTGCGGAATGACCCTTTGATAGATGGCCTCAAGAGGTGGTTGGTGGCTGAAAAAGGCTGTCAGTGCTAAGCCTTGATACCTGGAAGTGGGTTGTACATAGAAAATTTTGATTTGCCGTGTGCTTACTGCTTAACCTTAAGATCTGATAAAAGCTGGAAAAAAAGACAATGAGTTAAACTATTTTGAAATATCATGAGAAAGGTTTAATCTCTTTTAGAGGATGTGGTAGCCTTGAAAAAGGCTGTTGATATGTTGCCTGACGAAAGGCTGTTGGTAGTCTAAAGAAAGACAGTAGATAGATCAAGGCTGTTTGGTGCAAGGATTTAGCTCTGTATTACTGTAAATTCTCAATAATTTGGGACACTTTTTAAAAATTACAATTTTTTTGGTTAAGAGTGGCCAACGTTTTATCAAAATACTGACAAAGCAGAGTAATAGTTGTCCATGGATACTTTGAGAAATAGCTACCAGCTCTATATCAAGGGTGGTCCATATTTCTCCATAATTATTTTACAAAACAGTTATAGTGGTCCAAATTCTTAGGGGGGTCTGAATTTCCGAGAATTTACAGTATACTGGCCTCCTCCTCATCATCAGAGTCTGTTTCCTCACTGGACACCTGATCAGCAGCATTATCAGGTAGCATTCCAGCATTGACAGCCGCCTCTGAGTTCCTATTAGCGGCAGCCATATAGATAGTTCTGATTCGCTCTGCAGGGAGATAGCCCAGCATGCCTTGGTTCATCTCATCCATTTCATCCGCCATCTTACTGGCGTACATGTAGTACATCGTCTTCACACCGGTCAGGACCTTAAGGCGCTGTTGTAAGGTGTAGCGGAAGCGGTTGTTCCGGTTCTTGACGGCACGGTCGCAGCGTATCTTTGTGTCTTTGATACGCCAGTCCAGCAGATCCATCTGATTGCGGGCCCGGTTGAACTTGCGTAAACACAAGTCAAACTTGTCAAAAAAGTCTTCCCTTTCAAGATGAAGAGACATGTTCACTTGTTCAGGGGTGAGAGTTCAGGGTTGAAAGTTCAGAGGTCAAGTGGGTTGAGCAGGTAGCCTGTGAGGATGGAGATATATACTGGAGAAGGATGTAGATATACTGGGGATGGTGTGTGAGTGGTAGATGGTCTAGTTGACTGGACAAGTTGTTTGCTGCAAGTTGTTAGTGTGAATGAAGAACCTGTGGAGATGATTGGTCTTTTATAGTTGAAGAAGAGACATACCTCCTGAACAAAAAAAGCCTGATACCAATTATGTTGGATGTGTATATTGTCAGATCATGTGTTTTGTCAGATTATGAATATTGTCATATATTATCACAATAACACACATTGCAATTTGCATTATATGGTAGAATAACATAAGACATCTATTTCAATTACAAGTAGAGGGTTTAATCACACATTCTCATAAATGTAATCTCATGGGGCTAATCATGTTATTGCTATTGATCTTACTCCCTTTGAACTTCACATTGAAATTGGCAAGTGCATTTCAGTGGCATTGTCAAGTGTAAATATCAAACCCTTTCCCCGATGACATCTTGGTCTGGGATGTTGTAAACAATTACTGAGAGTCAATTACCAAATAATTATATTGCAACACATTGTTATTTTAAGGCATTTTATGATTATGAAGCACCTTAGTTCAAAGATCTTATCTAGCTTATGTATATGGTTATTTACAGATTTATCACTCTGATTCAAACTGTAATACAAACTTAAATATTCATAATTATTATAACAAAATTGGCAGGTGTTGTAAGCGAGGGAGGGCCTTCCCTGATGGCTGAGTGGTCTAAGGCATTGCCACTGACTGCTAGCTCTTGAGTCTCTCACCAGTCACTACTGTCTGGGTTTGATTCCCACCCGGGCATGAGAAAGTTGCCAATGTTATAGATATTAAAAGTTCTAATATATATGCTTGAGATTGACATTTTATGAAATTCCTACCCCCCAAAAATTGAGTATACTGAGGGGTGCAATTTAAGGGTTTGGGTGTCCAAAAGATGCTCTGACGCTCTGCTTGGAGAGATTGTGGGCATGAGGAGTAGTTGTGCACCAGTAAGCTGTCTAGAGGTCTGTTTGCATCCATTGACCCACTTAACCCTTTCCTGCATAGGCTCTCTGGGTGTCCACTGAGAAATATAGTATGGATCTGCTGGACTTCTGTTGCTTGGTCAGTTATAGAATAAAATTTCTCCTTCAAATGATTTCCAGTAGGGGTCAGACAAATATCTCCAAAATGGTTGTGCCCTCGAAGTTAGCTATGACTTTTGGACATGCAGTTTCCTTAGAACCTTTTTGGACAGGCAAAATTGTCTATGAAGCAGGTGGATCTGACTTCTTATTTAAACTTCTCTCTTTCTTTTAAAATCAAACAACACCCTGCTATATCCCTGACATATTTCTTATGTATAATCTTCAGAAATAATGTACATGTACACCACGGACTTAGCCAG
The DNA here is from genome assembly GCA_963942565.1 of Maea johnstoni. NCBI lineage: Eukaryota > Metazoa > Annelida > Polychaeta > Spionida > Magelonidae > Maea > Maea johnstoni. Next base: position 9,957,882 of record OZ012699.1, read on the forward strand.
GATTTTCATAACATGGTGTCCAAATTGGGATTTCAATGGGGATAATTGCTGTTCTCAGTACTGACAGATATTTCCTGTGTTAATTACTGTTGTTGTTGTTGTTGATAAATAGTTTATTGTCCAATCCAGATAATGACATTCATTACATACAATACCAACTATACGATACAACTTGTGTGTCCTGGGATCAAGATGTGTAATGCCAATTGAACAAGGTTAATTACACTTCGTGTATCATTTTATTTTAATTGGAATTGTTACTTCCTTTTTGTTATTATCCAAGAGAAAGTAACAGAAGACAACAACAATTAAACAAACCCCAGGTTGTGAGACAACCTATTTAACAGTCTATTCTTAATTAATAATGACTAAGTTTAGATACCTATGATGTTTAATCATTAAACAATCTCCATCAAATGTTTTGGATTAAAAGGTCATTCAGCATAATAATCAGCAAATTATTCAGATCTTTGCATCCTTGGACAAAAGTAGCCTAAGCAATAGTTTCAAGTCGGAAAATCAACATTCTCCCCTGCCCCCCAAAAAAGAAAAAAAAAGAAATTTCTTCAATTTCTCCATGTCCCTTATAGGCTCCTAACATAAACCCTTATGCTGCTGGTGACTAATTTGGGCAAAACAAAATGATACAAAAAACCTGAAAAATGACTGAAACCCTGGCAAATGGGTACTCACCTGAGAGTACTCAGCAAGGGCTATCCCATGAATTCATATCAACATGACAGGCTTTAGATGGTTTTCGATGATATTTGCGTCCTTGTGCTTTGGACGAAAGTAGCCTCAGCATTGGGCGGGTTAAAAAATAAATCTCTAGTTAGACTCACGATTTGCTTATTTGAGAAATCCATGACAATTTCTCAAGGAAATAGGCCAGTATTATATGGATTTTCACCAATACAATTTAGAGTAATTGAGAGACTCTGAAGTCTGCGCTATTCCAGTAATGCTTGTCACTTGACTTAATTAGTGTGATTTGCTTAAGACTCTTATTCATAGTATAAGCCCTTATTAATTGGTACTATTAGATAGAGGTTGGTACAGGTGCTCGATACAATACCAAATATCGATATTGAGTAAGAAGTATCATATCGTTTAAGATCTGTTATGTACCAATACTGCTTAAAGATACTAAGCTGACTCAACTGCTACCTGGACATCTCCATGCAAAAGCAGTTTGCTAATTATTATCAAAATATTTGAAGTTGACAGTTGAAAATCTAACAAAATTAAGTCTCTGGGAGGCAGAAAGTAAAGTTAAAAGTATTGCTAAAATATTGTATCGTTAAAAGGAAATATCAATATCGTATCATATTACAAAAATTTTTCAGGTTCCAATTCTTACTATTAGACCAGCCTTTTCTTGTTCTACATCGTTGGGATAGGATTGAAATGTGGGCGAGCGCCATCATATATCATATACCCTTAGAAAAATCTACAAATACTGACAGTGTTTTAAAAAATTCCCCACCTACCAAAATGTACAATGATAACCAGATAACGTGACTCTGAAACTAGCTGCAAGAAGGGTCACACCTTTGCAAACTGTTCATTGTAGATTAACATTTGTTTTTAGGCCTAAAAAAAAGTTGTTTGTTTCCTGTAATCCTACCCTAACAAGTTTAAATTAAAAAAAATCCCTACCCTAAAGTTTTTTCCGCCCTCCCAACTCCCAATCAACGTAAAACATGCATAAAACACACATTTTTGACCAAAAAAATAATCAAAAAAAATATATTTTACTGACCTACCTACCCTATTTTTTTCAGACCGTTACAGGAAACAAACATTTTATTTTTTTATGCCTTATCCAAAAAATTTGGATATTGAGATTCTAACCAAGGCTCCTATCCTTCTGACATATGATTTAAGACCATTTTTCCCTATACATACTACTTATCCAATTCATTTATAGATAACATGCTTGTTTGTATTTGCTGAATTTTTTTTGTATGTCTGATTGTTGTATACTATGTATACTATATACACATACTATATACTGTTATCAATTTGTTGATATATGTTTATTGCTAGTAAATCTTGATAAAACACCTGGAATCAGTGATCAAAATATTGATTTGCGTTTTCTATTTTATCTCCAGAATGTGGATAAACATCCATCAAAGAGTCACCCGTATAACGATCGTTACGACCCAATGCGGGAGTCGCCGAGCTATAACCGTCACCGTGACGAGAGTCCTGATACCCGGCCCAGCCCTCGATACCACAACAAGTCCTCCTACATGGAGCGGGAGAAGCACAAGCTTGAGAGAGGTACGTGGTGGCAAGCATTCAACCCATTCATACCTGCAGATATCCGCAACAAATATCTCTCTACACCTATTTTACTTTTGAAAATAACTTTAATATTAGTCATTAATTTACTAAATATTTTTGTTTGGAAATCCTGACAAAGTCCCTGTTTATTTATACTCAAAAGCATAATACATATGCTTTCCATTTATATTCATGAAATTACACAGCACAGTCAGTATAGTAAGGAGTACTAAGTACTTTCCTCTAGGGATGTCATCGATAGTCGCCAAGTCGATGCACCGCTAGGTATGACCCTGTCGATAGTCGCATCGATAAGGCAACCGTATCGATGCGGCAGAATCGACAAAATTTAACCCCAAATGCCGCTACATTTGGGGGTTAAGTTCTACAGCCAAAAATCATGAGCGATCACTCAGCCTCAACATACCAACGGCTGTTACCTTTTATGGTTATGTTTTACGTTGTACTACGGCTCTCAGCCGTAAGTACACGTAAAATCATGAGCGGTAGATCGGTTCGCTCACCAAAACAAACAGGCGCCATTTTATTTTACTGCGCACATAGAAATCGCAACTTACGTTCAGAACAACAATTGATTGAAACGTTCGCTAAACGTACTGCTCATCAAGTGCGCAGTATTCGAGATACGAACGTTTCAAACGTTCGTGTCTCAAATGAGCAAACGTAATAGACATACAATGTGGCTATAGATGAAATTAATACAAATAACAGCCACAAAACGAATTCAATTCAAAGTAGAATGAATTGTAATAGGTATAAAAGAATAAATCAAATATAAAGTAAAATGATAAACAAATTAGATTAAGTAATAAATGTATTCAAATGAAATAAAAATAGAATAAAATAAATCATGATAGATTATAATAATTGATGAATGCATAATTACAGAATTAATTAAATAATTTGATCTTTGATGAATGAATTAAAAAGGCAAGAATGTTCTTTATTTTGAGCAATTACTAGGTAATTAATTAAGCCCAACAAGCACGTTACGGTGAATCGAATCGAATCGAATCGTATCGAAAAATATAGCGATTAATCGAATCGATAAAATCTCATATCAATGACATCACTACTTTCCTCATCTTTGATATGTGGCACAGTTATCATAAGAAATTTTGATATTTGATATCTTTACTTTGTGATTGTTTATGTTATGATTTCTTTGCATTTCTTTGCACTATTTAGCCAACATGTGGGTTGAAAAGTGACTTAAATTTAAGAAACAAAATTCTGAAATTTGATAAGTTTGTGATTGTTTTTTGTATGATTTCTTTGCACAATTTAGCCTAAATATGGTTTGAAAAGTGACATTTATTTGAATCCGAAATTCTGAAATTTGATATCTTTGTGAGTTTTTGTTATAATTTCTTTGCCTTTCTTTGCAATATTTAGCCAACATGTGGTTTGGAAAGTGACAAATAAAAGAAACAAAATTCTGAAATTTGATATGTTTGTGATTGTTTATGGTCTGATTTCTCTGCATTTCTTTGCACAAGTTAGCCTAAATATGGTTTGAAAAATGACATTATTACAAATTGGAAGTTAAGAAATTTTATATCTTTGTGATTGTTTTTGCTATGATTTCTTTGCACAATTTAGCCTCAATATGGTTTGAAAAGTGACATTTATCCATATCTGACATTCGTTGATATGTTTGTGATTGTTTATGGTGTGATTTCTTTGCTCTCAGGCACCAGCAACTCTCCCGCCGCGGAGAAGCGGTCTAACAACCTGCCCGCGGCTTACGGCGGGCAGTACTCCGTGGGGGCCGGGGAGCGTAACGATGAGCGCCATAGCAGCAGCAGTAATCATGATCGCAACAGCAAGGGCATTAATAAAGACAACAACAGTCAGCGCGGCGGCGGCAGTGGTGGAGGCGGCGGAGGAGGGGAAACCAAGGACAAGGACCACAGAGTCGACGTGAGTAGTACATACTGTATACAGCTTCAACTTGGAGTGCTGGAATTTAGCGCTTTACAACCCTGCTGGAGGGTATTTGTGCTACTTTAAATAAGTGCATTCAAGCACTCAAACTATATATCTATTACTATATAGATATTTATTTGAAGGATGTTATTTTGGCGCTATCATGGAGAGAGTGAAATAGGGAAAATTAAATGCCTGTTAAAAAACAGTTATACAGTAGTCTTAGCCAGCAGGGCGTCTTGGCATCATATGGACATCCAAACCCTCAAAAAACGACCCTGCAGGATACCCCCAAAAATGGTGTGAGGAATTTCTAAAAATGTCAATTTCAAGCATATAATTGAATATTTCTCACCTCAATATAATTCCCATGGAATTTTATATGGAGATAATGCTTTATTTGATTAAGTAGAAGCATGTTTATGGCTGTAATCTGTGTATATTGGGGTCTCCATTGAAAAATAGGATACCCAAAATATTTACAAGTGTCAAAAAACGAATGGTTTTGTTTTGATAGTATTGTTGCATAATCAGATTTACTAATGCGCTGCTGTTGTTGTTTTGCGTGTCAGGTTCAGAAGTCGGCCCTGCGTTTGTGTGGAGATTGGTCAGAACATATCAGTTCCTCCGGCAAGAAGTATTACTACAACTGCAAGACAGAAGTCTCCCAGTGGGAGAAACCTCGCGAGTGGCCCAAAGACTGGCAAGACACGTAAGTATCCTACCAGCACGCTTTGACTCATGCTCAAAACTTATCTAGTAACCAATGTGAGACTACGGGTCCCCACAATTAAGTAGTCTCACCCCCTGTTCGTGTTTGCATTAGTGGCCCATACAATGACTTATACATGAGTTTCCATAAAGTTTCCCCTACATAGTCTTAGCCTGCAGGGCACCTGGGTGTCATTTGAACACCCAAACCAAATTATTGTATTGGTAATGAGACAATATCAATAAAACATTGATAAAATATTGTATCGGTAATGAGACAGTGTCACTTAAGATGTTAAAATATTGTATCAGTAATGAAAGGTCATTATGGTATCTCATACAGGCTGACCAGATGGCCAAATATTCTAAGACATTGTCCCCAGAAAAAAATCCTAAACGATAAATGGAGTGGAAAAAATTAGAAGATTACCGACACTTTGTTCTGATCATTTTAGAAATTCACCTTTCTTGCGTTTGTAGGCCAACAAAGGACAAGAACAAGGAACAGCAGCAGCAGCAGCAGCGAAGCAGCGGAGGGATGGAGAAACAGACATCTCATACCGCTACCTCAACGAGTAGAGGTGAGTCACCCACACAATCTCTCTTAAATCATCCAAAAATGGGCCTACCCAGGGTCTTAGCCAGGATTTCATAAGTACCTGTTAAAAACAGCAATTGATTGATCTCAAAATTCGGCCCATCCAAATTTAGCTACTCAGCTACCACAAATCCTTACTTCAACTACATTTGATAGCCTATTGGCTTGTTTTGAAAAGAATTGCTTATTACCCCAAAAAATCAAAATTGAAAATTTTCATAGAAATTTTCACCAGTCTGAAAAGGTGGTTCTCAGGAAATTGTCCCTCTAAAAGACATCCTGAACTGGTCCTGGCCAAGTCCCTGGGCCTACCATTGTCAAAATCATTGGTGTCATTGTTACAGGTATATATCCTAGCAGAGCAGTCTATTTTGCATAACCTGTCATGGGTAGCAAGCGCCTGTCAATGGCAAGTGGTTTGAAGAAGGCCTTCATCGGCCATTACTGATGGAGAGACTGCTCATTTCTACGATAACTTGACATCACTCATTTAAAAATCAGGCGACTCTACAGCTTAGCTACTCATTGGCTGCTTACTTGATTGAGTGATTTTGAACGATAGGAAACACTCCACTCATGTTATGATAGTGAAAAAAATCAATGGATTAGCTGTCACTAGCAATGTTCTCACATACCCCAACTGGGTTTTGAACTCGGGCAGTAATGAGAGGCAGGAAGCAGTCCGTGAAGATAGAATTCTAGGTTTAAAAATACCATTGAGAGGTACCGCATCTGGTACCTGTAACGGTATTGTTCCAAAAATTACCATATCCTATCATTTTATTCCATAAAGCCACTCTTAATGATACTTACCACTGTGAACTGTGAAGTTATGATTCATAAGGGATTGTCCAGGATCCTAAACATGACTATTCACAACAGAATTTATAAAGTGATAATGCAACAAAGTACCGTTAACAGTACCATTAAAAATTCAATACTGTACTGTATTGTAATTAGAGTTATCCATCCCTACTTATGCCAAATTTAACGTTTCTGTCTCTCTCTTACAGCAGATGAGCGGTACAAACATTCCAACTTCGGAGCAAGTAGCGAACGAAAAGACGATCGTGGCGGCGGCGGTTACCGATCCTCCTCCTCCGGCGGTCAGTACAATGCCCGACACGGAGGAGAGAAAACCTTCTCAAATCCCGACCAATACAGACACGACTATGATAAATCTAGCCAATCACATCAAAGGACTGGCCACCCTTCGGAATATGGCTATAGAGACAACCAATCAGCACATGGCAAGGATTCCTTGCACATGTGGAGAACCGGCCACGCCTCCTCCGAACAACACGACCGCTACGGCAACGCCACCGGCGGTGGCCGAAGGGACTCTGATATGGAAAGGAAGGGATATTCTTCTTCACAAAATGGTGCCAGGCCCTCACAGGAAATTCCACGCAATGAAAACGAAGGTAGGGAGACTTTTTGATTGATAAGGGTCCAGCCTGCGCGCCCAAAAGACATCCTGACCTGACCTGTCTCATTCACCAGAGCATTTTCAGGAAGCATTTGAAGCAGGCTCTTAGCCAGGATTTAGAAACTGGGTGCCCAAAATCGGCAATTGTAAAATTTTGGGGCGTCCAGATTTTTTAAGGAGGACCACAATATATTCAGATTTAAACCATAAACATGTATAGATTTATCAAAAAAGGCTTGATATCCTTATACAATGGCATTGGAATGATATGGAGATGAAAAAATTCAATTATATGCTTGAGATTGACATTTTAAGAAATTCCTCACTAAAGAAAATTGGGGTGTCCTGAGGGGTGCTTTTTAAGGGTTTAGGTGTCCGAAAAGACACCCAGATGCCCTGCTGGCTAAAACCATGATTTGAAGCAGGGACTTCTAAAGTTAGAGGCTCTGGTGCCCATCAGTCTATCTCAAAAGTTATCTTCCAGTTATCTCTGTTTTTCCATGTTGTTGAGTAATGTACCACCCTGGGTCTTAGCCAGGATTATATAAATGCCTGTCTAAAACAGAATTTACCAAAAGCCTGCTTGTTGAGGTTGAGCTTGTATTGAGCTTCTTCAAACCTTACACCAACTACATATGATAGCCTTTTCCTTTTCAAAAATGGCTTTTTGGGGGTTTAAACCAAATGTTTTCCTCACTTTCCATTGTGTAAGACATTTGGGAAGTGTAAATAGCCCCTTTTGACAGTATAAGCTATAACATTTAGTTGCTACAAGGATTTGCAGTAGCTGAGAAGCTAAATTTGGACGGGAAGGAATTTTGTGATTGCTGATTCTGACATGCATTTTCAAAATGACTTTGCATGCACCACTTTAACAAGGTGATCTGGCTAGGTCCTTCTTCATTTATATGGCCAGTTGGTGTAAGAACATGTACAGTTTATCTGGTTCCATTCTGGGTCTCAGCCAGGCTTCAACTATGTGCCATCCAGGATTTAGGAACTGGGTGCAGGGTGCCCAAAATTGGCAATTGTAGAATTTATGGGTGTCCTTTGTTTCAAGGAAGACCAATTCCTCTCAAAAAGCAACAGCTAAAGCTTTAGAATGATGCACTGTCTGAAACTTCTTTCATCAAACTGATGCTAAAACGTGCATGTATATGGAAGTGCCTATTGTTGGGCCCTGCTTGCTGCTTGTGGGAGGAATATTCTGGGAGGAATTTGCAACTCTGCATCATCCCCACATCATTGCATAAGGATATTATATACCATAACCCATTCATACTAATCTCCTCTAATTATTTTCCGATATATATGCTTCAGCCTGAAAGATTGCATAATAATTGGGTTAATACAGGTTTATTTAAGATTATTATACCTCACATGAAGATTTTTGATTCTGGTTGGTCAAGGGCCATGGATTAATCGTCATGATTTCCTCACTCCTTAGTGACAGGTTGTTGTCCTTAACAGCTTATGAAATAGTTGAATAATTCACAGCAACAGCCATGAATTAGTTGAATAATGACCACTAGCCGGAAGAATAATGACCGCTAGCCGGAACACCTACAGAGTTTGCCGAGTGACCTACCGGTGAAACTAGTTCAACAAGGCAGACGACGAGTATTTATCCAAAATCTCTGGTGTTTGTAATTTTTCCCCCTTTTGTGTTTTGTATTTGTTCAGTATAATAACACAGATACGACATCTGTGTGGGGTTTCAACCAGAAAGATTCTTCCCATCAAGAGGATTGTCGCCCTCGGGCTACGCCCTCAAGTGACAATCCTCTCTCGGGGAAGTTATTCTGGTTAAAACCCCACACAGATGTCATATTTGTATATTGTTGTTTATGCTTGCCAATTTTGGGCACCAATGTTTTAAATCCTGGCTAAAACCCTGGTCACAACAGCAGGGTCTTAGCCGATATTTGGAAACAGGGTGTCCAAATAGAGGTTTCATAGACTTTTGCGTGTCCAAAGTGTGGTACAAAAAACATACTACTAATAAGATAGACCCTATACCTTTACAGATATTGCTTTTTTAGGCCAGATACTGCTTTGTGTGTCTTTTAAAAGTGACACTACAGCTTCTACATCTTCTATCCTCTAAGAAAAGTCATCTTCAGCAAATTCTGTCATAAAATTTTGGGTGTCCAAACTGTCAAAAAACAGTGTTCTGCGTGTCCAAATGACACGCTGGACGCATTACGGCTAAGCCCCTGCACAACAGACATAGAGACGAAAATACAGCGTCATTTAAAGCAGGCTTGCAGTCTGAACCTCAGAACCAGAGACTAATGCAGAACCCGTTCTATCCGTCTTTGAGACGGGCAGATAGCATCAATGATGCTCCAGAACGGAACGGAAACATTTCCTGAAAACCCCTCTGGGACGGACGCATTTTGGAAGAAGCCGGTCAACTCACAAGTGACATTGTGCTTCCTGTAGCTGGCCACATTGTTCACGGTAGACTTCCGCAGGTCTGACACCGTCAGCCTCGCCAGCTCTCCACAGGGAGTATTGATAAGACCGGGAGAGATAGCATGGGGTATCCTCCTGGCCTGTTACACAGCATGACGGCAGATCGGCACCGCGAGAGATAGCATACTTCTACTGGCGGCGGCCTGTTGCACGGCATTCATTCAGGAAATCAGGCTATTAATTACCCCTCTCCCCATTGAAGAGCGTCATTAAACTCGCCGCTAGGGGCGCTAATGAGCAATCAGCAGCAAGTGAAGTAGGTCATGCTACCGCGGCACACGTAGTCATCTCTTCACACTTATATTAAAGTACTAGTAACTGGTAAATGAGATACATTTTTCTTTCCGAAAGTGTGGTCTTCATTACTTATAAAATATAAGTAAGTAGATTGAAGAACAAAAAAGTTATGTTTAGTATTTTATCTTTTGATTTCAAAGTGCCAATTTTGAGAGAAAAATCTCCCGCCGAAAAACGACTGAAAACGAGGCTATGGAGCAGTGACGTAAAGGGTGGCCTTCAAAGATTTAGGTCATCTCTTCTTACACTGAGCGGAATAGTCGCTCGTAAACATAGCTGTCATTTGCTCGATGCTGCTTTATCGTTAATAAAGTGACTGTCCTCATATTTTATATGCTTATGGAATATCTACCTGCGGTCCAAACAAAATTTGTCGCGTAAAAATCAACCCAGAAACGGCTGAGAAATCGCTAGTAAAACACAACAACGGCATTTATTATCGTCTCACTCGGCAGACACTGTCACATGAAGACATGGTCGACTTCCCTCGCTGCCACTTCAATGTAGATTACGCAATTTTCATGATAATTTTTTATCTAAAAAGGATATTTAATTGTGAAAATAGCGATATTTATTTCGTTAAAAACCGACCGCAAACGGCCGAGAAATCGGAAGTGACATGTTGAGCTAGCCGAAATGTAGAGCTACATTAAGCTCCAAGTACATTTCAGTACTGTAACGTATTTTTGAGGGCGTGGTTGGGTGGGAATGAATGAATAAATGAAGGCCATTTAGTGCCAGTAATTTTCTTTCAAAAAGTGGTCCTTTGTCACTGTTTATGAACAATAACAAAGCATATTCATATTAATTCTATAGTCTGTCTGACCCAAGCTTGACTGACCGTTTTTCCTTGTTTTGTTACAAAAAGTTCGCGTTCGCCACTGGCATCCAAACTTGGCAAACCTCTTAAAAACACTTAGTCATTTATGTATGTATATAAACATATTTTTATGAGTCAACTCAGCAAAATATTGAATTTGCTCATGAATCCCATTGTAAAATTGGCCCATTGCAAACTTGAGCGGTACAACTGAAATGTGAGCGATGTCGTGAGTAATTTCCATGGGCACATAATGGGCAAAATCTACTTTTTGCGGAGTTGAGGCAGAAAGTATGTTTATAAAACTCGACTTAGTGCTCCCAAGTGGTTTATCAAGTTTGTATAGCATATACACCAAAGAGAAGAGACCGTTCGGTTATGCTTGGGCCAGACAGCCTTAAGTTTAGGTGAAAGAAGGAATCGCAAATGTCGATCTATTCAGCTAAGAGTGGGACATGTAAGGAATAGTTGTGTATTTTTTTGGAAATTCGTAATAAGTACATTTATTCAACATTTGAAAAAAAACACTAGTTTGACAAGTATCTTAACCTGCGACAGTTCTTATTGTCAAGCTTAGGAGACAATTGCGTTAGGCCTATCCTATATATTAAAAGCAATTTCATGTGATGTAGGGACTACCCTAGAATGCTGTCAAATGCTATTTTATGCGACCAATCGTCACAAAAACTTATCAAGTAATAGAGCACTTTTAATGCTTCAAAACAATATAACTGGCGTAGAAATTGGACACTCCTGGACCAAGAGGCAGCCCAAAGCAATATGTCAATATGTAATTTCCATGCGATATGATTTGACGCCATCCTGCATGAAGGCCACCCGTGACGTCACAGCCAAGTTTTGCCGCCATCGGCGTATTTTATGGGTGTCAGAGCAATTATGCTCTGTATCTCGCTTAATACTAGGAATACTACACTTTTATTATGCGTTTTTAATCTACAAATACTCGATGTATAACATCCCAGAAATGACCTGGGTACCCATTACTAGTACTTTAAGTGGAAGTTGACTGATCACTTGGTACACAAGTATAAACATTTAAGCATTGGATATTTTAGGAAATAATCATCATTACCCTAAAGAATACTAGTAGGTAGTATTGTAACATAAATGATAGATTTAACTGGCCAACATATACTGGTAGTCAATTGCACTTTTGCCAGTTTTGGATGGAGTGTAATTAGGATTTAATCAGCTCTTGTGGTGATACCCCCCAGGGAATCTTTGGAGTGTCCACTCATGCAAATAATGAAATATTAAATATGTTTTATTGAGATTTGCAGTAGTGTGTTTCATCTATAAATAACATCACAAGTGTTAAACACTAATTAGTTAATAACTATTCTAGTCATGTTATTCTATTTTACACAATTAGGGGGGGGGGACTTTTATGTATCTGACAGATTCCATATTGCATGACATTTTATGATGACCATTGATTTGAATTGTATGATATATTTGTATTTATGAGTGTGTGTGGCCAGATTTTTACACTGTATTTGTATAAGTAATGATTGCATCAGTCTGGATTTGACAATGCCACATTTATCAACAACAAAATTATATAATACCAAAAACTCCTTGATGCAGATTACCACTAAAGCTGGCTGCTCTTTATCATATACTTCTAGAGATTCCTACTTTATAACTATATAAGCCTTCAAGGATAGACTGATTCTGTATTGTTTGGCATTTAATTGAACTTTATAAGCCTGTATGTCTGGCAAGATTTTTTTCCTGTATTCATATTATTATTTTTTTGCTGAACAGAATTAATCTAGTGTAAAACCAGTAAAAGGGTGGTCAATGGTCAGGTTAGTTCCCAGTTATCCCACCAGGTGAATACCTCATTAAAGGTGACTAGGTTTAGGGTTTTAAAGCATAAAGTTATATATTTGATGGTTAAGTAACACCAGGCATGTGGGAGTGCGGCAGACTTAAAAAGCTTAGATTTTTTCTGTATTGTACATATTTCTTTATCCTGTAAATTTCTTGCTCTTTGTTAGCTTGTGCTCTCAATTTTAAAATTCTCTTCTTCTATCTCCTTTTTGTGTATATTTCTTTTTATTGTATTTCATTATGCACCCTGCTCTTTCCTTTCTTTCAAATTCTCTATCTCTCTGATTTAGCATATACATTTCTTTTATTGTATTTCTTTATGCATCTTGTCCTTTTTTCTTTTAAATTCTCTTTCTCTCTTTAGGCTACTTCAAATTTATTCATTGATTGAATGTATATATTTTTGGTGAAGAATTCCAGTTCTAAGTAGGCATAGTTCAATCATTTTTTTAGGACTTGAAGCCATCTTTTTTGATTGTTGAAGAACCAGCAAGCTTTGAAGCCATCTTCTTCTGATTGTTGAAGAGCCAGCAAGCTTTTAAGCCATCTTCTTCTGATTGTTGAAGAACCAGCAAGCTTTGAAGCCATCTTCTTCTGATTGTTGAAGAACCAGCAAGCTTTGAAGCCATCTTCTTGTGATTGTTGAAGAACCAGCCAGCTTTTAAGCCATCTTCTTCTGATTGTTGAAGAACCAGCAAGCTTTGAAGCCATCTTCTTCTGATTGTTGAAGAACCAGCAAGCTTTTAAGCCATCTTCTTCTGATTGTTGAAGAACCAGCAAGCTTTTAAGCCATCTTCTTCTGATTGTTGAAGAACTGGCAAGCCAATATTCATCTAATAAAGAGTCTGGCCTGGAAAGATAAACTAACATCTACATTATTTACATTAACTACAGTCATTTTACATTGTATTAAATGAACTAAAAAATTAAAAATGTCAAATGATAATCTATCCCTGCTGTTTATTATATATCTGTATACATAAATAAACACTGCCATGCAGTATCTTATCCCCTTTAAACACTTTCAATAAATATCAGTGCAAATATAATGGGTTGCTTCTATTTATCCTCCGTAGTATCCTTCAATGATCTATTTTAAAGATAAAATTTTCAATTTTTTAAAAAAAATTGTCATCTGGTGTACTATCAAATAATCAAAAAACCCTTCTTAATTACCAATTTAGCTTCCTGGATAGCCCTGAGAATGCATCTCAGAGCATGTAGACCCTTTGGCTTCTGGGGGCCTTAAGCGGCCCCCAGACCCCCCGCCGTAACGGGCTCGCGCGCTGCGCTCGCTGCCTGTCCTCAGGACAGGCACTTTTTGGGGAAATACCTGATTTGGACAGGCATTTTCAAAATCCTAGCTAAGTCCCTGCTCAGAACTGTCAACTTCATATTGTAATAACCTATTCACAAGCCTGGAGTCATTTGTCTTCTAGACCTATGATTCCTCTGAAAAGCACATTTATAAACAGTGTTAGCAATGGGGTCAAAAAAGGTTGCTTCCACACTCATACCAAGGTCCAGAAAACCCCATGTCCTGAGCATGAACCACAGAGTGTTATCTATCAGGGCAAACATTGGTGGTCACTAAGGGGGTAAATTGGATTTCTCTACCCTGCCTGTGGTTGTGCTACTGCTTACATATTGAGCAGCCCAAATAATACCAACATGACAGGGTTAACACGATTTTCAAAAATCTATGCGTCCTTGTGCTTTGGATGAAAGTAATCTAAATATTGGAAGGGTTAGTAGGTTAAAGAAAATGCTAATGTTATCACATTCTTCTTGTGTATCATGCTCTTCATGTTTCTTTTCGATTATTTCAGATTCCCGGCAGACCGAGGATATGGATATCTCACCCGGAAGCACGCCCTCAAACTCACGCCCTAACTCTCGCCCGGCCTCGCGGCTTGGCACCCCGGTTGGGAGTGGTGGCAGTGGGCATTTAGCCAGCACCCCCTCTTCCATGCCGGTGGGTACGCCCATGATGTCCGTCAGCGGGGGCGTCGGCGGCCCAAGATCCTCGGGCGTCAACTCCGTCGGCATGCTTCCACAGTTAATCTCACAGCTCGGTGATAAGTCGCTACAAAAAATTAATAGTCAGGAACTGACGCAACAAGGTAACGAGAGAAAAAATACTATAGCTTGGAAATTTGTTTTCATTGTCATCATAGATTATGTACAATTAAGAGAAATTGTTTTGAAATTTTAAAATAATTCTGAAATAGTTTGCAAAACTAGAGACCTGGTAAAACAATACTACTGAAACAATCTAATGGAATTCATAATTGCTCTACGTAATAATTTAATGATATTTATAATAACTTTATCTCCATCTAGAATAACATTCTTCAAAGCCAAAATTATCCAAATTATGATTTGTGTGCTTAAATTTTCTGACGTCTACCAACGTCTTTTGCACATATAAGTATTTTTGTGTTTTTAATTTGCTTGTGAGATGTTTATTAAGTAAACAAAAAGGGGCTTATACAAACTAAGTGTCAAAAAATATGGTGGAGTATTTAAAATTGATGGTAGGATTTTTTCTATTCATCATTTTTTTGTGATATTTTTTTTATCAGAATTCAATTTAGGATCGCGCAGGGTGTATAACAGGTGTTATTTTTGATTTGCCAATTTTTATTGGAATTTGTGTTATTTACATAATATTTTGTTCCTTAAATATTGAAGTTGTATTTCTGCAATAAAATTGGAATCACACTTTAATCCTACAATTTTTTTTTTGGTGTTTCAGCGCTGCACACACTTAAGCAGTTGCAACAAGCTCTTAGTAGACATTCACAAGTTACACAATCACAACAAAATAGTAAGTATAGTAATCTTTCTCAAGAGAGAGAGAGACAGAGAGAGGACAACAATAATCCAATATTTGACCATGAGGCTGTTTTGTGGGCTTTTCCTACTAAAAATTGATTGTAGTACAAAAAATAGTAGCTGAAATGCCACTAAGTGGCTCAACATCTATAAAAAAAATTAAAAATAAGTCTTAGCACCTCTTATCATTGCCAGTACTGTCTCTGATAAGTGAAATCAACTGCTCCACTCCATATTTGAATAGGAGTTAATTATTGTGCCATTTAAGTGTTCGGTTGCCATTCTACATATGCAGTTATCAGAAATTCAAACCTTGATTCCATATTCAAAAAGGAAATTATATTATATGTAAAAAATGAAGAAAATGTATTTTATATGTAAAATATGTATTATAAGTGTTTGTTTTTGTTTTCAGTGTCAGGCAATTTAAGTGTTTGGTCATCATTTTATATACCCAATTATCCGAAATTTAAACTAAATGTAGAAATCATATTTTATTTATAACATATGTATTATATGTGTTTATTTTTAAAAAAAATTCAGTGTCAGGTCATTCAGGTGTTTGGTCATCATTCTATATACACAAATAGCAGAAATCTTAACCTTGATTCCATATTAAAATAATGTAGAAAATATATTTCATATGTAAAGTATGTATTATATGTGTTTATTTGTTGTTTATTTTTTCAGTGTCAGGTCATTCTCCACGTACAATAGCATCAGAAATGAACTCCTCTACGGTGACGACCTCCTCGACCCTTCACTCTCCACAGGTCAACTCCCATCACTCCAACTCACACCAACAACAACACCATCAACAACTACACCCGCACCACCACCACCACCACCACTCACAGTCGGCGGCATCTACGACGTCCTCGACGCCCTCGCTAGGGGGCGCCATCGGGAAGCACACGCCGCAGCGGCAGGACGACGAGAACGGCGCGATAGGTGGTGCCACCGGGGGAGGCGCGGACAGCCCCCACTCAGAACTTAGCCAGAAATCCTCAAAGTATGTACTTTTCAGTATCTCTCAACCGAATACAGAATTTCAATTTCTGCCATATTGCAGCTAAGTCGTAACTAGCCAATTATAAGAGGTGCCGGCGAAAACCACCACCTAACCTCAAGTCACTGACAAATTTCTCACATGCTCTTGACCTAAGTCTTTCACCCATTCATGCCTGTAGCAGCTTAAGCCACCTGGACTTTTTTGGTAGTATCTAATTGAACGAGAGCATTTGTAGAAAAAAAATTGAATGATCAAAATCCTACTTACAATTTTCCTTCTTATATTTCTTATAATATTTCTCCTTATAACAAAGCAATGTTTTTAGATTGATGTAAACATGATGTAAAATATTTCCTTTTGTTTGTTCTTTGTTTCATGTTTTATGTAGCTGTTTTTTCAGGATAGGAAGCCCTACGCAGAGCCACATTTCATGTCTGTTTGTTTGTCTCATGCTATTGTTGTTGTTGTTTGTTGCAGGCTAGGAAGCCCGACGCCGAGCCAAAGTAGCAGTCAGAGTTTATCTGTGGGCACGAGTTCTCTGTTTGTTTGTTTGTCTCATGTTGTTTTATGTTGTTTCCAGGCTAGGAAGCCCGACGCCGAGCCAAAGTAGCAGTCAGAGTTTATCTGTGGGCACGAGTTCTCTGGCGGCAGCGTCTGCGGGAATCAAGCAGGACGCCGTGCACCTCACCCCCTCATTAAGTAATTATTATAACGAAAGTCTCACCGGACACGTGTCCGGCTGGCATGCTGACCTTATGGAAAGACAGGTAAGTGCCTTGTTCAAAAATTGTTCAAAAAGTTCATAAAATTTTGCAAGTTCAAAAATCCTTCAAAAAGTTCATAAAATTTTGCAAGTTCAAAAATCCTTCAAAAAGTTCATAAAATTTTGCAAGTTCAAAAATTATAAATTTTTTAAAAAAAGTTATCAAAGATTTTTAAAAAGTTAAAGAATTAAAAAAAATTCAAAGATTAAAATTTAAATATTGCCTGCATCTTGGCAACTTCCGATTTAAACATGGGGTTCAAAGTCAAGGTGTGTTCTGGGCGTCTAGGCAGACATATTCTTGGGGCAGAATACAAAATCCAGGTGCGCGCATTAAGGTGGAACCATGGAATCTGACCATAATAAAAGATTGGTGTCCTATTTTATTTTGGGAAAACATGGGATGTAAATGGTTAAAAAGGAAGGATTTTCTGTGAGGGATTACATGTTGGTAGGTTTGGTCTCATCATTAGATTCTGCTAAAATTGTTCCATATAGAGCATGCTTTTTCTGTGGCCTGGAAAATCGGTGTTCAGTCCTGGTAGTGTGTAAATCACCGTGGATGCTTTGAACATTTCAGTATAGGAAGTTTACATTGTACCGATCATATTATTTACAACTTAATCGTTTGGTTGTGTGTTCTGTTGTTTGTAGGCCAATAGATACAGCGACGACTCTCACGGTATAGGAAGTATACATTGTACCCAAGTATCGGTGGATCTGAAGAAGGCAAGGTCGTTAGTGCGAGTAGCTGAAATACAATCCACTCTCCATGAACAGAGGTAAGAAATGATCAATTTAACCCAATAATGCTGAAGAGTTCCTCCAGCAATTGTCGTCTGGATCTATGATACTTTTGAAAATAACCTCTGAATTGACAATGATTTTACCAAATATTTAAAGGGGAGTTGTTGGTAATGTCTTGATTAACATTTCTCCATCAAATATTTTCTTAACTATGTTTTTGCCTGCAAGATTTCATCAAAAATGTCTGACTTTGAGCATTAATAGGTTAACAGATCTTTGCCTGCAGTGGCCATGAATTGGTTAACCTTTTCATGCCTAGCTTCCTTATTGTGACCTGGATCTATGATATGCCTGATGATATCTTTTCAACAAGAAAGGATGTAGAATTATGTATAATCAACTAAATGTTTGAATGCGACATAATGGTAGAATTTTGATTATGATTTTTTTGTTAAAAAGATTTGACCATTATAATCCACCCTTTTTCATATGATAATCATAAATAGGTATTCAACTTGTAGAAATTGTCATTTGTATTTAATTACTAGAAAATACTATTCATCGGGCCATTTAAAAGTGTTCAGCATATGGAGCTGTTCAAAGTAACTGTAATTGCAATGCAGCGTTACTTTACATTTTATTATTTGCTAAATATTTTCAAATTTATTCATATTGACATTCACTGTACATTAAAACTGGACTTTTCTTTTTTTCTTTCAGAATCTTATTTCTACGACAACAAATTAAAGAATTGGAAAACTTAAAAAGTCAGAATACATTTATGTCGTACACGAGTGGGAGCGATCAGGGCTCGCAGGGGGGTGCCAAGAATTAGCACTGGGTGAAGAAGTAGACGAATATAGCTTGCTACACATATATAAAGTAACTATTTTTATATTTTTGTTGCATGACTACTTGGATCTCTGTAAAACGTCTGCTCTGATTGGCCGCTTGGTGTCACCTGACCATGTCCCATGTCCAGCCACAGAATGTGATTGGTCAACGTCAGTCACATGACCTGTAGCTCATGTTTCTAAGAATTAATCTGATTGGCTCATGTGATGTGAAATCACCTGACCTGTATCACTGTATTGTAACAAGCAATCTGATTGGCTACCTGACCCAGTCTTTTCTGTTATTGTTACTGATTGGTTAATACTTTTCTTTCTATTCAATGTTGCAATTATAATGGCTATATAAGGAAAACAAGGAAAAAGTTGATTGAATGCACAGTTTTGCACAATCTCTAATTGTATATTTAAAAAAACAAGGTTGTGATTAGAAACTGAAACTTCTGATCAAAACTTATTTACCTCTATCAGATTTGATGGAGTGTAATTCCTCTCTTTAGCAAAGACATGTTCCATAATTACAAATTTTTATTTTAAAATATACTTCTGCAAATGCTGATTCCATCATTGATGTTTCTGTAGGCGGAGACCACAGAAGTTAAGTTATTTTTGTATATATAAATCTCTTCAAGCATTGGGGACACAGTGTGACCTAGTTCCTAGCTGACCTAGTGACCTGGTTCCACTGTGGTTAACAGAGCAGATGTTCATCCCGGCTAATACTGTGCGGCCAGCTCCTCTTTATCTGGAGGTAAAAAACACTCACCAAGCTGAAGAGCTCTTTAGTTCAATATAGCGATCTTAGAATGTGACTGAATGATTGAGAAAGATTATTTCTTATAATCAAAAAAATTTAGATAAAAATTTTAAAGAAATATTCTTTAAAGTGTTACTGTATATCCTTTGAGTCGGCTGATATTTTGTTCTGTTTTGAAATTAATTGCATAAGTTTCAAACAGTTGAGGTGCTTGGAACATATGGGATCTTTTCTTCAAGCTTGAGCATTTTTATCTCCCGACCGAGAAGAGTGCAACACAGTATTTTCGGGCCATCACCAAGCCCAAATGTGGGGGCTTCCCGAAGTTGTAATATATCTCTTGTAATCTCCTTAACTTAATGGTGGACTTGACGACGGCCTACGTGAATCATGCGCTCTTTCTTCCTGTGTTATCTCCGCAATTAACCCATTCAGGCCCACAGCAGCCAGGGTATGATTCAACAAACATGTGTATATTTCCCAATCACAGAAAAAAATATGGAATTTTTTTTTCTTCTTTTTTCAAAAAAGAATATAGAAAACCTTTTTTTATCAAAAAAATATAGAAAACCTGTTTTTTTTTCAAAAAAAATTCCAATGGTATATGCCAAACCAGTTTAAAGCTTCAGAACTCCAGTTGCTAGTGACTTGAGATTAGTCGGTGGTTTTCACTGTGTACTTCCTCCTCTCTTTTTACTTAAAATGTCGAGTCACGGCTTGCCCAGGATTGCAAAATTCCATTTAATTCTTGATTCATTAAATATTTGTGTGTGAGATTTCTGGGCGTGAAAGGGTTAATTGTACGGAGGAGAAAACTGCCTTCATTTATTGGGTGCCTTTTTTTGTGCTGCACTGTGGGCGGATATCATTTATTGGGTGCCTGTTTTTGTCCTGATATCATTTGAGGCGCTGTTTTTGCACTGCTTACGGTCAAGTGTACACTTTCGGCCAACACTATTGCTTAGAGAAGAGTGGTCGGTCAGTCCTAAGGTGCTATATATAAGCCAGGTGGAGTGAGCATAGGAGTTAGCACTTACTTAGAAGCGGTACCCCCCCCCCCCCCCCCACTCAAAAAAGTTTAAAGTTTGAGATAAGTTTGAGTAAAATGGTGTAATTTGAAAATTATTTTGTCCTGAAAATAGATCCTCTCATTTCAAAATGTTTGAACCATGTCTCGGTTTTGTTCAGTCATCAAGTTATATAAAGTGAATCACCACTTTAACCCTTCTTTTGGAGGTTGGCTGGGGGTTGATCTTTAATGATAACATTATCTATGTGTGGAAACAGTCTTATTTTCTTAATATTAGTAATCCAGTCTTAATTTGGCAGAAAAAGTGACAATAAGGAAATTCCACAACCAAATTTCAAACCTATGGGTACCGCTTTGATGCAAGTGTTAATTTCTATGTGATACCACTTGTGTCCAGGTAGTTTGCTTGCTGACCACTAGAGGGGGCAGCAGTTGTTGGTGACTTAGTGAACTCTGGGTGTGTGATATATGGAGAGGAGGCTGAGGTGGTCAGAAAAAACACATGATTATGTTCAACATTTTTCATTTATTGTCCAGGACGTTGTGTTTACTGACTTATTAGTTCATGAGAAGGACATAGCTTTGGTCATTTAGTAAAGTTTTAGTATTTTGACACTCTACACCATTTTGTTCGGGTAATGGAAGGTTCTAAACATCAACATACCCAGGGCATCTTTTGACCACATGTACTCAAATGTTTTCATTTTTTTTCTAAGAATTTCAAGAGTGATACATGTATTCATATTACTCCTATGTAGTATGAAATCCTGTATCTCCTTCGCGGGAAGCTCCACAACACTTATAGGTGGTGCCACTTATGTTACATGTGGCGCCACCTAAGTTTCAGGGGGCGAATTTAGTTTCGCAGACTGCGCGCATATGATAAAGATACCCTTATGTGGCAAGGCGTACCTGTGAATTATTTGTGTGTCACGCCTTTGGTGATAAGTGTACCTGATTTTACGTAGGTGGCGCCATCTATGGACATATCCTCAGCCTCACTCTGAATCCTGAATCAGTCAACCTGCCTTTGAAATCTACAATTGCTTTAAGGTGTCGTGCCAGCAGAGCCAATCCTCTGCTGTTGCAGCAGCATATGTATATGTGTGTGTGTGTGTGCGTGTGAGGCACTGTGTCAGAGTTCCCTGGGACGGGAGGTGACAGCCACAGCATAGAGGGTTTTAACGTACACAGTCCTACTACTACTACTACTACTACTACTACTTGGTATTGTTGCGGTGAGTCCAGGTGCAGCCAGCGTGTCTAAATAGAGCTCCACGAAAACACAAGACAAGCTCCTACAATATCGGTAGCCCTACCGGCCCTGATCAGTGAAAGTGCAGGAAAGAGGCTGTGGGGCTAGTATATACTTACCCCATGTAGCCCTATTTAAGAAATGGACAGGAAAATCTATTGTAACCACAGCCAAAACAAGACAGAAGTAAATCTACCAAATGAGTATTTTGATATTCCGTTTGTCACATATCCACTTGCCTAACATGAAGGAGGGCTAGTAAGACTACCAGCCCTATGAGAACTCTCCCATGATTGCTGAACCCTGATTTTGGATTTGGACTTGGTTTATCATCACTTTTCCAAGAAGAAGAATGAGTGACGACACACTGGGTCCTGTTATAGCTTAATTTTCAATGTCTCCATCCATCACATTCTTTCAGTGCTTGCTAAAAATCTCCCCGAAGAACAAACAGTCGAATGTCAGTCTTGCAACATGTTTTATGCTAGACATGGAGACAATCACATCTCATGATTCTTTCTGGCTTTTGAGAATTAACCGCTTGGAATCGATAAATGTTGAGTGAAAGATGTCCTTTCTTTAACCTAATTAAAAAGATGAGTGAAGGTTAGTACTTGTGAGGTACTCACACTTAAATGGTGTTATAAATAAAAAAGGGATATATTTTGTTTTTAGTTAATCACAGTTGGTAATTCACTTTCCTGGAAAAATGACTGAAATTATTATTTTTTGAGCAAGACTTATTTCCTTCTTTGCTCATGAGCAGGCCTCTTTGCAATGGCCGCGTATACATAATTTAACCCAGTCACATCCAGAGCCTACATATGGTCTGATACATATATATCTTCAGAACGAAATGATATTTTGAGTAATATTGGACTTAAATGCTGTTGATCCTATGGATTTTACAATTTCATTGAAATACTTTTCGAAATATCTCTCATTTATAAAAGTTATCATATGTTGCATGCACTCTAGATGCTGATGGTTTGATGGATGATATTGTTGAACTGAAAGTTGGTATTCAGGAGTCATTGCTACTGACGTCTCCAGTGGTGAGATAGCGTCATTGTAAAAAAAAGAGGATTAAGACCTGTCACAGGATATCCAATGCTATAAAATCAAGCAGGCCTGATAGCAAGATCGGCTGTACTCTTTTGAGTTTGTAAGACTGCATGCATGCAACCTATATGTTAAGGGTTTACTTCCATTTTAGGTAAAGTAATTATTGTTTAAGTTCAATTTAAAACTTCAGTTTTCCTTGAATAATTTTTAAAACAGGGAACTTTTTTTTCCTTGAATGATTTCTTTTGGGAACTTTTATGTTGGTCTTAAGTTTGAATAAAGGTGTAATGATAAATGCTTGATGTTTCAACTAATCTGGATAAAGGGTAGCAGCACAAAAGCTTATGTTTGTATACCACGAGTCAGGAGGTTTGATGAAGAGAGGTCACAATCTTGTAGATGGCGCCACTGTCTGATGCTCGCTCTCCTTGTCACTTGTTCTCCTTTGTTTATGCCGACCTGGTCCCGGACCTGATTACAGAAACTTCAATCTGAAGCGCCACCTTTTGACCCTCCCTCTAATTATTGAAAACTCTGATGATGATGTGATGATGATGACGATGATGACGATAATGATGGTAGTAGTGACGATGATGAATTGTACAGCTGAGACTCATAGGTGGCGCCACCTTTGTACATAGGACTTGATGGCTTCACGCCTTTGTGGTGTTTGATAGGGGAAAATGTTACCTGTGCCTCTCTCGCAGCACCCCCTCCCTCTTGGTCATTTCAAACCAGAAAGTGTCGTCTGGATCTCTACTACTTTTGACAATAACTTTGGAATTGGAAATGATTTTGCGAAGTATTTGAGGAGAGTTGTAGGTATTGTTCTTTTCAACATTTCTCCTTCAAATATTTTCCTAACTTCACTTTTCCTTGGACTGCTGTGAGTAGTAATGGTTAACTACACCAGGACAATCGAAGGTGGCTGAATACACCTTGAAACCAGATGGCCTCCTAGTGGCCAAGTATGAAACTAAAAGCCTCCTAGGGGCCTCATAGGAACACTAGGAGGCGCCCTAGTGGTCTGATAGCAAACTAGAAGGCCTCCTAGTGGCCTGATTGGAAACTAGGAGTCCTCCTTTTGGTGTGAAAGGAAGTCCTTTGTGGTCCTTAAGATAACCAAGACAGCCCCTACTAGAGGTTATATATTAAAGCCAAGTGTGTCAACGTGAAGCTTCAGTTTTCGTACCCCTGAGGATCAGGATGGTAATCATTGTGGTATACATTAGTCTTGTTGACCACTGGATTAGTCATGTTGACCACTGGATTAGTCATGTTGACCACTGGAAAGTTACATCTAGTAATCTATTTCTAAAATAGAAAAATGGTTGGTTTGGCTCCAAGGGAAAGGTCGTGTGTTTGTAAGTGTCGAGGCAAGTTGGCCTTTATGCATCACCTCATCAAATGGGGTGCTTACAAATGGTTCCCGAGGTGACCTTGAGGGTGTGTAGTTTGGTGCGAGAGTTCAGAGGTCAAGGTTGAATGCATGTATAGTACCTGTCAGTGTTTTCTTGTGGAAGGAATAGGTCGTTGGCAAAACATCATATTAACCCTTATGCAAAGCTACCTTTATCAAACGAACAAGAACGCAGAATATTTTGAAAACCTCTTCGGGAGTACTATCAGATAAAGACCCATGTGCCAGGGTTACAGCTTATTTCGCACCATTTTGTGTTGGCCAAATTACCCATCAGCTGTACAAGGGTTGAATATGCTGCGAAATCCATAAAACCTATAAAGAAAATTAGGGCGTGATTTTATGAAGGGTAAGAGGAGGTTCAAGTTCAAGGATCTAGGTATAACTTATAAATATAGTTTGAGGAGATGTACCTTGGTTAGGATACCAGCAGCCCGTTTCATGAATTATCAGGCACAGAAATGTGTTCAAGTGTTCAGACCAACAGTGTAAATTGACATCCTGTGTAAATATTTCTGTTTCTTCAATTCTTCTGTCCATCCAAGCTTTTGTTTTATGTTTGTCATTCCTCCCAACAGTGTCAAGGTTGTCTATGTGACAAGTACACACAAATTCTCCTGAAATATTTTTGGAAGGGGTATTGGATTTTGTCCGATTGGAGTTGCTGAATATACAGCCTAGAAGGTTACTCTGTATTCTCTAACCCTTTGATGCCCCAAACACCCAGATAAGCTGATGCCTATGGGAATATCTCAAATACCATAAAAGAAAGATCCAGATATGCAGTTTTGTGAATCTTTAGAATCAATAGTTCATATTTTTCTATAAATCCACAGTGTAAAATTAGCGCTATGACCATAAGTATCATGGGTCCAGACCACAATTTCTAGGGGAACTTTTTAGCATGGATGGGTTAAAGATTTGGATTTTGCATCAGGTTCTCTGGGTGTTTGGGCGTGACGGGGTTAATTCTGCGTCAATTTTGCACCCTCTGTCACTACCTTCCATGGGCAGTCACTGTCAGCTACCAAGGTACCACTTTTATTTTCTGCTTTAGTTGAGGTAGTTGTATAATTTTGTATTGTATAGAATGTTGGGACGATGTGTTTGAGGGGATGCCCTCTGGCGGTGCTGCCACCTATCTACTGACCCTCAAACCATAGAATGGCTCTCCTCTCAGTGTCCAGGTTTTGAGACTGCGATCTGCTAGTAGTATTTGGGCACACTTTTGTGGTTGTGGACTCTGTAGATTTCTGTGCATAAGTCTTACCTAGAAAGCTCCAGGTTTTAGGTATCTCCCATACTTGCATGAATGTCTATCCTATTCGGTTCCTCTCACTTCACTCCACCTTTTCTGATGTCTCTCATTACCCCTCAATTTTACCCCTAAACTTTATGGAGGAAATAATGATACACATATCATTACTTTAATTTAACGTGCGTCTTAAATTCACCTCCAAGTATGCTTTAGTTTCTTATGCTTCCTCCAGGGGAAATTTAAATAAGCCTTTTAGTTTCTTAGCTTTGTAAAAGGTGGCATGCATGTTGTACCTTCATTGCGAAATTCATGTGTATAAGCCTTATAGTTTCTGAACCTGTCACCAGGGAGCTTTTATTAAAGCTTTCTCTTAATTCTTAAGCCTAACTCTTGATAATGCATATTAATGTACCTTTCGTGTGAAATAATTCAACTACTCTATAAGTATGGGTGGAGGTCTTTTAGTTCCTGATTCTGTCGCTAGGTGGCACCCATGATTGTACCTTCTGCATTAGAAATTCATCGACCTTTGCGTTGTTGCATGCGTGCATGAAAAACTTTAAGTTTGTGAGCGTGCGGCTAGGTGGCATGTGTGCATGCGTGGTTGAAGTTTGTGTCCGCTGTATGATTAGTGTGTTTGAGGGTCAGTAGGGGGCAGTGCTGCCGAGAGCGAGCGGGCGGGCGGGCGGTCTTCCAAGTGGCCTGCCACCACCGCCGTGTAGAATGGACGCACCGTCGTTGTTCCGGGCGGTGTTCATACTAAGACGAAGTTTAGTAGTTCACTTTTTGTTCTTGTATCATGTTAGTAATCATTGAAAATAAAAATGTAATTATAAAGAATATTTGTGTTTTGTTTTCATTTTCACTGTCCATTAAGATCTAGACAGTCTTTACCCTCTTTATTTGTGTTTTATTTGCTGTAGGAAGAAGAAAATGTGTCTGTAGACACATAGAAATGTGAAGTGGAAACAGACCCATACATTTTGGTCAGAAGAAGTCTTTAGTTTCATGCATTTCATAAAAAATAATTATTCGTCAATTTTAAAATAGTGTATTCATCTCTTCAATAACTACCGTAATTTCGCGTGTATAAGACGCACCCGTATATAAGACGCACCCCTTGTTCAGGCCTTTGAAATGATGTATAGACCTTAGCTTTGTGTATAGTGCGCACCCCCTTTTCGGATATATTGTTCAAAATTAACTACTGATTAAAGCTAGAAAGCCAGTAAAACGCACTTCATTATGAGTGAAATGTGACATCAATGCGACATCAGTGCTTATCACTCTGTCTGTGCGTAATACCCATTGTCCTAGGGGTGATATTGATTGTAATCAATGCATTCCGACGGGGAGTGGTTCGGTAATTACAATTCGTAAATGCCGTGGCAAACATCGGTGGGCAGAGTCCTGGCAGCATTATAATTGTAATAAGGCGATCCCCGTGTGGCCTGAGGACTCGATGTAAAACACCCTAGATCCCTAGCTTTGTGTATAAGACGCACCCCCACTTTGAGTGTGAAAATTTGTGTAAAAAAGTGTGTCTTATACACGCGAAATTACGGTATGCTGGGAGACATTTCTACTAATTTTCAATGTCAATCTGGGGAAATGAGAACTAAGCCTATTCAATAGCAGTACCAGTTAAGTATGTAGTATGACAATCCAATTTCAATGTCAATTTTAGCACACTAAGACCAGCCATCTTTAATGCCCCTTACCCAATAAATAATGATGCAATTAACATGTGTTAGTCGTTATGACTAAGCATTGTAGCAGTGATGGAAAATTTATACACACCATGATTTTTCCCCTCTGCAATAGGGACAAATACTAGTAAATTTTCCGTTTATTAGCCCTTATGTTAGTTGTGGCTATATTTGCCAATACAAAATGACGCAAACTTTTGAAACAGTCTACTTCAATCTACATTAGTAGATTGTTCTTTTCTTTGCTATCATGATTAGTTATATCATATTAAAAAATTTTGTTTCATCAACAAAAATTAAAAATAAAAGATATTCTGATGGATAAATAATTTTCTTTAATGAAAAAGTAATGAATATTTTCCCTTTTTGGCTTGCCATAGTATTTGACTTGATGAAATGGAACAATGGGACTGATACTGTTTAATGCGAGATAATGACAAATAATGACTTCGTTCCATTCACTCAGAGAAGGCCATGTACACTTTTACTCAAACTGTGGTGTTTATTTATACAGTGCCCAGCTGGTGATCATATGTTGTTACTCCCCTCACACACATAAACAACCTGACACACGCCTCCCTCGTACCACACGTGTGGCCTGATATGTATTTTGTCAGGGAGAAAGATTAATCCTCCCAATGCTGAGGCTACTTTCTTCCAAGGCACAAGAAGGCAAAAAACTCTCTCGCTGAGTACTCTTAGATGAGTACCCATATGTTAGGTGCCTCATTCTTGCAGTGGCCAAATTAGCCACCATCAGCATGAGAGTGTTTGGATCCCATATGGGCTTCTGCATTGGCTGAGTGGTCCTGCGCATTGTGCATTGCGTGCCTTCGTCGTATGAAATATATTGATGTGGTTTAAACGTGGTTCTAGGTGGTGAGGTGGGGGACAAATAATTTTAAAATGAGTTTTGAATGAGAGTTCATGGTTGGGCTCTGATAAACCTATCTCGATTGTTTATTTTCTAAAATATGATTTTATCAAAGTTATAATCCAAAAGTAGACAGGCCTTTACGGCCTCACAAACACGAATAGGTTGAGGTGGCTTATGGGGTTAAGTTGTGAATTTATTGTCATTTGGGGATTTTTACAATCCTTTCCTCATAATCCGACCATCTTGACAGTCTCGGCCATCATTGTAGGAGGCCAAATATCACAGAACCTCTCAGAGGCGTACACTCAAACAAGGGAGTCGTTTTGGCTTTTCTTTATACGCTGAGTTTCACCAAAACATGGTCGCTTCAAACATACATTTATGGTATCAAATGATTTCGTATTTTCTCGAAAGTGTGTGTATTGATAGCTATAGGAGTATTACGTAGAGAAGGGTACAAGGTCATACAATCTATCGTGAACAATTTATTTTTTCTCATTTTATCAAAATATTGCGAGATAAAAGATTATAGAATTTGAAAGAAGGAAACTATTCTGATATTCACAAAGTGACCACGCAAGCAACCTTAAATTTAGAACTGCTGCCGTCAGAAACCAATTAGCACCAAATAACCATCAGGACAAGGGTCCTATACTATCCACGCACATTTAAGCCCAGCAACACAGGTTTAACATTTCATGACTTTATTTAAGAACTCTCATAATTGATTAGCAAATACAGGAGGACAGGAAGACCTAATACTATGCTTGTAGGGACAGTTAGTTTGTATGGATAGTTAATGGACTCGTGTGACAGTGACGCCTTCGCGTATACCCAACGTCAACTCTGTGTTATACTCTATTGTTGGTAGTATGATTTAATACCTCGGCCTAGAATAAACACTGACAGCTAGAGGGTCGTGGCTGCTACACAGGGGTTGATCTGTGTGTGTGTATGTGTACCTACATGTACCTATTTCTGAGTTGTGAGATCACCTCCAAAACTAAATTGATAGTGGTAACTGAAGCATGGGTGCATTATTAGATCGATCTCAAAATGTTTTTACAGATGTAACTCTTGTTTTCAGTCTGATTACGGTTAAGGTTAGGTCAGGGCAATATCATCTCAAAACACGCCCAAATAGAAAGGTTGGTTTATAACGGGAAAGATAGGGAACGATCTCACAATTCAGAATTACAGGATTGCATGTACACATATATGTGTGTATGCATGTATGTATGTATGCATGTATGTATATATGCATGTGTGTATGTATGTGTGCGTGTGTATTTACGTATGCATGCATGCAAGTATGTATGCATGCAAAATCATGTATACATACGTACATGCATGTATGCATCCATTCAAAATTATGCAAATACGAAGTTTCTTGATTATCACACCATCAAAGCAAAATCAAAATTTATAATAAACACCAGGGCATTTGAAACCAGCAAATGTTGAGTTTAAATGGTCGCATGATGGTAGGGGTTGGGTATGTCAATAGGATTTGTGAGAAGATAATTATAAATCCTCGTCTAAGATATTACTTGTGAGCTAAGCAAATCCACCTTCATACCTTGCGCAATATCTGGGGTTGCGGTTTCCAATTATGCACTCATCAATCAGTTATGGTCCGCGAATTAATTGGTTTTAATTGATTGATACCTTGCTTGTATGCACAGCAGAGAAAAACATATTTGAGTTGAGGTGGTGGCCTTTATCAATTTCGATAATGTTACAAGTTACGTAATATACGTCATTACATATATAAACATTATGCAACAACAATGGTGTAGGTGAGGTTTACATTACCAGACCTAATATCACCATGGTTATGTAACATTACCTTATAACAAGAATATGCATAAATTATACCTGGTCAGGTAACACATATCAGGCATGCGATGGGGGGGGCCATCAGGGCAGGCCCTCGAGATGGGCGGGGATGGCGGTTTTTATGGAATCATAATAAAACATGGCCTCCCTGACCCCACAGAGGAACGGATACAAATAGGACCTCCTCCCAAGTAATAGATACTCAGCATCTTTTTCACGCTCTCGACAGCTTGAGTAAATAATGAGTGTACACTTGTGTAGTAGTCCAATAAGATGTGTTGATTTTATGAAAACGGTTTGAGTCGGCAATATTTACCGATAAGGCGAATTTTCCGAGAAGTGCAAATAAAGTCTTGTGAAAATTTAGTGAGTTGTCTACTGATTTGTCTATAAACATGACACTCAATACCACGTATTTCTCTTCCTTGTGGAATACAATTGAGAAAAGGCTGTGGTTAGAGATAATGATAAATTCTCTAAGTGTCTAAACATTGGTAAGCTCCTCAAACATGGGTAAGATTGGATTACTTTAAATGGCCTGAAAAAACGTGTCGATTATCTTTTAAATATAAAGGACATCGTTCATACCTTGCTATGATTCACATTATAATTTTTCCTCTCCGTGAGTCATTTCACCTATTCTGTGATATTGAGGCGAAGCCGTGATTGAGTGGCAAGGGAAAGCGGAATACCTGACGAAACACGTCGCCGAACCCCAAGTCACTGGCAACTTTCTCACGCGCACCAGGTCGGATATATACCCAGGTAGCTGTCCGAGATAGCAAACTGCCATTACAAACTCCGTAGACCACTCAATTATCAGAGCCGGGCAAAATATGGCAGCAGAACTTATTGCACAAGAACACTTCAGATAAAGCATTAATTTCCCTATTAAATCTTTACTAATTTTATTTGTTATATGAGTAAGATGTATCTAAGATGTTGGATCTTACGTTTATAGTGAAATTTAGTTTAATGATTGAACAATCTTACCACCATAGATATTTTGACAAATAGGTGCTCTGCATTTGTTGGTTGGTTTTGGTGCACACAGTTTAGCACAATATGCCGCATGCTGTACGGGTTCGAATCACGGCCGGGACACGTGAAAGGGTTACTGGTGACTTGGGGTTAGGCGTCGACTTCCTTGGTTGCTCCAATGTCTTCTACCACTTAAAACAGGTACCGTTAAGTCACGGTTTGATATAATTATGGCATAACACGTGACGATAAATGAAATTACAATTACAAATACTCTATAAGGAATCAGAGGATTGTTTAATGAATGAGCCCAATACCTATACAACAGGTGAACCAATAACTTTATAAGATTGAAATGGATAATGACCTTATTGGTAGAACCAATGGAAGGGTGACCCTGCTGGTAGATGCAGATTTTCATTTGGATTTTGAAATTCGTTTATCGTATTTTTTTTAGCTAGGTAACCATTCGTTAACGGTGAGGGGAATCCGTCTCTAGGAACTTTCTCACATGCCCCAAACTGGCCTCAAATCCTGTGCCTTAATGCTTAAAGGCCCCTCGGTAAATTGTCGTCTGGACCTACTGTAAGGTATTTTGACAATAACGTTGACAATCAAGGCTGGGTTTATGAAACCGTTCATGTATAGTTGCTTTAAATGCTATGATGATCAATTCTCCTTCAAGTCTTCTTCCAAATTTGCTTTTGCCTGAGCGATTTCACCTAATTTGTCTGGCTGCTTTTGGCCCCTGTCTTGATGCTTAAAAGTCCCTCGCCAAGTTAGCGTCTGACAATAAAGGATGGGTTTATGAAATCCTTGAAGGGCAGTTGTTGTAAGTGTTATGATTATCAATTCTCCTTCAAGTCTTTCTTCCAGAATTGTCTGGCTGCTTTTGTCCTCTGCGAGAGTTGTTTTGATGGCTTACGGCTTTGTGTGAGGAGTTCTTGAAAGTGACTGGAATAGATTTTGAAGTAATTGTAGAGCTTCATTGGGGGTCAAAACAATACCAAAGTGTATCGAATGCTCTGAAAAAGGCCGAATGGAGGATTACATACATTTTACCAGCTGTATTTTTCTCTCTACAAACTAAAGATATTCATACTTCCAAATAGTGAAGATAAAACTTCTTGGGTAGTGTTAACCTTTTTACCACGATCCTTAACCCATTAAAGCTCAGAGCGGGTAAAAGCATGGACACATTTTTGGCGGAATCTTTCAGCCGAAAATAATATTGGTCAAAATACTTGAAGAAGATTTTTTTTATCAGATCATTACTGAGAACTCTTGGTGGAATATTTTGATAAATCATTCTTGATGTCCAAGTTAATATAAAACATGAAAGATTTAGACAACCACACGACAAAATATGCCATGTGTCATATGTAGAAATAACTCTTTAGTATCAAAGGGTTAAGCTTTGCAATACCGTTTTACGATGTCTCTCCTCGTTGAAATAACCTTAGAACTTCAACCTAATAAAGACTTGTTCTGATTGTCCGTTTTTTTGTTTGTCTTTATCGTTGCCCTTCACCCTTTTAGGTTCATAAATCCATTCATATCTAAGTATCTATGTCAGCCAAACTGCTTGTTCAATTCGGCAATATCTCTCCAACAAAGACTTTTTCTAAACTACTTGAAGGAAAACAGTCATCCAAGAATCGCAAACAAATTTCATTAATTTTTTTTCCAATGCACGCTTTTTACAAAGATCTTTTTTGAAATCTTACGGATTCAGACGACACTCGTCCCGAAAGTCTGCAGGCGTGAATGCGTTAACATTGTCAATATAAAGTAAAAACCCAAGGTTGACTATAGATAATACAACGTAGAATACCAATAAATCTGCAACTTATCATCTCATCAGCGATTGATGTATGTCTCTCACCCCCTGTTTTATCTACACCCTATCAACATTCATTTTTGCTGAAGATGCTTTGATTTGTATCAGTCACGTGACATTCACGCCAAACACTCCAAAATCACACAGTAAATCTAACTAATATGCGATAGGGGGATTTTGTGTTATCTTTGGGTAACGATCGTTTATCAATTTTAGCCTGTGCAGTATTAAACGTGTGGTTGGTGTGCGCAAACCAAATTGTCCTTATCGGGACCTTTTAATATGTTGAAGTTGACAAGTAACCGGAAGAAGAAGTAGTAGAAGAAGAAGAAGAAGGAGGAGAGGGTTATGGACGCCCCCGTTAAAGAAGCCTCTATAACGCATGCGCTAGTTTGGTTGGTTCTTGCTCGCATTCAGAACCCGTATCATACCAGCACAGGCAGTGGATACTTGTGAGCAGTTGGATGGTCCGCGAAATACTTACTAGTTTTCCAAGCATACTAGATCTTGTACAGATTTATTAGTACCAGGTTTGGCAAGTGCTGCAATTCAAACTTCTCGTTTGGAGATGGCATTTCATGCAAATTAGTTTGGCTGTTCCATTTCTACACGAATAAGACGACTAGGAAGAAAACTGCAACGGCAACAATAACAGTTGCAACAGCAATATCACGAAGAACGAGACCAAAGTATCATTAGGGTGAACAATGGGACGACAACCATAATAACAACATAAGATCAACTATTGTAGTAGCAGAGGCAACAATTACACCAAAACTGCAACAAGGATGGATACACAGAAATAAAAGTATATGGAGAAGCTTACAATTCAACGACAACAGGAACTATATTAATAACAACAAAGACGATTACGACGACAACAATAATAGTTAAAGAGTACCA
Source organism: Maea johnstoni (assembly GCA_963942565.1). Taxonomy (NCBI): domain Eukaryota; kingdom Metazoa; phylum Annelida; class Polychaeta; order Spionida; family Magelonidae; genus Maea; species Maea johnstoni. Next base: position 9,991,459 of record OZ012699.1, read on the forward strand.
ACAACAGCATAAGAAACGACGAAAGAAGCGACATCAAAAAAGGTTGCAACAACGGCAAGAGCGAAAACAAATAGTTCAAAGCAAAATAACTTCGCCATCACCAACATCAGCGAAAAAATCTACAACAGAAACAACAACAACAGCTTCAAAAGTAGGAATAACAACAGAATTTGCAACAACTGGTGAGATTACTGAAAAGGTTTAAAAACAAAACAACTTCGTCATCAGCATCATTTTCCTCACAATCGTCAACAATAACAACTTGAAAAGTAGAAGCAACATCAGAAGTTTTAACTGCAGTGAGAACGAAACTGGCAAAACAAAAACAAGTATTTAACCCATTCATGCTTGAAGCACACTTATTATAGTTGCCAAATTCAACATAAACAACAGCAATCAAAACTACAATAGCGACAACAACAACGTCAAAAGTAACAGCCACAAGAGTGAGAAAGAGTGGTAAAAGACAACTTCCTATTCGCTTTCCTCATCTACAACAACAACAACGACGACGACAACAATAACAATAACGTCAAAAGTAACAGCCATAAAAGGTAGAAAAAGGGGTAAAAAGACAACTTAGTAATCACTTCCCTTATCTACAACAACAACAATAACAACAACAACATCAAGATGGCGGATCTGCCGGCTGTGAGCGTCCTGTACTTCGCGGATGTGTTTCTGAGCTTTGTAGTGTTCGGCCCTCTGACCATCCTCTACTGGCGGGGCACCTGGGCACTCCTGGATCTGTACCTATACCCTGAACACCCCAAAACCAGCGCCTGGGTATCCACGGGGGTGGGGGTGGCGATCTTAGTGCTGGTATGGTTTCTGGAAGGTTTTCTTGAGAAGAAACTCAAACGGCACACAGGGGTTGCCCATATAATAGTATCAAGACTGCACACCTACATAGCAGGCTTTGGCAATGTGGCTCACTGGAGGGGTGTGTGGAACCTGTGGGATGAGTACACGGGGAAGGGGCTCCCCAGTTCCGCCATCTCTATGTGTATTGGCATAGTGGGGCTGTGCGTCGCCCGCGGCTTCCAGAATACCTACGGCCCGCCCATCATGGTAGTGCGAGACGTGGACCCGCATTTCTTCAGACAAACAACCCGTTTCAGGACCAACGGCAAGGTAAAATATCGAACCGACTTATCTGACTATGATACATTAGTAGAATAAATCAATTTTCCTTAGAAAGTGCAGATGATCTTAAACAAATAAGACACTCGCATATCTCAGACAAAAGTTGAACGTCAGAGTATTACGAAGGTGAGAGAGAAATAATGGTTGGTAGTGTCAGATACCACTTAGAAGAGATCCGACTTAAACGCAAAAGTTTTTATTGTATGATAGCGAAGACTAACTTTTATAACTCAGATAAAAGATAATAGGCCAAATATATCCGAATAAGACGAAATCCGACTTCAATGAAACCTATTTATCCTATCCAGGAGTATGTTGTGTGAACATGGTTTGCCAACTTTCTACATAAACTATCATTTAGAATGATATTTGAAAATATTTAGGTAGGTTTATAGAATCAGAAATTAAAAGTAATTCTCAATCAAATATTTCTAAAATGTTGCTATGATAACCAACATTTCTCTTTTTGTCAGACCATGTGGACGCTCCGGAAATGAATGGGTTAATTTTTTGTATCAATTTAATTATTCTACATACTTCTGTATTGTAGTGTGTGTTTATTGCCCGTACAGAGACTACAAAATCATAGGAAATTCAAAATAGATACTAATTAGATAACTATCTGGTGTCATTTTCCAGAGGGCTTTTAAACGCATTTTCAATAATGTGGTGTTCTATTTCATAATTCAAAGCTGCAGACCATTTACATTGTACTTCTATAATTTTCCCTTCAATCCATAACCCATATACACCAAATTTACTGGAGTCCGAGGATTTAAGCCAGGATCTTTTGACATATTTATTGTGGACATTATGTTTTTGACACCTTTTTTAATGCTTCCTCTTTCAATAAAATTTTATTCTACACTTCTTAGAGTTTTAAATTACTTACTAGACCAAACACTCGAGTCTTCATTTAATATATCACCGATCATATTAATTCCATTTTTGTACCATTCTTTTCGAAAAGGAATTTTGATTTTTGGGTTATTCCATAGTGGTGATGATAAAATTTCACAAAGGCATTTTGGATGACATATTTTCAATAATTCGATTGTTGCCTTTACTAAATATTCCAAGATATATTGGTAAGGGAATATGTTAATGTTAAAGCTTTGTTTATACCAAAAACTGCCAAATCTGTAACTCAGTATTTTATAGGAAAACATGTCCACTTGCCATCTGATTGGAATATCCTAGGTATCTAAGATAACTTTAAGCTATTACAAAATTCTTTCAATTCATCAGTTGTAAACCACGTTTATCATAGGGAGCTTCCGAAATTTCCTTTCTAAATTTTGGAGGTTTGTTCTGCCATATGAAATTAGCAAATATATTATCAATTTCTTTAAATGTTGCTTCACTTGGAATTGGGAGGGCCGGTAAAATGTGTTTAAATTTGGACTTAGATAGAGATTTAACAATGGTAATTCTCCCTATCGCCGTTAAGTTTCTTGGCATCTAGTGAGTAAGATCCTTTTTGTAATGTCCGGACCCAATTTATAATAAAGTTGCTAAAATTAAAGATTAAGAGGTTTTTTTCCAGGATAAGCTATCAAAAGCTTTTTCGTAGTCTACTAACATTATTAAACCATGTATGTTGTTTAATTCACATTCGTGTATTATGTCACATGTTTGCCTTATATTTTCCCCTATGTATCTTCCTTGAACAAACCCTTTTATCTGATCGCTATTTATTCAAATTGGAAGAGAGGAACTTTAAAAAAATGGCAATAGAAGTGAGAATGAGACATTTAACGGTGAACTTATCACACCACTCCGACTTTTTCATTGTCTACTTCCCACACAGGGTATGTGAGAATATTGTCAGTGACATGCGGATAGGCGGCGGTTTTTCGCCGGGTACTTCAGTTTCCTCCACTGCTAACGAATTTCTAGTCACGACGCAACGGAGTGGCGATGAACAAAATTCCAAATTCCACTTCCCACTATATATGTACCTTTTATCACGTTTCTACATTCTCTTCATATGTAAAGTTCCTGTCTGTGAGAATGATTGCTTTGAGAATATAAATCAAAGAAAACACTATGCTATTCCATTTTAATATATATTTGTTGATTGATTACGGATCACCATATCTACTTCTGACAATTTTAAAAATGTGCCTTGGCCGAGAAGATATCACAAAAAACAGGCCTTTTCGCTACAGGCAACCAACTCAACAGTAATGCCGTAAGCGCTATGGTCATGTTACGCAAAAAAAACACAAATATACAGTGTGCAAACAATGGTAAAATAGACTAAATATTTGAATTGCTCTTCTGTTAGTTCTAACTCTGGGCAACAATCTGTCACCTAGTACATTTGAATTTCGCCTCCCATTTCCACTAAATGCATACATACATACATATATACGTGATAACTACATTCATACACACATACATGCAATCATACATTGTATGATTGTATGTATGTGTGTATGAATGTAACATACGTACATACATTAATACACAATCATACCTATCTACGCATAATAGAACCTTAACTCCCGGACTGATATGACGTCTATTGGTATTGCATATATCGTTCATATTGCAATCCACGTCATACGTTTAGCAGAAGGCGTGAATCGCAGTTAGATAGTTGCTCGAACCACATGCGGTTTAAAGCTTATCATAGTTATATCCCTTCAACCAAATACAGGCCTAGAAATGTTTGACGGATACACCACACAGTCCTTTTCTGTAAGCTGACTAAAACCCACCAGTCTTGGGTAACTGAAGATAGACCGAAATATCTGTCTCTACATTTGCCTGGATGTTGATTTTCTATGTTGATTTAGCTATTTGGACGTTTTTTTAATATGTTCAGGATATCGTTGGCATATGTAGAGTCAGAACGCCACCAGTGTTAAAAAATGACTGATTGCACCAGCAAAATTACAGCAGAAGTTTTTGGGACATTTGCGAGTGTCTACCCGCAAAAAACTATCCATATCCGTTCTGACCATTCTTATCTTCAAGTTCCACGCAATTCTACCGATATTCATACTCATTTCAGTCAACTATGACAGAAAGAGTTCTTGAGGCGATCAAGAAGCATTGGATTTTATCGCCATTTTTATCGCCATGTAGTGCGCATGCGCACTACATGACAAATGGCGATAAAATGATGAATATCGGTAGAATTGCGTGGAACTTGAAGATAAGAATGGTCAGAACGGATATGGATAGTTTTTTGCGGGTAGACACTCGCAAATGTCCCAAAAACTTCTGCTGTAATTTTGCTGGTGCAATCAGTCATTTTTTAACACTGGTGGCGTTCTGACTCTACATATGCCAACGATATCCTGAACATATTAAAAAGCATCCAAATAGCTAAATCAACATAGAAAATCAACATCTAGGCAAATGTAGAGACAGATATTTCGGTCTAAACTGAAGAGTGTTCCGCAGAGCATTTATCAGCCTGTTATTTGTGGATGGCATATTCAATATGGACTGCCATTATATTATATCAGTTTATATCATATGGCATATTACAGCTAAGTCGTGGCTAGCCTGTTGTAAGTGGCGGAGGAAACCGGGGTACCCGGGGGAAAACACAGCTCAAACCTTGTAGTTGGCGGAAGATAGATCTCCCTCAGGATTACTCGGCTTCGTCTGGCACCACTGCACCGCGCGTATTTCAAATACATTGCTGCTTCCTTTGCCTCGATTTATCGCTCGATCCTGTAGACCAGCAATACGAAGAAGTCACCCATGAATCTTATTTTTTTTTTCAGAGTTCCTCAAGGCTACTGTACTGTTTAGATGTACTGTTCACGGTGGTCTACATTCACAGTCTCGTGGTCTTTTTCTGGCGAGGTCTCTGGGTTCTTCAAGATGGCCTCCTGTTCCCAGACCAAGCCGTGCCGTCTGCGTGGGCCTCCGTCGTCTTGGGATACGCTGTTGCCATAGTGATGGGATGCTTGCAGTTTCCCGCCATGTTGGCCTCTTGGGGTTTGGAAAAATACCCTCTGGTGTTCAAAGTCGTATTTGAGCAGGTTTTCTACATTTTATGTGCGATCTCCCCCGTGTCCATCTGGCGGGGAATTTGGAACCTATGTGATGAGTACATTCTCCCTAGCAACCAATCAGCGAGCGCATGGCTGACGCACGGAGTGGGCATAGGACTTCTCTACCTCTTTTTCAATGCCAGCAGTGTCACAGTTCTGGGGTGCATGATAGATGGCGCTCTGCCCAAGGGGCGGGGGTGTGTCTACGATATTCAGCTACTGACTCACCACTTGGTTGTAGACAAACTAGCCAGTTTTGACACAGACGAAGAACAAAAAGAAAACGAAAGGAAAAGGGAGGAAGTGCAAGGGGGGCCCGCAACCATAAGTAATGGTGACATTACGAGTTTTGACTGTGGATCGAATGATTCCATTTTCTACGGTTCCAGTAAGACCATAGTCACCATTAGCAGGACGGACATCAGCAACAAGTTCGAAGGTTTTGAAAGTCTTTGAATTTAACATTAAAAATACCTATCAGCAACAACAATCTTGTACACTTTTTAAAGCGAGGGGAAGGTCCATAGCTATTGGACTTTACTGCTGGGAGAAACTGGAGAATTTGGTGGAAAGAACCGCTCAATAAATAACCTTGGTAACTTTCTCACATGCCTCGAGCCGGACTCGAAAAAGAACAGCGGTGGGAGACAGCAAGCAGTCAGTGACAACGTCTTAGGCCTTTCTAGTGGCCTGCCTGTGGCAAGCGATACTTATAGATGTGTCTAAATAAATACATTCATCCATATATGAACTTTTGTTGGACTATCACTTCATGTACAGTGCAGACATTTAAATCCTGCACCAGTCACCAATAGGTGTATATGTGCTGGTTGTTAAAATACCCATGAATAACATGTCAAAGAAATGAACCGAGCCCATCAATGACCCACGTAGCTTGCAAATCAAAGCTACGTTCAGTTGTGAGGTCATTCATGCATCCATACCCAGGAAATTGGCTGGCAATTGTGCATGCGGTCGAGTATTACGCCCAGGCTGCACACGTATTTAGTGCAGGAATTAAATGTCGGCACTGTATATCCTGTTCATAATACAATTTGAACACACACACACATACCTACACAGCAAACATATTCGGACTGGAAGCGGACAGCAAATGGTTGACCGATGTTCGGACAGTAAACATATATAAATCTGCCCACGCGACCTGTGCACTAAAACATTGGTCAACCATTTGCTGTCCAATATATTGTCTCAAAGGCGGGACACTGCATTAACATACAAAAAATATCTTCTACAGCAAAATCATTACATTAAGAGCACATGCTGCTTGTAGGGGTCATGCCTTTAAGTCTACGGTCGTCAGATCTTAATAAACTTGCTCTCGATAGAATCTTGTCTACGTTCTCACACATTCTGTTTATTTCATTCAGTAATCCAAGCCTTTGACCAGCATTCAGAATATCAGATAGTGGACTGTTATAGATATTTGACCTCCCTTTCTCAGGGTTTGTCATGTACTCATCAACTCTCTCTCTCTCTCTCTCTCTCTCTCTCTCTCTCTCTCTCTCTCTCTCTCTCTCTCTCTCTCTCTCTCTCTCTCTCTCCTAGTATATGTGTACATGTATACATATATATGTATATATATATATATATATATATATATATATATATATATATATATATATATATATATATATATATATATATATATATATATATATATATATATATATATATATATATATATATATATAACCTCAATCCAAAGAAGCTGGTCCTGTTAGGTGATCTTTGGGGGAATCGGTGTACACGTCAGTTCCCTCATAACGCTGGAATAACATGATATTGTCTTTTCTTTGTCTTGTTATTGTGTCTTTGATTTGTACTGTTACGAATTCTTATCAATACATGTGTAAATTCTGTTTTCAAAGGCTGTATGAGATAATACCTGAAGAGTTACTTTTATCATGGATACATTTATAGAGTTTACGCCATTAATAGTGTGTACTGTCATAATGTTTTACCTCATTTCATGTGATTTGGTAATTGGTTATGTTATGTATCAAAACTACAACTGCAAAAAGTACACAGTGTTGTTTTGATTAAGGTATTTGTAAGGAGATTCATGGCCATAAAACATGCTAAATTATTTTCTTTACAGTCGAGGTTAGTTCGTGAATGCACGGATATCTTATTTTAAAGGTGTGTAAAAATTCATGTCCTAAAATCCCTACCCCCCTCTAAAAAATTCAACGAACAAATACAAAACCAATAGAAAATAAAAGATGGAACAATATCAAAAAAACAAACAATGAAGAACGGTGTTAAGTGATACCATTTACCTATTCCCGAAAAAAATGTTCAAAATACATGGCATTTTATCAATTCAGATATCTTAATCTATTGTTTAATCAGTGAAGCTGGGTACAACTGCTCACACCAGAAAACAATAAAAAATATCTGCGGTGATTACAAATGACTGAAATGACTCATAAAATGGCAAAACAGGCGCAGCTATCTACAAAGATAATGGAATGGTTAAGCTGATAGCTTTTAATGGGCACTGATACAGTGTTATAGAATATCAACAGTTTAAGATAACACTTTTTTACGCTATAACTTAAATCAGGGAGGTCATGACAAAGTGAACGAATACACAAGTTGACAATGTCAAAAGTAGGAGCACCAACAACAAGACTCAAAAGCCACAAGAGAGAACACAAAGTGGTAAAAAGGCAACTTCGTAATCACCTTCCTTATCTACTACTACCGCAACAACAACAACAAAAACAACAACAACATCTACGACGACGACAATAACAATAACGTCAAAAGTAAGAGCATCAACAAGGCGCAACAGCCACAAGAGTGAGAAAAAAGTGGTAAAAAGACAACTTTGTAATCACCATCCTCGTCTACAACAAAAACAACAACAACAACACCAAGATGGCAGATGTCCCCGCTGCAAGCGTCCTGTACTTTGCGGATGTGTTTCTGAGCTTTGTAGTGTTCGGCCCTCTGACCATCCTCTACTGGCGGGGCACCTGGGCACTCCTGGACCTGTACCTATACCCCGACAACCCCAAAACCAGCGCCTGGGTATCCACGGGGGTGGGGGTGGCGATCTTAGTGCTGGTATGGTTTCTGCAAGGTTTTCTCGAGAAGAAACTCAAACGGCACACAGGGATTGCCCATATAATAGTATCAAGACTGCACACCTACATAGCAGGCTTTGGTAACGTGGCTCACTGGAGGGGGGGGGGGGGCGTGGAACCTGTGGGATGAATACACAGGGAAGGGGCTCCCCAGTTCCGCCATCTCTATGTGTATTGGCATAGTGGGGCTGTGCGTCGCCCGCAGCTTCCAGAATACCTACGCCCCGCCTATCGTAGTAGCCCGAGATGGAGAACCACACTTCTTCAGGATAACTACCCGTTTTGGTACCAACGACAAGGTAAAGTAAACCAATTTATTTGAGTGAAATAAATCAGTAAAATAAATAATTCTCTTTAAATAGCGCAGATGATCTGAAACTAATAAGACACTCGCATATCTCACATGAAAGAATACTCCCAAGCGGAGAGAGAAATAATGGTTGGCAGTGTCAGAAGAGATCCGACTTAAACGAAACTTTTCATTTTATGATAGCAAAGGCTAACTTTTATAATTCGGATAAACGATGATACGCCAAATATATCCGAATTGGACGACATCCGACTTCAATGAAACCTATTTATCCTATCCAGGAGTATGTTGTGTGAACGTGGTTTGCCAACATTCTACATACACCATCATTTAGAATGGTATTTGAAAATATTTAGGTTGGTTTAAGATATTAAAAATAATTCTCAATCAAATATTTTAAAAATGTTGCATTAATAACAAAAAAACACATTTTTTTGTCAGACCATTTGGACGCTCCAGAAGTGAATGGGTTAAATTTTGTCCATAAGGTCGTGTTTTTTTATTTCATTATTTTGTATCCTTTTTAATTATTCTACATACATTTGTATTGTATTGTGTGTTTCTTGACTGTATAGAGACTGTACAAAATCATAGCAAATTCAAAATAAATGTCATAGCGCAAATTAACTAGAACATAGAGTAATATTAGCATAAGGAAAATACAGAGACCTCTAATTCAGTAGACACACACTAAAACAGTTCACAAAACCTGAAGTGTAATTAATGATTTAATGGTTGTTTAAATATCTATTTCTTGCAGATACAGGATGGAGTAGATTAGCCGCAATGGTTATTGACAGGAGACAGAGTTGTCTGCGCCCTTGCACAAAAAAGAACATTTTCCTTCATATAAAGAGCTTTCTTTATTTTAGATTTAATGGTTTTTTAAATATCTATTTCTTGCAGATACAGGATGGAATAGATTAGCCGCAATGGCTAATGACAGGAGATGAAGTTGTCTCCGCCCTTGCACAAAACAAGAACATTGTCCTTCACATAAAGAGCTTTCTTTAATTGTGTGCCCATTACAATCTTTCTGATACAAATTTGACCCCAGAAATTCTCTGTGCTTATATAGAGTTTTTAGTCAATTCGTTCCCTTCTCCCGCTCAGTTAAGAACTATGTATCAAGTCTGGCTACTTTTCAGGCTTGGAGGGGCTTTATTTTAACTCCTTTTAAATCTTACAGTTTTACAGATGTGAAAGGCCGTCCAGCTCACAGTACGTTACTCACTGTAGAACCCTGTCTTGACTCTTCGTGAATTTAAAATTCTACTGCAGTCAGCTGTAGCTTTGGGTGAGAACGCCTATGTATTCAGAGCACTTATGATTTTACTTCATTTCGGCATGGTAAGACTCCTCTTCCCTCGTTCCTAGTACCCATGCACACTTTGATCATTCAAGACATTTAACTTTTAGAGATGTTCAGCTTGTACAATTTGGTCTCTTAGCTACAATAAGATGGGCGAAGAATAGACAGGACGCATCCCAATTTTATAGATTTCCAGTTTTAAAAAATACTTCAGACAGCTGCTGTCCTGTTCAGATTTTACAAGACTATGTGGTGCGTTCTTATTTCACCTCGCCTACTCAATCCTTCTTGCAATTTCACGATGTGCATAGTGTGTGGCCTCTTGGAGCTAGACAAGTTTATTCTCGGCTCCGTCACATCATTAAGAATTCACTTCTTGCTGGTCGGCCTGTTAATTTCTACTCTGTGCGCTGTTCTGCATGTACAAGTGCTTACCAGGCAGGGGCTCCTTTGAACGACATTAAAACCTTCGGTGGCTGGCGCAGTGACGTGGTTTTGCATTATTTACACAAGAAACCAGCTTTTTACCATGTGGCAGACCTGCTTGCTAAGCACTGCTCAAATTCTTAAAATAATAGCGGTACTATCAATTCCCACTTTTGTATTACCAAACTTACTTTCTTTTATTTAACAAACCTTATCTTGGCCTTATATTGAAGATATTGAAACGTGATATATAATTCTAAATTATATGTAGAGACTGCTCCGTTATCATTATTGCTTTTTCCTTTGTTTTTCAAGGGTTTTCAGTCTTTGGGAAGTAATTCTGACCCCCTGTCATCACGTTTCGATCATCAACACATCAATGTCATACTACTTTTGTCTGTAAGGTCTACTAGTACTAGCTAGTTCTTCACTTCTGGAGCAAGTGTTTGTGCTTAGATGCAATACAGTTGGAAATGTGGCGGTGAACAATACTCCAAGTTCCATTTCCGACTCCTGTAATTTTTTAAATCTAAAAAGGTGTAAAAAGGCTTGATCCCATAGACCATCAATATGAAGAAGTCACCCATGAAACGTATTATTTTCTTTCAGAGTTCCTCAAGGCTACTGTACTGTTTAGATGTACTGTTCACGGTGGTCTACATTCACAGTCTCGTCGTATTTTTCTGGCGACTTTCGGAGGCCTGTTCGGTCTTCAAGATGGCCTCCTGTTCCCAGACCAAGCCGCACTGTCCGCGTGGGCCTCCATCGTCATGGGATACGCTGTTGCCATAGTGATGGGATGCTTGCAGTTTCCAGCCATGTTGGCCTCTTGGGGTTTGGAGAAATACCCCCTGGTATTTAAAGTCGTCTTTGAGCAGGTTTTCTACATTTTATGTGTGATCTCCCCCGTGTCCACCTGGCGGGGAATTTGGAACCTATGTGATGAGTACATTCTCCCTAGCAACCAATCAAGGGAGCGCGTGGCGGACGCGCGGAGTGGGCATAGGACTTCTCTACCTCCTTCTCAACGCCAGCAGCGTCACAGTTCTGGGGTGCATGATAGATGGCGCTCTGCCCAGTAGGGGGCGGGGATGTGTCTACGATATTCAGCTACTAAATCACCACTTGGATGTAGATAAACTAGCCAGGTTTGACACTGAAGAAGAACAAAAAGAAGGGGAGAGGTGCAAGGGGGACCCGCAACCATTAGTAGTGGTAATATTACAAGTTATGACTGTGGATCGAATGATTCCATTTTCTACGGTTCCAGTAAGACAATAGTCACCCTAAGCATGACAGACAGCAGCAACAAGTTTGAAGGTTTAGAAAATCTTTCAATTTAATGATAAAATACCTATCAGCAACAACGCTCCACTTTTCAAAGGAAGAGGAAGGTCCAATGCGCCTGGACTTTACTGCTGGAAGAAACTGGAGAATTTGGCCAAAGGAACCGCCTAACAAAAAAACTTTCTCACATGCCTCGAGCCGGATTCGAACCAGGACGGTTGTGAAAGACAGCAAACAATCAGCGACCACACCTTAGGCCATTCCTGTGGCCTGTGGCAAAGTCAATACTTGTAGATGTGTCTAAATAAGTACAGCCATCCATATATGAACGTATGTTAAACTATCATACATATCCTGTTCATAACAATATTCAAAAACACATACATACCTACCTACCTACATGCATGCATACATACATACGTACGTACGTACGTGTATGTGTGTGTAATGCCATACACAAGCATCTCATGAGTCTATTTCAAAGGTATTACATACATACACATATATGTAAGTGAATGGGTGTTTACACACAATGGTCATTTAGTTACATACAATTTTAGCAAAAAGTGGTCCTTTGTCATTGCTGAAGAACAATGACAAAGCATAATTATTCTAGTTGAAAGAAGAAAAAGAGGGAGAGTAAGAGCAGAGCCTTCCGATCCAATAAGGACCAAGGGATCTTTTAGATGCAGGGTATCCATAGACAGATCCACACATACTCATATATATATATATATATATATATATATATATATATATATATATATATATATATATATATATATATATATATGTGTGTGTGTGTATATATAAATATATATATATATATATATATATATATATATATATATATATATATATATATATATATATATATATATATAAGATCAAATACAACCCTTTGGATACGTAAGTATATATATTGCAACCATAAGGGTACATTCTGTATCTCAGCAATACAATGCATTAGGATTTTGAGCAAATGTTCAAAGGATATAGATACAATGAGCAGCATTAAACTCCTCTTTATTTTCTCCTAGGATATAGATTAAAATATGCTTTTTTGGCTGTTGCCTAATGGTCAAGCACTTTTAGCAATAAACATATCCAACCACTAGGTGACGTGACTTTAGGTACATCAGTAAATCCAACCATCGGGCATCAACTATATTTAATGAATCAAACCAACCATTAAGCAACATCATTAAATCCAACCATCAGGCATCAAATATATTTAATGAACCAAACCAACCATTAAGCAACATCATCAAATCCAACCATCAGGCGTCATACATGTTTGGTGAACCAAATTTACCATTAGGAAACGATATACATATTCTTTAAATCACACTTGGCAGATTGCGCATTCAATGAATGCTGGTTAGTTTTAGAGAATCAACAATGGCTTCCTGGGCAACAAGGCAACAATTTTGCACCATATAACCCTTTAAGAATAGAATATCAAGGATGAATGCCATGTATAGCAATGTGTGGTATAATTTATTAATTTATAAGTAACCCATAAGCGGTAATAATTCCATCTTCCACAGGTGTTTGCATCACTTATATGCTATTTATTTCAAACTGGAATTCAACATCACATGACTTACATTGTCAGAATGCCAGTAGCTTGTCAAATAATTTCACTTTTAGAATTTCTTATGATTTCTTCATATTGCAATATCAAATGTAACAATGATTTACTAATTCAATAATGTTTTTCAACTGCGCAAAACAATTTGAAAGGGATATTCATGGAATGATTAGGTTATTCATATATATATATATATATATATATATATATATATATATATATATATATATATATATATATATATATATATATAAGTATATATATATATATATATACACATGTATACATGTATATATACAAATATACATATACGCATATATATATATATATATATATATATATATATATATATATATATATATATATTCATATATATTCATATATATACTAGTATATACTCTCAAGAGTGACGCACAACCAGCAAAACCTCCGTGAGAGTGACGCACAACCAGCACAACCCTCGTGCGTCAGTCGCGGTCGCCAACAGGTCGCGGAGAGAATTGCGAAGCGTATCACAAATCTCTCCACGACCCGCGACCTCTGATTTTTGGTAGCACAACCTCTATAAAACCTCAAAAACCTGGAAAACCAACGTGCGACGCTCGCACGTCGGTCTTGTGATTGGCACCGATTTTTGGTCTTTTTCAGGTCGTAAAGAGGTTTTGTATGGAATGTGACCAGGGCTTTATAAAGCAATGTGTGGTATAATTAATCAATTTATAAGTAATCGTCCACAGGTGTTTGCATCACTTACCGGTATATGCTATTTCAAACGGGAATTCAACATCACATGACTTACATTCTCAAAATGCCAGTAGCTTGTCAAATAATTTCACTTTTAGAATTTCTTATGATTTCTTCATATTGCAATATCAAAGGTAACAATGATTTACTAATTCAATAATGTTTTTCAACTGCGCAAAACAATTTGAAAGGGATATTCAGGGAATGATTAGGTCATTCACGTTTGTTAACGATACACATTTAGTTGTTTCTACCCAAAAATAGGAAGAAATACAGCCTAATCCAATTTGAATCGGCCTGTTAAACCTAAATTGTCCTAAATATGTTTTATACCACCTGTACTTTCCAAATGCTAATGAGTAGTTGAAGTAGGCAAGGGTTAAAACGTCAATTAGCTGATTGGTGCGAGGGTGTTAGCCCCTCGGATATACACTCGCCCATCAGGGCAGGCCCCAGGTTAGTTGAAGTTGGCAAGGGTTAAGTCGTTTGTGACCCCCCCCCCCCCCCCCCCCCCCTAAGTACAAGTATACCTGTAAGTCACAGTGTCCTCTCAAATCATTCGTTTTGGGTCTATGCAACCTAGGCGATCCGCTCTAAATATAGCATATTTGTGAAGAAAACACGTACACTTGAGGCTTTTTAATGTGGCGCTGTCCTGAAACTCAAAAGAATAGCATAATACTCTGAGTCACACCATGATGGGTCATTGTGCCTCCCAATCTTCAAGTAAACATGGTATACATTTATCAGTGTCACTAGATAGCAAGTAAAATCAAATATGGAAATGGAAATACGTTGAAGAGAATATGGTTTATTACCTGCGATAATACTGTGCAAGAGGGAGGGAAAGGGAGGTAGTTATCAGAGATCTCTTAGTCACATATGATTTCAAATAACTAGCAAATACCTCTACTGAACGGGAGAATAGACAATTTGAAGTGAAGTGTCAAATTAGTCACATTGTGTACCCGTACTGGAAATGTGAGAGATGGTGGACAGAGCATTGTGGTTGAATGTAAAGATGTAATGTATAAGTAGTTATTTATTCCTGTCCAGAGAGAGAGAGAGAGAGAGAGAGAGAGAGAGAGAGAGAGAGAGAGAGAGAGAGAGCATCATATAGGTAGCCTTATATGCCTTTCCTAAAAATGAGAGAGAACCAGGGTTTGATAAACTGAGCATTCTTATCCCAATGCCAAATAAGTAGCATTAATACGTAATTACTCTCCTTCAATTAAAAGAATACGGGTATTGCCCCACGAGCCAAGTGAATTTGCAAATCACAATGTTTGTATGTATGTATTTTATTGACTGTATACGTATACAAAAATCATACAGATGATACAAATTATACAAAAAATATAAACACAAAAGAAAGAAGAGGGACGGGTAGAAGAATGATAGGGAATAACTGAGATTACCAGAAATTACAACGAAAAATAACATATATGAGTAGATAACACATTCTTGTGTGTAACGCCACAAATACCGGATAATCTTGATGATATCTATTTGATAAACACCTTTCCAATATAATTAGAGTAGTTAAAACAAAGACATATTTTGAGAATTTTTCGACTGAAAGTTATTGGGAATGTCACTTTCACCACTACCTCCTCAGATATGAATTCAACATTGCGCTGTTTGCTGAGTTGTGTTCTGAGGTTTCAGCCAATGTGTAGGGTCGCAGCTTTCAGCATTGGAAAAAAAACTTGGAATCATTCGTGAAGAGAAGGGAGTTTCTTCCCGCTTCAGGGTTTCTATCTCGTAGCGAAATTGTTGAAAGCGACGTAAAACCCCATTCCTTCCTTCCTTCGCATCCAGGAATTATTTGGAAGAGTTCGTTCTGTGTGAGGGGATGGGTGGGTCGATGTAATAGAGAGGTACCTAGATTAACAGCAGAGCAAAACTAAAGAAAAGTTACAATTTTCATCCAGAACATCAGCAAATTGAATTAGAAGGGTGTTCGTTGAACCCTTTCCTTGAAAACCCCCTGTGTCTGCAACTGCTGTATGCACCCCGAAGGCACTGTGCCAGGGTGTTTCGGGGTATGGGGTTACGGAAGAAGTGAATGGGTGCTCGAAAAGCAATTATAGTCGGGCCTTTCTAATACCATGATATACACACGTTTGATGAAGTAGGCGTTGAATAGAATGTCCCACCTTAGCAAATAGAGCATATGGACCTTTTAATGCCTTAAACTTTATCCACCTGTCTCTTTGTATTTAGTCATGTAATACGTTTTTTCAACACATTCATGGTAAAGGAAAAAAACGATTAAAATGTCAGCATCTTAAGCTGCCTTTAAATGCATTACCCTACTTGCTATATGCCCTAAATATATAAACGAATTTAAACGAGGATGTGTTTGCTAACTTGCAAGTAATATGGCGGCTATATAAACGTGTGGTTCTTACATTCATCTACATGTACACATAACAAGAAATACATTCCAATTAAGGTATCAAATTGTTTTTAAAAAGCTTTCATAATCGTCGAAACATTTATTTATTTTACCCTTAAATGAATTATCGTATGAATCATCCTGACATTTCCGAAATTCTCGATTTCTCTTACGTTAGAACCCTACCCGATACCCGGGTCATTTTTAAAACTTAAATATCTGAAAACTGAGTTAAATGTAGACAACGGCACTTATGCTATTGTATAGCTTACATCTCATGGTTACAGAATAATGATAAATTTATCAATAATTTGCTATTTTGAGTTGATATGGCACCCTTTACGCACATATCTGTCTGTGTTTCGTTTTTTGGCAAAATGTCAAGACTCACCCTTTGTTCAGGTCCTGTCATGATACGAGGTACTTTTGACAGGACCTTGCACCTAGAGGGGATTCATATCTGTCATTACTCAACCTTTTTTTGCATTTCTGAAATTCTTTCATTCGGTAAATTACGTTCATATCAGAGAACGAAATTCAGGTTAAAAATTTATTCGCCAGTAAAAATAGCCCGAGGGTAGTAAAATACTTTAAATTCTGGTTTACTGAATGATGTTTCACTTAACAATACGTTCGACGAAAAAACGTATTTATTGAATGATTCTTTAACTGAACGAAATATCTTACTGGTTCAATTTTACTGAAAGAAGAAATATTGAATGAAAAATCACTACACGAGAAAGTTTACTTAACGAAAAATAAAATAAAAGAATTTTGTTTGCTCATTTGAAAAGTTTTTTTCTGAATGGAAAAATGTTCTGAAATGAAAAGCTTTTTATCGAGTAGCCCCCCCCCCCTCCCCCTCCCTAGTTCAATAACAGTGAGCCTTACTACATGCAACGATATCTTATTGTGGATGTTCTGTGTTGCACATGTAAGAGCTTGGCCAGCAACTGTTTCCATTAATGCACACATAGATTCTCACGCCACGTGTTATTTGGAGAAGGATCAATTTTATTATTAAACAGTGTGGCATCTGTGTATATTTCTTCTCTATTTATTTAATTTATGTATCACATCCATGTTGACAAGTCTGTTTTGTCAATAATGTGCTTCGTCAAACAAACTATGCCGCACCGACATGACAAGTTTATTTGCTGAGGATTTCGTACAAGATTTCTTTCCCTTTTATATCCAAGTCAGTATCAATCATTCGGAATGCACTTTGTAAGATGTCAAGGTGGTTCCCTCTTTTATTCCTAAGTAAATATGAGTTGCATCATTAATATAATGTGTGTATATAAGCGAGTATGTGTAGATAGGGATTGGAAAATGACTGTAAGGGCACATGTATGATGCAACATTTGGCTTAGCCTTTGCCGTAGCCGCAAACATGAAAGCTTAGCCGATAAAATAAGGTCCAATTTTCATTCTTCAAATACGATTTCTAGTAATGCCCAGCCTACTAAGTAGAAATCGTGTGTGTGTATAGGTTTAACAAATTAACCCTTTCAACGCTGAGACTACTTTCATCTAAGATACAAGAATAATAATTTGAGAATCATATCATGTTGGTATTCATTGGAAAGCTCTCATTGAGTACTAACATATGTGTACCCATTACGGCTTCAGTTATATTTCAGCTTTGTTCACATTATTTTGTACTGACCAAATTAGCCACCAGCCGCAGCAAAAGGGTTAATAAGCCTGCTAGCGATGAACAACGTTAGCGGTAGCCTAGACTTCTAGGCTGTCATATGAATTTTTCTATTATGTTTTTTTTTCTGTTACCAAGCACAAATAGTCTAGGTGTCACAGTGGTCAAATTAGTTTACACTTTTCTCACTAGGGGAATAAAGCATCCAGTTTGAGTATGACAAATCCTCTAGAGATGGGAGGAGCAGGTGGTGACATCTATCTATCATACCTGGTACTACAACACACTGTGACTGCTTGGTCAGCACAGAAGGGAATGTCAACTTTTTAGAGACTAGGAACCTAGTCTACGTTACCGGTAAAGCTAAGTTTAAATCAAATAAAGAATGTGCAGTTTATCCTGTATTGCCTCAGATTACCCAGTAGCTGTTAGAGGAAGGATCGGAGAAAAGAGTTGGCAGTTCCATCTCTCTCCCGCACCCACTGGTCTACCTTATGGCAAAAATGAGTTCATTCAGTTTATATTCATTCATTTTTTCAACTATCATAAATTGTGTTTATTCCTTTTATCTTCTTTTATTTTTAATCTATCATAAATCATTTTTTCATTTTATTACATATTACTTTATTTTTCATCAATCACAAATAAGTATCGCCAGAACAGCGACCACCTGAATATGATGTGGAAATAAAACAAAAACAACAACACAAGGATACAAATTATCTTTTAATGAGAGGATGATACATAAGACAAACACAAACATACAGATGTAGTTATCTCTTTAACCATTTCATGACCGAGTGACAAGGCTGCCTGACAAAATTAGCATGGTTTCACATGGTTTTGGCAAAAATCTAATTATTTTTCAAAACCCGTGTCCGTTACTCAGAATATTTCTCAAGAGTGCTTTTTAAAAAGAGTATTCAATGGGTATATTTCAAGAAGTGTCAACACTGACTGACATGACATGACATGTCTGTTACAATGTTAATAGAAAGTTGTCTTGCGATTACAAAGAACTTTACCTATTCAAAAGAATAAGAAAAACTTTTTACTGTTTACTTTTTGAAAAAGTGTTCGAGTGAGATGCCCTACTGCAGTGTTTACTAAGAGTTTCTACACATTTGGCAGCGACCTATAATACCTGTTTAACCTTGTTTCGTTCAATTAAAAAGAACATTAACTATTTTTTCAATGTATACTTAAAAAAATGTTCTCCAATAGCTGGGCTGACTGACAATGACAAAGAATCGCTTTACACTTGTCGAATTCATAAATATATTAATCAGTACGTTTGTCTTACAATAACTTAGAAGTTAGAATATTCACTTTCCACTTTATTTTCCAGGTAATCATTTTGATAGGGCAGTTGGACATTTTTTGACTTTTCTATTTGAGAAGGTAGTTGGACGTTTATAAGTTATAAGTTTCCATTTTACTATTGCAGTTGGACATTTTCAAACATTTTTACTTTTTGTGAAAGTGGTTGCATATTTCCATGTATCCCTTTTAGGTACTGGATGGATGTTTCCAAATACAGCCATTGAAAAGGTATTTTGTCATGACGGACGACTGTGTCACTCTGAATTTGGAATTTGTTTTTCCTCACATTTGTGCCAATCGTGGCTAATTCGTGACTAGCCAGTTGTTAGTAGTGGAGGAAGCCGTAGTACACGGCGAAAAACACTGCCTAGCCCCAAGTCACTGGCAACTTTCTGACATGCGTGTCACTCTGAACATGAAATGGTTGAATTACATAGAAAATCAAACTCATCAGAAATATCAGTTACCTGGTTCAATATGAAACCTAGGCATTAGGCCACATATCCCTACCATGACCTGTATATAGGCTGCTTTCTCTTCACAGTAACACCTCACACACATACACATCATAGTTAGAATCAATATGACATCATGAAAATCTACCCATTCATGCTCAAAAACCTCTCCGTTGCCAATTTGACTCATAGATTTTCCTCCAAGAGATGAAAAATTTCTTCAAACTTTTTCTTTATTATCATTTGAAATACTTCTTAACAAAACACTTCTGCAACGTTTTAAGGGTTACCTATAATTTTGCGGCTTAGAGCCAGAATGGGATTTGTTTTTTTAATGTGTATATATATATATATATATATATATATATATATATATATATATATATATATATATATATATATATATATATATATATATATATATATATATATATATACATAAATGTGTGAGGGGTGTGTGTTTTGAAATCAAAATTTCTGACAGCAAAAAAAAAAAATCAACATCAAATCTAAATGCTCATTTCATTGGAATCAATCAATCAAGTATTTACACTGATTTCATTCAAAATTCTCAATACTACAAATCAGCTTTCTTGAGACGGCGCTTAGTTTACAAACAAACCATGAAAAGTCTCATTCTTAATACTCATGATCATTCATCATTCATATAAAAATTCCCGAGCTTCACATTCATCAATGCGATGAATAAACTTTGCCGATGATTCTTACCACGATAAGGTAACAAATACGGGGGCAGATACAAAGAACGACGGGACTGTGGAGGCGAAATCTGGATTCTGCCAAAATGAGGGTTGTTTATGGATGTTGTTTTTTCTGGTCAATTGTTTTTTCCCTTCTTCTTTAAACCTAAATTGTGATAACCCTGTTGTTGCCAGTGGAGGAAACTGAAGTACCCGGGGATAACAACCCACAACCCACAAGTCACTGGCTACTTTCTCACTTGCCGTAAGCCAGTATCAAACTAGAAACCCCGGGTCTTAATCAGGAAACGGAGCATTGTAATTTGTTATTCAGATCATCCTCAATGAGAAACTGAAATACACTTGCACAGTAACTGTACAAGTCACTGGCAATTTTCTCACACGCCGCAAGCCGGAAAAGAATGAAAATTGTAGAAACGGAGCAATTTGGATTGTGAACTTGTTAACGCTGGTCCTGGATCTGCCCCCGATAAACAACAACAAATCCTCTGCCACTGTCTGGGATAAATAAGGAGAACGCCTGTGTGAACGATCAATCACAATAAAACCACACAAACCAACAACAGCGCCATCTATCGGCCACCGCCATCACCGCCGGCCAGCGCTGCGATATCTTACAGTGTTACAGTATCAGAATATATATATATATGTACATACAAGCAAGTTTTCCATCTCCGTTTGTTTGGATTACATACAAAACTCCAACAAACAAACAAACAAACAAACGTCTGGAATAGATCCCATACCTCTTGAGCACCTTGTACCTTGTTCGCCCTACTCTGAAAGTTCTACTGAGGAAGCTCTTGAGAAAAAACATTTTGTTAACCCTACCCAATGCTGAGGCTACTTTTATCCAAAGCAGAAAGAGGCAAAAATCTAGCAAGGTCATCTAAACCCTGTCATGTTGGTATTCAATTGAAAGCTCTTACTGAGTACTCTCAGTGCCATATATATATATATGTGCCAGGGTTTCGGCCATTTTTTTCAGTTTTTGCATCATTTTGTAATGGCCAAACTAGCAATCAGCAGTATAAGGGTTAAAACTACAAGTAGAGACCTCACATCTCCACAAGGCTCACTTCAGTGACAACGAAAAAGCATCGGTATGCATTTGACCCACTCACACTTGAAAGCTACCGTAGAAAAATGTCCCCTGGAGTTATGATACTAATAAAATATAACTGCAGAATTTAAAATTTATTTGCTTAGTTTTTGTAGCTGAGGGGAGATTTGTGGTTTGGTTCTCATCAACATTCTACCCTAAGAACTTATCAAATATGTTTGTAGGAAATACACCACCTAAGTAGTCGTCCTGCTTTTGGCTGCCTCCCGCATGAATGGGTTACAAATACATGTTAAATGAAACAAGTAATTTTGACTAACGCTACCACGGAAATATGTAACACTATTTTCAAGATTATTCTAATTAACTACAGAACCTAGACAGTGTCGGTCATGTTTGAGCAGAGGTATGACAGTTCGAAAATGTTCAAAATCATTTTGCAACAAAACAGCACCAGACTAGTTCTTGTGATTGCCACTAGATGGAGGATCAGCATTATTCTTAATAAGGGCTGAATTCCTTTTTGGATGAGCCAAGAAAGGGCACTATGGGATACTGCCATGCTCTACCTTAAACTATCAATGGCACTCACGAAACAAAATCCATTTCATTAACCCATTTATGACCATAGCAGCAAAAAGGCAACAATCTTAATTGATCACCTTTAAGATAAACAGTGGAAAGATATTCTGGCAAAAATATTGCCTTTTTAATCATATCAACCAAAATCCATCCCAGATATATTAGGAATTAGTTTTGCAAAACATCGCCATGAAATCTAGCTACATAATGCAGACACCACCTTTTCCATTCTGAAATTTAGCAGCGCAGCATTTCACTTGACACTCTCTGTCTACAAATGTCGGTCATGTTTTCGCTCAAAAATAGCTACCAAAATTCATATGCAGTATTACGATACATTCATTTCAACATCATATCAGTCAATATATATATAAATATATACATATATATATATATATATATATATATATATATATATATATATATATATATATGTATATATATATATATATATATATATATATATATATATATATATATATATACATATATATATATATATATATATACATATATATATATATATATATATATATATATATATATATATATATATATATATATATATATATATATATATATATATACATACATGTATTTATATATATTTATACATACATACATAGCTATTGTTACTTAAATTCCCAGAAAGATCAGTGTTAATGGAATTCCAAGAAAGCAGGATTTGATTTGATTGGAGTTTGCAGAAAAGCTGGATATTACTGAAATCTCTTGAAAGCTGACTCATATTGAAATTCCAGGAAAACTGGGTGTTAGAGAACTTCCTGAAATGCTTGGTCTTATTGAAATTCCCAGAAAGCTGGATGGTGAAAACACACTAGCCAAGGTTCAGTAGGCTGCCTTCAACCAAGAGAAGGTGGATATTCTCAGAACATGTACATCATTGTCGGATTTTGCTTCTTGTTTGATAATGAACTGTGACAAGGACACTATTTGTTAGGACGCCACTCAAGGCGGCTACGTCTCACAGCTCGTTCAGTACTGCAGGTCACCTATATACACCACCATCATCAACAACACCATCGTCTCATGAGCACCGACCGTCTCACCACCCTGCTCCTCACTCCCACCTCACCACCGTGCTGCCACCTAGTGGCCAACGCAGAAAGTTTGTGCTTTAAAAGCGCGGTATCGGGCGCATCATGCAGCCTCGTTGTGGTCCTGCTCTAAGAGGCGCGTATGCTCGCTGCCCACAGTCCACGGCTGACCGTTCGCGTCCGGCGCCGACGACGACCCGCTTAATAACTTAGTCTGAAAGGCGGAAAAATTCTCTTCAGATATCTGGTCATTCGGCTTATAATATCATCTTAGCAGCTAGCCTTAAGTAAGAGGAGCGTAGAGGGAAGGGTGTTAGCAAGACTTGATTGAATAGATATGTTATGATAAGGCAAGCAATGATTCGCTTGTGCAGTTTTGTCATAAGCAATCACATGCTCGATTGAGGTAAGATGTGAATTAATGGTGCAATTCTTTCATAAACAATGGCATAAGTGTGTTAATCATACACAAGTAGTGACTCAACAGTCATTCTGATGTTGAAATTAGTATGTCTTAATATGACAAGAAGACATGTGGGCCTTTTTCTCATAAGCAAAGGCATACACGCACGGTTTTGACAAAAACAATGATTGAATCATGCTATTCTGTCAAAGGTTAGGCAAAATATGTAATTTGATGTAAGCAATGCCCATTTGCGCTATTTTGCCATGAGCAATTAAATAATGTCATTTTGATATAAGCAATGATTCAATATCATCATTCTGTCATTTGCCATGAGAAATTGTGTTATTTTGATACCAGATACATTCTTTCCGTTCAGGGTTTACTTCACAATCAATTTCACCTTAACCAATTTGTGCCCAGAGTAACAAGAAAACACTGATTACATATAAATTCACACTATGTTTGAAATGGAGTTGTTGGTTAAATTCTGATCAAATTTTTCCCTTTCATATATACATATATATATATATATATATATATATATATATATATATATATATATATATATATATATATATATATATATATATATATATATATATATATATATATTAACTATGCTTGAGCCACAATGATATCTCCAAATCAGTCAGTATATTTCTCGGTGCTCTAGGCATGTATGGGTTAAAGTTTACATAGGAACACACTAGAAAGGTGTTCACAGTAGAGAGGTTTGGCTTTTAAGGTTAACATGCTTTGATCAGCAGCAGCAGCAGGCTTGTGTTCAGTGCGCATGATGCCGAGAGAAGAGAGGTAGAAGAGGCAACCCACTTGATTATGCAGTGCACACAAGGTCCGACAACTTTCAATATAATTCATCAAGTAATGTAAAGGTAAGAAAATATCTAAGGTGGATTACTAAACCCAACAGGAACAACAACTTCCTGTCAAATATTTCTCAAAATATTTCTTTCTTATCAAAATAATTGCATGTGTGTCAGACCATGTCTACACTCAAGATGGGAAGGGGTTAAGAATTGTCAAAATAATGTAGAATGGAAATTACTTTGGAATGTAAGCAAAGTAAATATACAATTCAGGAAATATTTCCATTCTACAAGTAAACTGATTATAAATAATTATTTTAGACTGAAGAAAAAACAGCATAAATTGACAATGCAAAGAAAAGGCTTCATAAGAATAATCTTAATTCATGAATTCCATTGATACGCAAGTAATTTGAAGGTAAACAGGCAATATGTGCAGAGATGGTTAGCGTTTGGTTAATATCCAACAGCCCATTTCTTGAAGGGGCCAAATGCCACAATACCAAGAAAACTATCTTAACCCTTCCAATGCTGAGGCTACCTTCTTCCAAAGCATAATGATGGAAAATCAAATTTCGAAAACAATCTTAACCCAGTCATGTTGGTATTCATTGGAGAGCTCTCGCTGAGTACTCTCAGATGAGTACCCATGTGCCAGGGTTTCAATCAATTTTCAAATTAGCCACCAGCAGTGTAATGGTTAACCATCTTCAAATTAGTCATCATTAGCACAAGTGTGTGCATGAAACAGTTGTCACCATAAAAAAAAACTTATTCTAGTCAATGTCAAAGGTCTCAAAGTTACATTTTCACCTTTGAGGTCAAAGGTCATGGCAAGAGTATCTAGCAATCACAGTTTAGTGAGCAACTTCAGATTCCCCGTATACCTGCCATACTAAGAACACATCAGAACATTTCAGAGAATAGCCATCTTCATTTCTAAATATTTTTGAGAATAACTGTACAGAATATTACTTTTTTCAATACTTCCAGATCAAAAATTTAATACTGTTGAAAATCATCTAACCACTATAATCAAACCGTGTGACTGCACTTGAACAATGGCAAAATTCCAATTGTTATACTGCATTGTTGAATGTTGACCAACAATGTCAAAACTCCATTGTTATCTAGTTTTGTTGCACTTATCTCAACATTGGCAGAACTGTCATTGTTGCCTTGTATTTTGACATGTTTTCAAAAAATATCGGACATCCTATTTGTAGCCCACTTTGCGGCATGTTTTCAGAAAAATCTCAGAAGTAACATTGTTGCTTAGCATTGTTGCAAATCGGGAGCGTATGTAGGAGTCCTTTGCAACTTTATTGCTTATATAATTCAGGACGGAATAATCAAACCATTTTGAACATGGCGTGAATTTTTCTATTTTGAACTTTGCGTGAATACACACTTTCCTTTAGAATTTTTTCTAGAGAGATATCCATGCTCCATATTCAAAATTGAATCAAATATTTCCTAACATCAGGAATTAAGACCATTCTTCTAAAACTATTTTCAAAGAGATTCGTGCTCAATATTCAAATATCTAATCAAGGATTTTCAGGCTAGACAGGAATCGAGAAATAAGTATGTCTTAATATGACAAGAAAATATGTGTGCTTTTTTCTCATAAGCAAATATATGCAAGATTTTGATTTTGAAAAAAGCAATGATTTTAATTTCTTAAAGTGAGATTCATGCTCCAGCTTTAAATACTGAATCAAAGGTATAATAACATAATTGTCTGGTTGTCACATTAATGGAAAAATCAAAATTGACAGAGAGATTTTGCCCAATATACTACTCCTACTCAGAAATTCATTATCCACGTCATTACCAAAGCTACTCCGTTTCTCATCTAATGGAAAGACCAGATTTATCAAAAATCGTTGTAAAAAAGGTTTGAGCAAGAACTCACATTACAAACCAAGAACCTTGCCACATATGAGTATATCTAAGATGATACTATTCACTTGAGTAAAATACTTAACCAATTTTTGAGCAACTTTAGGCAAGTGACTTAAAAATTGGGACAAGATACATTGACCTTGAAAATATATCTATTTCTGTATGCATTATTTCATCAATTTCCCAGAAGTGACTCAATCATCATGGATGACCTACGGTGCCCTTCAAAATATAAACATCTTTGTATAATTCAGAAAAACTTACTAAGAAAGACCACTTCACAGACAACTTAAAAGTAGCCATTTAACCACAAGCATCACCGAAAATTTGTCACTACAATGAGATCTCATTGGCTTAAAGAGTACGCAACTGTAGCAGCGCTTTTTTGTATCCTCAAAACTACGTTGAGTTTTAGGCCGTACCTATGAAGTTGACGACTAGCCCCACAGGGCTAGACTTACTCGTGTTTAACCTACCCGCCAGCCTGGTTTGGTGGCAACAACTAGCCCCGGGCTAGCGGGCTACCACAAGTTTGGATAATTGATGCAGAAGCTATAATCATTCCATGACCTAATTATAGAGCAGGGGTCAAGAGAAGAGGATGGTGCTAAGGTAACTATGTATGCAAATAAGCTGGTTGAAATTTGCATATTTCATGCAAATGAGCACTAATCAAGCATTGTAGGTGGTGATAATGAGATGGCATGAGACAGCTGGGAAAGAAAGACATTTGTTTCTCATCAGTCACCTGACAGGTATGCTCTATCCTGATTGGTCCATGTAGATCATGTGACAGCCTAACTTTTATGATAATAGGCATATGTGTGGTAAAAAAATCCTTTTGTACTCTTTGTTTAACCCATTAATGCTCACAGTGACCAACAGCAGCCTGACATTTATCATGCAATTTAACAGGCAGTTGGGAAATCCAGATAATCCAGACAACAATTTCTAAAAGAACTCTTAAGCAGGCATTGATGGGTTAAAATAAGGATAAAAAGAGTTCAAGATGACAAAATAATTTTTGCAATATCCTCAGGTTTAAGATGAGAAACGAGTATCTTCCTTTCCTAACTGGCCGTAATAAGAAGATTAAAGAGAGATTCATTGACGAGCAATCTCTATGAGGCTTAGTCGGGAGCTTCAAATAAACGCACTTTCATATTATCTTCTGAGAGCAGCTGGTTCTTCTCGCTGGTGGGTGACAGCAGCTCCTTGGAGCTCTCGTTATATAGCGTATCGTACATAGGATTGGAGAAGTTGGTGGGCTGAAAGAGAGGGAAACACCAGCATGGCAGAGTTATAAAGAAACAATATGATTGGTCGTCATGCATTCTAGACTTGTCGACTGAAAAATCGCTATGTATTCCCCCTTTTTTGTGAAAAGAAGTTCTTTATTAAAAATAATATCATGGTAATGTATTCCCTTATTGTCCCAACAATATCTTTATCAAGAGTAATATCAACGTAATATATTCCCTTATTTTCATTTTTAATTTAGTCAAAACAATTTCTTTTTCAACAGTTATCAGTGAGACCTTCCACACCCCTCCTCCCTTTTGTATAACTACATTCACTTATAAATTTTCTCTTCCCATGTGACTTAAATCTTAAAGAGTTTCTTATCTAATATTATATTCATTTTTGTTAGTAAGCTTCTGTTCTAGTGGCTTACATTTTCTTTCTACTTAGCCTATCTGTACTGATTTAAAAGAAGTAAAAAGTATCGAAACTTAAGTTCGAATCAAAAATAATGATTAATATCCTCATAGTTATGACCAAGTACAAGACAGTGTGATACGATTCATATCTGATATGTGATAATTTCCTTATCGGCCTCAAAACCAAAGTGTGATACAATTCATATCTGCTATGTGATAATTACCTTATCGGCCTCAAAGCCGAAGGCCGAGTCCACGGCCTCGCCCGGACCTTCCTCCTCCTCCTCATATTGTCTGTAGATAGGATTGCTTATTTCTACATTAGAATTATCCTCCATACGCATATGTTTAAATTGATTTCTACAAGAAAACAGAGAACAATGTTGGTGGGAAAAAACACTATACTGTAAAAATGTGAAGAGAGTGAAAATTAGTTTTAAGTTGAAATAAGTTATGACCTTAACTAAGTGTTACAGTTTTCACAAAAATAAGTTTTTGTAAACTTTTGGTGCAGTGACCGATTGCTGGGCACCCGGATTTTATTCAATAGATATTATGATATCACAATATTCACAAAAATAAGTTATGACCTTAAGTAGGCTGAGTATTACTGTTATTACAGTAAAATAAGTTATGATCTTAAGAAGTAATATATTTGAACTGGGATTATATGAGTCAAATACCATGAATAAACTGTTGCTATATTCAATTCTTATTTGTGGATGCTAAAGGTTAGAAAATAAAAACTCTGGAACTTACCTAGTTTTCCTTCTATAAAGTAATACACCTATCATAATAGCTATTATTAATAATAAAATGACTATGATTGGCACCACTATAGCTATAACCCCTGCAAGAGAGAGAGAAAAGAGAAACATTAGCACAAATAGCAGACTATTATTATTTTAAGGCAGAGAATGTGGTACTGTAAATTCGGAAAAGATTGCGTTAGTTTAATTTTTGCGTTTTTTTACGTTTAGCCTCAGACGCAAAATATAAATTCGCAATGATTAGTGCTGCCACTTTAAGGATATAGCTGGCACTCCATGTTCACAAAGTTGAAAAACGTAAAAATCGATTTTTACTCTAAACAACCTTTTGTGAATCTACAGTATACACACAGCTGACAGACTTGATAGAGCAATATATAATGCACAAATTTAAGTAATGAAAATAATTATAGAATAACAAAGGTGACCATAACAATAAAACTGGTTTATGTTAGATGGTCCCTGGCTTTAGGGTATGACTTTCAGTATTTTTTGAGATTGTCCTTCAGGCATTCTTAAAAAGAAGAGGAATTGCCCTTTGGAACTTCTGAGTTGCCCTTGATGCATGAACCTCTACAAGCAGCCCATATGAATATGATGCAATACTCTTTTGATATTATACTTTTCCCCATTCGTTATCAGTATCAGGTATGGTATCGAGTCCCGGAATTGGGTTTATTGGGGTATGGGGTAATGGGTATGGGGTGGTGGTACGTACCTGGGCCCGACTGCCCCGTGGAGCTATAACCCACTGGCTCTGCACAGGTGGCGCCGTCCCAACCTTTATCACAACTGAAACAAAACAATAAAAGATTACAATAGGTATATGCAAATCAGATATTTCTCAGGTGACGCCGCCCCAACCTTTATCACAACTGAAGCAAAGCAAACAAGATTACAATAGGTATATGCAAATCAGATATTTCTCAGGTGATGCCGCCCCAACCTTTATCACAACTGAAGCAAAGCAAACAAGATTACAATAGGTATATGCAAATCAGATATTTCTCATGTGACGCCGCCCCAACCTTTATCACAACTGAAACAAAACATTAAAAGATCACAATAGGCATATGCAAATCAGATATTTCCATATTATTGCAATATAGCAGAAAGACTGATGATAAAAGAAAATTCAAAATAATTCCACTCACATATCCTATGCTGGGAGCAATTCCCGAACAGTTATTGAACGGCTGGAATTGTCGAGCCAGAGACCAGTGACTCCTATTTCAAGATAACAGGTTCACTATGGCAACCTGTTTCACATAAACTCAGCAGCTCAATGTTAGCCTTGATTTGGGAAAGAATGTTTAGAAGGAGTGAGAAGATTTCATACATCTGACCCACTATAAGCCTTTAAGGCTGGCCAGATTCTATATTGATCTACACTGTATAACCTATTTGAATGCATGTATGATTGTACTTGGTCCATTATAAGCCTCTGTGACTGACCAGATTTTTTACACATATCTATAAGTAATAATTTCATTAATTTGGATAGGACTAACTATCAACGTTTTTGACAGGTGCTATTGAGCTTACAGATGTAAAAATCCCCTGGTCTACTTACCTGCATTTTTGACAGGTGCTATTGAGTTTACAGACGTCAAAATCCCCTGGCCAACTTACTTGCGTTTTTGACAGGTACTTTTGAGTATTTACAGACGTCAAAATCCCCTGGTCAACTTACCTGCATTTTTGACAAGTGCTATTCAGTTTACAGACATCAAAATCCCCTGGTCTCCTTAACTGCATTTTTGACAGGTGCTTTCAAGTTTACAGACGTCAGAATCCCCTGGTCAACTTACCTGCATTTTTGACAGGTGCTATTAAGTTTACAGATGTCACAATCCCCTGGTCAACTTACCTGTATTTTTGACAGGTGCTATTAAGTTTACAGATGTCAAAATCCCCTGGCCAACTTACCTGCATTTTTGACAGGTGCTATTGAGTTTGCAGACGTCGCAGCTGCCGTGACTGTGGCAGGACTGTATACACTGGAGGGTCTGCTCACAATGGTCGCCTTGCCACGGGGGAGTGCAGCTGAAAAACAAGAAAAACATTTTCCTTAAAAATCATGTTTATTCATTTTTCAGGAGAAAAACAATTAGTTTTTTTAAGAATATTTTTGTTGATTTTCCTAGGAGAAAACATGAGATCTGTGCAGAAAAATATGTATTTAATAAATTGAATTTCATAAATTTATTTCAATTTTCACAAAAAATCTGAAAAACAAGAAAAACATTTTCCTTAAAAATCATCTCAATTCCTTTCTCAGGAGAAAAACATGGTACTGGAGATCTGTGCAGAAATACATGTACATGTATTTAATGAATTGAATTTCATAAATCTTTTTTCAATTTTCACAAAAATACATTTGTCACAGACACAAAAACTACATACTTGATATTAACCCATTGATGCTCAAGACCAAGAGCAGCCTGACCAAGTTGGTGAAATCTTTCTGGTGAAAGAATAATTCGGGAAAAGCACACAGCAACCAGTAAACATTTGGGGCATTCTTATCAACAAGTTTCCCATCAAGAATATCCCTAATGTTTTTGAAATAAATGAAGATAAAATAAATAAAAAATAAATGTTGTCTGTGAATTTTATGCAATGTTTTTCCTTTTTTTGTTAAAGAAATATTTGTAGGACCAGCAAAATTTTAGCAGTACCCGTAGATCCTCAGTGTTACTGGTCCTACGGGGCTGGTACCATTTTGAGTTAGCGTTGAGGCCTGAAAGACAAGCCCCCCCCCCCCCCCCCCCGCCACACGAAAAAGCTGCTAGAAGGCTGTGTCAATAAGGTAGATCTACCACACTGTAAAGACAAGCCCCCCCCCCCCCCCCCCCCACACACACACAGATGAAAAAGCTACTGGAATTGTGTCTTACCTGCATGCAGGCTGTGTCAATAAGGTAGATCTACCTCACTGTAAAGACAAGCCCGCCCCCCCCCCCCCCCCCTCACACACACACAGATGAAAAAGCTACTGGAATTGTGTCTTACCTGCATGCAGGCTGAGTGCCTTTGTGTATACATGTTCCCTGGTTGTGGCAGGGATGGGTATCGCAGCCCAGCAGCGCCTCACAGCGGTCGCCGGTGTACATAGGCTTACACGTACACACCGCACCCGCTCTCGAGTCTGAAACAACAAAACGCACATGCTGTCAGGCTATCCACTCATAGGAAATAAAACTCCGCAACAAAATAATCTTTGGTTGTTTAACGTATATATATATATATATATATATATATACATATATATATATATATATATACATATATATATATATATATATATATATATATATATATATATATATATATATATATATATATATATTTATATATATAAATCTATATATATACATCTATCTGTCTATCTATAAATAAATATATATATATATATATATATATATATATATATATATATATATATATATATATATATATATATATATATATATATATATATATATATATACATACACACACACACACACACCACTCCTGTTCTCGAGTCTGAAACAAAATGCACACTTACTGTCAGGCTAACAACTCATAAGAAATAAAACTTGGCAACAAAATAATCTTTGGTTGTTTAATGGATCTCCTTTACATAAACTTAACAGTTGATATCATAGTAATTTTTTACTTGTATCATATTACCTGATTACAACTTCTGTTATTATGTTTATAATTATTCCTCTTTTAGCAATGTCTGGATACCATATTTGTTATATTCATCAGCTTTTCTATTGCCATCATTATAATACAATATTTGGTTGTAATTCACCTTAACATAGTCATCAAAATCATTATAGTAATCATCAGTAAAATCCTTTTTATTCAGTATTTTTATTTACAATTATTTTCATTATTATCAATATCATTATCATCATTATTATTGATAATACCATTGTTATAATTATCATTACATTATTATTATCATCATCATTATTATCATTTTTATTATTATTATTATTATTATTATTATAATTATTATTATAATTATTATTATTATTATTTTTATTATCATTATTATTATTATAATTATCATCATCATTATTATTATTACCAATATTATTATCATCATCATCATCATTATAATCATCATTAATTTATCATTATCATTACCATTATCAAGATGATTATTAGCATGATGATTGTAATTGCTGTTATAACAATTAATACTTTTATCATTATTGCTATCATAATTCATGTAGTCATAATTGACATTGTTATACCTCACCCTATATTAAGAGTCATTTCATAATTCACCCTATCTGTCAGAAAAGGTGGAATAATAGCACAAGCAGGTGAATATTTTGCCAGTCAATAATCTACCCTATTCTATGGTTCAATGGTGGCTGGGCGCTTTTGATTCATAAAACAGGATAAAAATTGTGGTGGGCCAGGTGTCAACTAACTATCAATAAAACTTAAATAACTATGATATTAGCTTTCCGAAACATTTATCAGGTGGTTATAAGAGTTCTTCAATGAATATGGCGACTTCAATGATAGATTTAAGTATACTGTATGGTGTACCGGTGCACCTATTCATTAGACCGGTTTATTAAATGAATGCAGTTTTTGCCAGCATAAACAGATACATGCAGCTGGCAAAGATGGTTATTGCCGTTTTATTTGCTTGTTGGGTCCAACTCAAGGAAAAAAGGTACAGATCCATAACGGGACTAGTTGATTCTATGAATCTCTTGATTTTTTTTTTGAAGCCAGGATATTTTCAATGAAATTTTGATGGATTATAGTAGTGAGCGATAATAGAGTGAATTTTCATTCAAAAGATCGTCTGCATGCAGAGCAGCTTGGAGCACAGCATATTTTCAAAATGTCTCTTTCCAAAGAAGATATTCAAGATTTACATGACAAAAAGACAGTTTAAACACCAAATCATTCTAATAAGGTTGTGAGGGAGTACTGCAGGGAGAAAGGCAGCAATGTTGAGTTTGAGAAGTTGGATCCAAAGGAGTTAGATGAGTATTGGAGTTATTCGATGTTGATCTTAGGAAGAAAGATGGCGAACTGTACACGTCTAGTGCATTTAGCCTTCATATTAAAGTGACTATGGTATAATTGAAGTAAGCCGTAGATGAGAAACTATGATATTCATACATTTTATTACCCTTCATTAAAATATTGAAATCAGCTCTGGTCTTGTCTTATGATTTTGCCCCTTGTTGTAAAATGTTCGGTATAACATAACAGTTATTGCCTGGCTTGTTGGTGGATAGTGCAGATTATCACCCCGAGAAGGAATTATTTCCCTCGGGCGTTGCCCTCCGGAAATAATTCCTTCTCGGGTGATAATCTGCACTATCCCCCAACAAGCCAGGCAATAACTGTTTATTAACTGTTAATGTGATTCACTAATTTTTAGGACTGATTTATTTTTTCCTGTTCTCACCTTTGCAAGTTCCTCCATTGAGGCAGGGCTCCTGGTCACAAACCATTTTCTCACAGTGTCTGCCGGCGAAACCACGCGGACACAGACATGTCAGCTGTAAATGATTCTTGTCATACATACAGGTACCTGAAACAGTAGGGGTAGATTTCTATAGCTTTACCTGCATGTCTGACAAGTGAAGGCTACTCAGTTAACATGCAGGAACCCATGTAACACAAAGTCAGGACATATTCTATAGGTATTCCTTATCTAGTACTACTAAATACCTGAGGTACAGTGTGACAATATTTTGAAACTTTTTTTTCTATGGATGTCATTGTTTAAAATTTTTCTCCATTAAAAATATTGATACCTTGTGTGATTTGGATTATTTTTTCACTATGATGCATTGTTATGTATAGAATACCGCATTTGATGCCTTCACGATTTGATATACATATATATATATATATGTATGTAAGTATGTACATGTGTGTATGTACATATGTGTGTGTGTATATCATGCACATGAATTTTATGTTTCCATCCTCATGTTGTTCATGAATTAAACATAAAACTCAGCAAACCTTCCCAGTTTAATGATAAACGTCTCTCCTACAGGTACTTCTTAATGAATTAACTGATACCCTAAACACCATGAGGTCTTTTACCAATATATATACAAAATTATGAGGTCTTTTACCAATAAACATACAAAATTATGAGGTCTTTTACCAATAAACTTACTAAAGTATGAGGTCTTTTACCAATAAACATACACAATTATGAGGTCTTTCACCAATAAACTTACTAAAGTATGAGGTCTTTTACCAATAAACATACACAATTATGAGGTCTTTTACCAATAAACTTACTAAAGTATGAGGTCTTTTACCAATAAACATACTAAATTATGAGGTCTTTCACCAATACACAAACAAACTGATCATAGTCTTTACCTCCATTCTGGCAGACGTTCTCGTCTAAGAAGCACTTATCCTGGATACAGTGTGAGCCATAATAACGCGGTGAGCACTTGCACATCGGGACAGCATTGTCGAGTTTGCACGTAGCGTCTGTATCGTATTGGGTGCAGTAGTCAGACTCCTTGCACGCGGATACACACTTGTACGTACACATCTCGCCATTGACGCACCGGGTCATGTTATAGCCCGGTTCGCATTGACACTTATAGGTGTCGCCAATCTTTTTGCACACGCCTCCTTTGCAAGTTAGTTTGTGATCACATCTTTCACAGTGTTTGCCTGGAAAAGATGAATAAATAGAATGCAAATATGGGAAGCCATGCGTGTACTGATAAAGATACAATATACCAATGCAATAAACTACAATACAAGGGATACTCACTTGTGTGCTAATACATATACAATACAATATAACTCTGTAATACAGTACAATACAATACGAAGGATACTCACCTTCATGCTAATATAGATACAATACAATACAATATTTACAATATAATACAGTACAATACAATACAAGGGATACTCACCAGTATGCTTATTAGTGTTGGGAAGATCATCGATTATAATCGATAATCAATCGTTTACCTCTCTGATTCTGATTAATCGATTACGAAACTGGCAATCAATAATAATTGGAAAAGGTGACACCTAGTGGCAAAATATAGAACTAAATGACAGACAAGTTGTCAGCTTTCTTGCTATGAAATTAAGCTCCAAAAACACTTCAAAACGAAGTTAAGGTAGGTGCTAATAGCAAGTAATTGTCATACACTATCACTTATTATTAGGCTGTAGACCTCTAGTACCCAATTACTGCAAAAGTTCAATGAACTGATTATGATCGATAATCGATCGGTTGGCTGTAACTGATTATCGATCACGAAATTGCAACCGATTCCCAACCCTAATGCTTATACAGATAAAATGTAATATTTACAATGATACAATACAATAGAATGCAATACTAGGATCACCTCTAAGCTAATGAGGATACCATACCAAACAATACAATACGATACAATACAATACATAAATTATTGTCAATAGTAAAACAGATTAAGACGACACAAGCATATTTTGAAAAATATTTTAAAGAGAAATGTTCATGCTGCCACAGACTACAATCCTCCTCCACATATCTTTTGAAATCATGCTTAAATCTGAGGTTATTGTTGCAAGTACCGAGGGTCCAGATGACACTTTTCAAGGGACATTTGAATAGTTAGTATTTACCTTTGAATTGCCCGTAGCAGATGCAGCGCGCACGCTTATCGCCCCCGGAGATGCAGTGCCCGTTATTGTCCGTACAGTCATAGTCATCGCACACGTCCTCTTTTTTCTTCTCGCATAGCGGGCCCGTGAACTCGGGGTGGCATCTGAAACGGACGTTATCATACAGGAAATTAAAACATTGATGAAATTCAATAAAGAGAAAAGCGAAAACCCTTTCCTGCTTGTACATATATCTGTCAATTCTCTGACATTTAGGGCATTATACAGGAAATTAACACACTGAAGAAATTCAATAGAGAGAGAAGCGAAAACCCTTTCCTGCTTGTACCTATATCTGTCAAATTCTCTGATATTGTTATTCTGCAAGGTGTTTGCATACATATTTTCAAAGTTGGTCAGATTATGAGAAAGAGGATGTCTGCTACCACAGATATGAAAATCTCCTTAAAATGACCATATGTCAGGCACCAACATAAGTATCAGAACTTACTTACCATGTCGGGCAAGTAGTTAATGACTTCTACTTGCCCGACATGATTTGTGGTTTGCCAAAAAAAAGTTAAAACATATGCATTTTAGTAAAATGTACTTGCCCGAAAGCCATATTTTCAAAAATTCACTTGCCGGGGCAGGCGGGCAAGTATTTATGTCAGTGTCTGTATATTCACATTAACCCCATTACAAACCTTAACCCCTTAAGTACAGGAAGCACATATTTCAACTCCATTTTCAATTTTCAGGTTTTTTGCATCATTTTGTATTGGCCAAATTAGCCACCAGCATCATTAGGGTTAAGGCTGTGATGCTGGTGACACACTCAAAATAAGACAACTCCTAGTTTAGCACTCCTGTACCCTTTCTAACAATAGTTATCCAATCCCTGAGGTCTTGGTGTTTCAAATATAAGTTTTCTTTAACTTACCTGCTTGAGCTGACGTCAATTTAAGTACAGTTTCAATTTTACAGTGTTTTACCTCAAATGAGGTTTTCTTGATCAATAAAGATTCATTTGAATTATAAATACCATATATGTCTGCTAAATATACTAAGCTAGGGCAACTGAAAGGCAAATTTGGAGTTCCTGCAAGAGAATACCTTACAGGAGGCGATTTTGGTGGAAATTTTACTTACGAAAGTAGGTCACCATGTCTGACCATTGTGTCAACATGTCTGACCATCGTGACCTACTTTCTTAAGTAAAAGTTTCCACCAAAATCGCATGCTGTAAGGTATTCTCTTGCAGGAACTCCAAATTTGCCTTTCAGTTGCCCTAGCTTAGTATATTTCGCAGACATGTATGGTATTTATAAATAAAATGAACATTTATTGATCAAGAAAACCTCATTTGAGGTAAAACACTGTAAAATTGAAACTGTACTTATATTGACGTCAGCTCAAGCAGGTAAGTTAAAGAAAACTTATATTTGAAACACCAAGACCTCAGGGATTGGATAACTATTGTTAGAAAGGGTACAGGAGTGCTAAACTAGGAGTTGTCTTATTTTGAGTGTGTCACCAGCATCACAGCCTTAAATATCGATGGTTTAACCCTTCCAATGCTAAGACTACTTTCGTCCAAAGCACAAGGAGCCAAAGATCTTTGAAAACCATCTAATCCCTGTCATGTTGGTACTCATTGGAAAGCTCTCTTTGAGTACTCTCAGATGAGTACCCATTTACTAGGATTTTCAGTCATTTTCCAGGTTTTTTGCATCATTTTGTATTGGCCACGAGCAGCATAAGGGTTAAATATCAATGGGTTAATATGATAAAGATTCCTTCTACTTACGTGCAGGTAGCTTTCTTGGAGTCTTTATTGACTATGCAGAAGCCGCCATTCATACAGTGTCCCATGCACTTGTCAATGCCACAGTCAGGACCTGTGTACAAATCAGGACAGCTGAAAAACACATGGAGCACAGTCAATAACACACAAACATCACACAAATCAGGACAGCTGGAAAACACATGGAGCACAGTCAGTAACACACAAAATCGACACTATCTGAGTACATTCAATGATACACAAAATTGACACTATCTGAGTACATTCAATGATACACAAAATTGACACTATCTGAGTACATTCAATGATACACAAAATTGACACTATCTGAGTACATTCAATGATACACAAAATTGACACTATCTGAGTACATTCAATGATACACAAAATCGACACTATCTGAGTACATTCAATGATACACAAAATCGACACTATCTGAGTACATTCAATGATACACAAAATCGACACTATCTGAGTACATTCAATGATACACAAAATCGACACTATCTGAGTACATTCAATGATACACAAAATCGACACTATCTGAGTACATTCAATGATACAATTGACACTATCTGAGTACATTCAATGATACACAAAATTGACACTATCTGAGTACATTCAATAATACAAACAATGACACTATCTATCTATCAAAACAATGTGAGGAAAAGTTAAAGATAAATAAATTAAAAAAAAAAATTGAGATAAGATACGAGTACAATTACAACCATTCTTTCTAAAAATGGGCAAGTGCTGTCTTGCACGTATGATATACAAAATATGAAACTAGGTTTTCATGACTTTTTTCATGTATTTGTATTGAAATTAAATCTATTAGCTCAAATGTCAAAATTTACATTTTACAGTAAATGAACTTTAAAATTTGAAATCTTATCAGGATATGCATGAAAACCAAATATTGATATTTATACTAACAAAATCATTCAATATCCGAAAGTCTAAAGGGAGAAGTTTAGCAATATATTACATTATCCAGAGAGCTCAAAATGTGCCACTAAAATATGGCCGTCTGTAACATTTGGATCTAGGGGTTAGTCATGCCATTCAGGCAAACTAGGGGCCCTAAAATAATTCCTAGAG
>OZ012699.1:10030976-10038476 GCA_963942565.1 Maea johnstoni
TTACCTCTCTGATTCTGATTAATCGATTACGAAACTGGCAATCAATAATAATCTGAAAAGGTGACATCTAGTAGGTAGGTGCTAATAGCAAGTAATTGTCATACACTATCACTTATTATTAGGCTGTAGACCTCTAGTACCCAATTACTGCAAAAGTTCAATGAACTGATTATGATCGATAATCGATCGGTTGGCTGTAACTGATTATCGATCACGAAATTGCAACCGATTCCCAACCCTAATGCTTATACAGATAAAATGTAATATTTACAATGATACAATACAATAGAATGCAATACTAGGATCACCTCTAAGCTAATGAGGATACCATACCAAACAATACAATACGATACAATACAATACATAAATTATTGTCAATAGTAAAACAGATTAAGACGACACAAGCATATTTTGAAAAAATATTTTAAAGAGAAATGTTCATGCTGCCACAGACTACAATCCTCCTCCACATATTTTTGAAATCATGCTTAAATCTGAGGTTATTGTTGCGAGTACCGAGGGTCCAGATGATACTTTTCAAGGGAGATTTGAATAGTTAGTATTTACCTTTGAATTGCCCGTAGCAGATGCAGCGCGCACGCTTATCGCCCCCGGAGATGCAGTGCCCGTTATTGTCCGTACAGTCATAGTCATCGCACACGTCCTCTTTTTTCTTCTCGCATAGCGGGCCCGTGAACTCGGGGTGGCATCTGAAACGAACGTTATCATACAGGAAATTAAAACATTGATGAAATTCAATAAAGAGAAAAGTGAAAACCCTTTCCTGCTTGTACATATAGATGCGGCATCTGAAGCGAACGTTATTATACATTAATTAATACATTGATGAAATTCAATAAAGAAAAAAGCGAAAACCCTTTCCTGATTGTACCTATATCTGTCAATTCTCTGACGTTTAGGGCATTATACAGGAAATTAACACACTGAAGAAATTCAATAGAGAGAGAAGCGAAAACCCTTTCCTGCTTGTACCTATATCTGTCAAATTCTCTGATATTTATAATTAAATGTTATTCTGCAAGGTGATTGCATACATATTTTCAAAGTTGGTCAGATTATGAGAAAGAGGTTGTCTGCTACCACAGATATGAAAATCTCCTTAAAATGACCATATGTCAGGCACCAACATAAGTATCAGAACTTACTTACCATGTCGGGCAAGTAGTTAATGATTTCTACTTGCCCGACATGATTTGTGGTTTGCCAAAAAAAAAGTTAAAACATATGCTAGAATTGCATGTATTATCTACCATGGATCTAATGATTTGAAAACCATTTTCCTTTCAATTCTGTTGCATTGCTTGCTTATTTCTAGGTATTCTTGCCGTTTTCTATAACAATGTGTAGAAAATCAGCTTGCCCATTTGGGCAAGTGCATTTTTAGTAAAATGTACTTGCCAGAAAGCCATATTTTCAAAAATTCACTTGCCGGGGCAGGCGGGCAAGTATTTATGTCAGTGTCTGTATATTCACATTAACCCCATTACAAACCTTAACCCCTTAAGTACAGGAAGCACATATTTCAACTCCATTTTCAATTTTCAGGTTTTTTGCATCATTTTGTATTGGCCAAATTAGCCACCAGCATCATTAGGGTTAAATATCGATGGTTTAACCCTTCAAATGCTAAGACTACTTTCGTCCAAAGCACAAGGAGCCAAAGATTTTTGAAAAACATCTAATCCCTGTCATATTGGTACTCATTGGAAAGCTCTCTTTGAGTACTCTCAGATGAGTACCCATTTACCAGGATTTTCAGTCATTTTCCAGGTTTTTTGCATCATTTTGTATTGGCCAAATTAGCCACGAGCAGCATAAGGGTTAAATATCGATGGGTTAATATGATATAGATTCCTTCTACTTACGTGCAGGTAGCTTTCTTGGAGTCTTTATTGACTATGCAGAAGCCACCATTCATACAGTGTCCCATGCACTTGTCAATGCCACAGTCAGGACCTGTGTACAAATCAGGACAGCTGGAAAACACATGGAGCACAGTCAATAACACACAAAAATCACACAAATCAGGACAGCTGGAAAACACATGGAGCACAGTCAATAACACACAAACATCACACAAATCAGGACAGCTGGAAAACACATGGAGCACAGTCAATAACACACAAACATCACACAAATCAGGACAGCTGGAAAACACATGGAGCACAGTCAATAACACACAAACATCACACAAATCAGGACAGCTGGAAAACACATGGAGCACAGTCAATAACACACAAACATCACACAAATCAGGACAGCTGGAAAACACATGGAGCACAGTCAATAACACACAAACATCACACAAATCAGGACAGCTGGAAAACACGTGGAGCACAGTCAATAACACACAAACATCACACAAATCAGGACAGCTGGAAAACACATGGAGCACAGTCAATAACACACAAACATCACACAAATCAGGACAGCTGGAAAACACATGGAGCACAGTCAATAACACACAAACATCACACAAATCAGGACAGCTGGAAAACACATGGAGCACAGTCAATAACACACAAACATCACACAAATCAGGACAGCTGGAAAACACATGGAGCACAGTCAATAACACACAAACATCACACAAATCAGGACAGCTGGAAAACACATGGAGCACAGTCAATAACACACAAAATTGACACTATTTGAGTACATACAATGATACACAAAATCGACAGTATCTGAGTACATTCAATAATACAAACAAATGACACTATCTAATAGTATCTATCTATCAAAACAATGTGAGGAAAAGTTAAAGATAAATAAATTAAAAAAAAAATTGAGATAAGATATGAGTACAATTACAACCATTCTTTCTAAAAATGGGCAAGTGCTGTCTTGCACGTATGATATACAAAATATGAAACTAGGTTTTCATGACTTTTTTCATGTATTTGTATTGAAATTAAATCTATTAGCTTAAATGTCAAAATTTACATTTTAGAGTAAATGAACTTTAAAATTTGAAATCTTATCAGGATATGCATGAATACCAAATATTGATATTAATATTGATATTTATACTAACAAAATCATTCAATATCCGAAAGTCTAAAGGGAGAAGTTTAGCATTTATTACATTATCCAGAGAGCTCAAAATGTGCAACTAAAATATGGGCCGTCTGTAACATTTGGATCTAGGGGTTAGTCATGCCATTCAGGCAAACTAGGGGCCCTAAAATAATTCCTAGAGCCCCAGGAATTATTTGTATTCAATTTGTTCT
The DNA here is from genome assembly GCA_963942565.1 of Maea johnstoni. Classification (NCBI taxonomy): domain Eukaryota; kingdom Metazoa; phylum Annelida; class Polychaeta; order Spionida; family Magelonidae; genus Maea; species Maea johnstoni. The sequence goes on from OZ012699.1 coordinate 10,034,231, forward strand.
TGAAATATAACTTCAAAAGGTTTTTCAATTTCAATCTTTCAATTTCGATCAACATTATTGCTTGGAAAATTTTCATTTTTTTTCATTTCAATTATCATATTCAATTTTTGGGGGGAATTCCCTAAATTTCCTTAATTTCTGAAGGTTCTTAAGACATGAGTTTTTGAATTTCTAGAATGAGTAAAATAAGAGTAAGAACCTGAAAATTACCATTCTGCATAACTGGTGGCCACCCAGGACCGTAATACAAAAATCTAGGGGTCTATTGCAATTTTTAGTACATAAGCTCCCCCCCCCCCCCTTGTTGTCAGAAGTTACTTGACTTACCTGCAAACAATGTCTATATCGTTGTTGATGCTACATGTTCCGCCGTTCTGGCACCTGGCGTAACAGTGATCGAGCTTACAGCGGCGGCCCCCGTACCTTGGAGAGCACCTGCAACGCAACAACAACAGCAGCACACTTGAAGCTTAATACGCTAAAACAACTGCTACGATAGAGAGGATATCTTCCCATGGAAATCAAATTTAACTTTGTGGCTTAACATGTTCTGTCATTCTATTTGTCATTCTCTCTCTCAGACAGTCTGCCTGTCTGGTTGTCTCTCTTTCTCTACCCCTCTCTCCCATCTTCTCTCTCTCCGTCGTTCTCCCTCTCTCTCTCTCCCTCTCTCTCTCTCTCTCTCTCTCTCTCTCTCTCTCTCTCTCTCTCTCTCTCTCTCTCTCTCTCTCTCTCTCTCCCCCACCTGTGTGTTAACCCATTCTACCCTGCAGCTCAAAATGCAAACGAACAAAAAAAAAAAAAAATGTCTAGACCTATTTTAGCAAAATTTTGGTGACTTAGAACATTTTTTAGAAAAAAAATTTGAATGATAAATGTTGAAAAGAACCCGACCCACACCTCACCTACAAATACTTAATGAATTCATACAGTTATTTTCAAAGTTTCAGACAACACATACAAAGATCTACATTGATCAGTAAAGTAAGGTAGGAAATTCTGCCCACTCACTGGCATTTCGGCTCTTGCGCCTCCGTGTGTATACAGGTTCCGTTGTGTTTGCAGAATTCCGGAGTACAGGCGCCGCCTGGTACGTTAGTATCGGCCACACAGCTGCCATCTGTTGGCGACTTCTTGTAGCCATTTACGCACACGCAGTTGGTCTTCTGTAGCTCTGGCAGCGGGATGCACAAGGAATGAGGTCCACAGTTACTGCTCTGGCACGGGTTGTCCTGGTAACCTGTAATATAACAATAGTAGTGAGTTAGCATGACAAACCATCTTGAATGTGTGTGTGTATATATATATATATATATATATATATGTATATATATATATATATATATATATATATATATATATATATATATATATATATATATATATATATATATATATATATATATAATATATATATATATATATATATATATGTATATATACACACACACACAAATACACAGATATATATATATAGATACATATACAAATATACACACAGATATATATATATATATATATATGTATGTATGTATGTATGTGTGTGTGTGTGTGTGTGTGTGTGTGTGTGTGTGTGTGTGTGTGTGTGTATGTATGTATGTATGTATGTATATATATGTATGTATATATATATATATATATATGTATATATATATATATATGTACATATATATATATATATATATATATATATATATATATATGTATATATACAGATTCCAATATTGCTACCGGCAGTTCTCTATGTCAGGATCCAAGCAAATATCCTGTATTCCATCATACCATGATAATAAAAAATCTTTGAGATGGCTGCAACTGCATTGAATTTCGCCCTATTTGATTGAAGATTTTAAAACATTCGAGAAAAGTAGGTATTCCTCTCAATGAGATATTTCATATGTGTTTACCTGCTTCCTGTTTATAACGTTGTATGATGGTCAGGTCGCCGATTCTGGTTAGGTTTTTGCCCAGGTAGTGCGTGTCGTTGGCGTAGAACTTGTGCATCTTCATGATGTGGTGATGCCTGTAGGTCGTAAAATACAAGTAGTCCTCAAAAATGGCAAGCTGATATGGCGAGTCTTCATCTGCAAAAAAGAATTCAAGAAATGAGAAATCTCATCACAAGCAAACAATTAGCACCTTTAAAATATATAGAGCCTAAAAATTGTTTGTTTCCTATAACACCACCCTAGCAGTTTTTTACTCAAAAAGATTTTGAAAAAAAAAATAATAATCCTAAAATATTCTTTTACCTAAATACCCTATTTTTGGACCGTTACAGGATTTTGTTTTAAGCCTAGGTTTCATATGCACATTTTCACGCTATGTACGCAGTGCAGGGTACTTACTGGGCAGGAAGTGCTTGACTATCTTCCTATTAGACCCGTCCAAGTTACTGGTCTCGATACGACCGAGCTTCGTGTCCGACCAGTAGAGTCTTCTATTGGGATAATCTATGGCGAGACCCGCCGGCCACTCGATGCCTGCCACCGCGAGAGGCGTGCGGTTCGTTCCGTCAAAATTGGCAGACTCGATCTTGGCATTCCTTCCCCAATCCGACCAGTAAATACGCCTAAGTGAAGAAAAGGAAATACAGAAACACAATCAATTAGTTTGTATCAGTCCCATTTCTGTCTCATTTTTGTTCATATTTAATAGGTTTATTTTTTTTAAATTATGTACTATTTTGTATCACGACATATATAGCAATTAAAGTACAATACCATACAATACAATACAAGGAAAAATGATACCATAGCTTACCAAGAAATAGTTGTTTCCAGAATGTCAAAATCAATGAAAGAATTGCATAGGTTCTTACTGATGGCCTTACGACTTTTTTCCCAGATACACTGATTATCTATAAATGTCTTCTGAATATGTATTAAAAATCAGCCTGATAAATTAGAAAAAACTGTTCTGCCAAGAGAATATTTGGGAAAATATATGAATGAGAAATGTTCATCAGATCATTCCTGACAAGTCTTCAAATATTTTGTAAAACCATTCTTAATTTCCAAGTCATTATCAAACGTATCAAATATCCTGACAAATAATTTCAAGTGAAATTCCAAGTATTGACCCTTCCGATGCTAAGGCTACTTTCGTCCAAAGCACAAGGATGCAAAGATTTTTGCAAACCATCTGAACCCTCACATGCTGGTATTCATTAGATAGCTCTCACTGAGTACTCTCAGATGAGTACCCATGTGCCAGGGTTTCAGTCATTTTTCAGATTTTTTTCATCATTTTTTAGTAGCAGAATTAGCGACCAGCAGCATAAGGGTTACTGCAAATTCTCGGAAATCTAGACCATCCTAGGAATTTGGGCCACTTTAATTATGCAACAAAATAATTAATGGGAAATCTGGGCAACCCTCGATCTATCGCCAGTGGCCATTTGACAAAATATGGAACTACCTGTAAATCTCACTGATACAGCAGCAAGGTATTTTCAGAAAACATGAGCCACCCTGAAAACCCATAAAAATCATAATTATTAAAATGTGTCCCAAATTTCTGAGAATTTACAGTATTAAAAGGGTAAACATGGTCTTACTTTCCCTCGGGATCGACCGTGAGGCTGTTCCAGGTTGGTTGAGACGATGGTGGTCCCAAATCACTGAGAATTTACGGTATTAAAGGGTAAACGTGGTCTTACTTTCCCTCGGGGTCAACCACGATGCCGTGAGGCTGTTCCAGGTTGGTTGAGACGATGGTGGTCCCAAATTACTGAGAATTTACGGTAATAAAAGGGTAAATTTGGTCTTACTTTCCCTCGGGGTCAACCAAGATGCCGTGAGGCTGTTCCAGGTTGGTTGAGACGATGGTGGTCCCAAATTACTGAGAATTTACGGTAATAAAAGGGTAATTTGGTCTTACTTTCCCTCGGGATCGACGACGATGCCGTGAGGCTGCTCCAGGTTGGTTGAGACGATGGTGGTCCGGTTTGACCCGTCGAAGCTGGACATCTCAATCTTGTCACTGCCCGCATCCGTCCAGTAGACTCGCTTATACACCCAGTCCACAGTGATTCCGCGCGGATCCACCAGGGGGGGTCCCGTTATCTGAAGGAGGGTAAGAATATGCATTACATTTTTTTATTATTCTCAGAGGTGATTTTCATTGCTTCTGTTATTACATGTATTATCATAATGTGCCACATAAAACAAATACGTTCAATATATAGTTGCAAAAATTAATGGTTGCAATATCGCTCTCTCACTTTTGCCTGGGTTCGAAATAC
>OZ012699.1:10043476-10060424 GCA_963942565.1 Maea johnstoni
TGCTCAGTAAATTTGTTATAATGGCTTATTGCGAACCTCCAATGCACTAGATCGACCAGCCATAGGAAATGCCTCATAATCTACTGCAGTATATGTTACTTTTCTTATTTAAGAGCATGAACTCCTCTTTCAAAACTTATGGGTAGCTCCCTTATCTACAAAAGTATGCTCCTAAAACTATTATGGCTAATTGTGAACCAACAATGCACTAGATGGACCAGCCATGGGGACAACCTTCTCATCTGTAGTGGTATTTATATAGTATCCCTGATTTAAGAGCATGAATCCTCATTCAAAACGTAGCCCCCTTATCTAGAGAAGTGTGCTCCCAAATCTTATTATCAAAATGGCAAATTGTAAAATAACAATAAACTAAATGGATCGGCCATTGGGGCAGCCCTAATATCCAAAGTGTACTCCTAGCCCCCTAACCTACAGAAGTGTGCTCCTGAAACCTGTTATAATGGCTTACTGCGGAATACTATACACTAGATGGATCGGCTTTTGGGGCAGCCATAATATCCAAAGTGTACTCCTAGCCCCCTAACCTACAGAAGTGAGCTCCTGTGACTTGTTATAATGGCTTATTGCGGAATACAATACACTAGATTTATCGGCCATTGGGGCAGCCATAATATCCAAAGTGTACTCCTAGTGTAACTCCTGAAATATATAATGTTATAATGGCTTATAGCGAACCAACAGCGCACTAGACAGATCGGCCATTGGGGCTATTCCAGTATTTACAGAGGTGTTATGATGTATTCCACTTACATTGTTGCTCGTCCTCACCACCAGGGCAGTGTTTAGTCCCGTCGCACCGGAGAGCATGCGAGATACACAAGCTGGAATTACACTTGAAATAACCACCGGGGCACGTATAATTCTCTGAAAAAACAAAGAGCAGGAACTTCTCATTCTCGTACATATCTAATAATGATGACAATAATAATAATAATAACAATAATAATAATAATAATTATAATATGATAATAATAACAATAATAATAATAATAATAATAATAATAATAATAATAATAATAATAATAGTAATAATATAAATAATAAAAATAATAATGATAATAATAATATTAATAATAATAATAATATTAATGATAATAATGATCATAATCATTATAATAATAATAATAATAATAATAATAATAATAATAATAATAATAATAATAATAATAATAATAATAATAATAATAACAATAATAATAATGATAATAATAATGATAATAATGAAAAAATAATAATGGTAATAATAATAATAATAACAAAAAAAAGCATAGAATCTAATAAGTATTAGCTTTGAAGCTCCCTAACCCTTTCATTACTCATGGCTAATTTTGACAATACAAAATGATAAAAAAAAGCTGAGAAGTGATTGAAACCCTGGCATGTGGTACTCATCTGAGAGTACTCAGCAAGAGCTTTCCAAGGAATACCAACATGACAGGGTAAAGCTGATTTTTATATCTTTTTTGTGGTCTTGTGCCTGCGACAAAAATAGCCTCAGCATTGGGAGGGTTAATTACTTAATAAAAAAAACAGCTTGAGAATTTTGAAATCTTACAGGAAAAAGCATACTCGGGATAACTTGGGAGAAAATTCAATCAGAACATTAACCACAATTCTCCTTCAAATATTTTGTAAATTGATTCTCAATTCCTAAGTTATTGTCAAAAGTATCAAAGATCCAGACAACAATACGTAGCAGGACTTTTATTTTAAGCGTTACTTGTTAACCCTTCCGATGCTGAGGCTACATTCGTCCAAAGAACAAGGAGGCAGAGATCGTTGAAAACCATCTAAACCCTGTCTTGCTGGTATTCATTGGATAGCTCTCGCTGAGTACCTTCAGATGAGTACCCATTTGCCAGCGTTTCAGTCATTTTTAAGGTTTTTTTTGCATCATTTTGTTTTGGCCAAATAAGCCACCAGCAGCATAAGGGCTACTGGGTTCAATAAGGGTGTTTTCTGTACGGGTTCACTTACTGCAGTGCCTTTCGTCAGACATGTCTCCACAGTCGTCCCGGCCGTCACATTGCCAGTAGTCCGGGATACAGAGAGAGTTAGCACATCGGAACTCTGTCGATGAACAGTTACGAGCTGAAAATACAGAATGGTGAGATATAAACCAGGTGTTATGTTTTGGGAGCAGAATTCAGGATGAGGAGTGATCTAGTCATCGGTACTCAAACTATGAACAGTTATGGCTAAGTTAAATTCTGAAAATAGATATAAAAAATTGTAAAATGGGTGTCAATTTCCTAAGGAAAATATTTCATTCAGTTATCAACGTCTGGTGTTCAATGAAATTAATGAAATCATATATACATATACATGTCAACTCTGAATTTCATTAGATATATGTTGAAAATAGATAAGAAAAAATGTAAAAGGGGATTAATTTTCTGAGAAAAATATTTCAGTCAGTTAGCAACTACTGCTGTTCAATAAAAATCTCAAATCAGTTTATGAAATCATACGTATACAAACATATTAACTCTGAATTAATTTCTTTATGATGAGTCTGAGGGCTTACCGTTGCAGTTGTATTCGTCCGAGGTGTCGGAGCAGTCTGGTTCGCCGTCGCAGTGCCATTCTTTAGGGATACAGTACTTGGTCTGCGTACACTGGAACTCCTTCTTCGCATCACACATCAGACCTACAACAGGACCACAAATCATCACAAATACTATCATCCACTAACTCTCAAATACATGCTGGAATACATGCAAAAAGTATAACATAGTCATAGTCATTTATAGTCATTTTGTTATTTGACTGCACATGTTCACTAATGCAGTTATGTGAACTAATATAGTTCCACATACAAATATACATGAGTGGGTTTATGTATGTGGGTATACACGTATATGTATGAATGCATGTATCTGTATGTATGAATGTATGTATGTATGTATGTATGTATGTATGTATGTATGTATGTATGTATGTATGTATGTACGAATGGACATACATGCAAAAATTTATTTATATATATATATATATATATATATATATATATATATATATATACATATATATATATATATATATATATATATATATATATATATATATATATATATATATATATATATATATATATATATATATATATATATATATACATATATATATATATATATACATATATATATATATATATATATATATATATATATATATATATATATATATATATATATATATATATATATATATATGTATATATATATATATACAAATAAATATATGATTTAGACTTACTTGAGGCTGTGCAGTTCATTTCGTCGGTGCCGTCCTCACAATGGACTTTGTTGTCGCATCGCCAGGCTGCAGGAATACAGCGGTTGTCTCCACATCTATACTCACTCTCAGAACAATTCCTGGGTGCTAAAAACATCAATAATGAACATGATGAATTAGGAAACCAGACTCAAAGGAAAACATTATATATATATATATATATATATATATATGTATATATATGTATATATATATATATATATATATATATATATATATATATATATATATATATATTTATATATACATATGTATATATATATAAATATATATATATTCATATCTATATTGTATATATGAATAAATATATACATATTTATATATATATATATATACATATATATATATATATATATATATATATATATATATATATATATATATATATATATATATATATATATATATATATATATATATATATATATATATATATATATGTATATATACACAAATGTATACTCACTCTCAGTATAATTACTGGGTGCTGAAGGATTGACGCCCGTTATATCATCAAATAGAGTTTTAGAGTACTCTATCTTGAATCTATCTATCATTTCTAGCAAATGATTTCTATGAAACAGTTTACCTTGTTCCTGGTGAATACTTAGCTTGACACAACGAAACATTACTGGGTTGAATTTGTTCAATTGTAGCGGGCAAAAAATTAACAACGAAGGTTACTTACTGCATCCTTTTTCGTCGGAGCCATCACGGCAATCATCGTCGTAGTCACAGCGCCACCTGCCAGGGATACAGCGACTGTTCGCGCACTTGAAGTACGTCCCTTCACAGGCAAATTTACCTGCAGCAAACAGATCAGCAAGATAACAGAAGGTTTTAACCATTTCACAAACAGATTTCCATGCAAGATCTGTACACTCGACCTAGAGTACTTTAGAAAGAAACTGAATACAAAAGCAGACACTTAAAAATCATTTCAATTCCAATATTCATGATTTATCATATATTAAGTTTACATGCAACCAGACTCAATGGTGCAGTGGCCAAGATTGCCGGCCGCAGTTCTGGGAGGCCCGGGTCCAGAGATCAATCCCAAACCGGGGCGGGTGGAGGGTTCAATTCTTCTATAAACTGGGGCAACCACCGAAAACCTTCATTTCTTACTCTTTATTGCCTGTCGCCCAATGGAAGAGATTACTTTGAAGAGTTTCATATTCATTTCATTTCATCAGTCATGCTATCAGTGTCGTCTGCATAATAAAAAAGCTCTCCTTCTTATACGTCTGAGCCACCCTAAAAGGTTGGCAAACCCTTTAAAAAGTGGTTAGCTTACTACAGGAGTCTGGCTCGTCTGAGCGGTCGTTGGGTCCGCAGTCGGAGTCTCCGTCGCACTGCCAGGAGTCGGGTATACAGCGCCCCGTGGTGTTACAGCGCAGGTAGCCCTTGCGGCACTGCTCAGTACAGTTGGCATGGGGTTGCTCGTCCGTGCTGTCGCCACAGTCATTGTCCCCGTCACAGCGCCACACGTACGGGATACAGCGCAAATTGGCACACTTGAACTGGTTACCGGCACAGGTAGGGGGCGCTGTAAGCAGACGGAGGAGAAGATAATAATAATAATAATAATAATAATAATAATAATAATAATAATAATAATAATAATAATAATAATAATTATAATAATGAAAATAATAATAATAGTAGTAATAATAATAATAATATTAATGATAATAATAATCATATATATAATAATAATAATGATCATCATAATAATAATAATAATAATGATAGTAATAATAATGATAATGACAATAACAATAATAATAATAATGATAATAATGATTATAATAATGATAATAATGATTATAATAATAATAATAATAATAATAATAATAATAATAATAGTAATAATAATAATAATAATAATAATAATAATTATAATAATAATGATAATAATAATAGTAATAATAGCAAGGCTTCCATGTAAAAGAGGAGTATATTATATTATTCTGTAAGAATTGATCATGAGTGGTGGGTGCCTGGCCCAGTCAGAAGCCAAAACCAAACCTGTAGGGCAAGGTTTCGGCTGCTGCCTGGGAGGGCACTGTATGACCACAATCACCTACCGCCCGTGATCAATTCCCATTCTAAAACATTGAACAAACAGTAACCAACTTAAATATTGAAATGCTACTGCCGAGTTTGGAGGGGGTAGACTGCAACAGCCAACAGTGTAAAAGGGAGAACCTGTCTTGAACGTATAATTTACCTGACTATTTCTCTGATACATTTTCCATTTCATTTTCCTCATTTTATGATGAAGTCAAAAGCTGTACTTACCACAGTTCTTCTCGTCCTCACCGTCACCGTTACAGTCCTTCTTGCCGTCGCACCTGAGGGAGGCGGGGATGCAGCGGGAGTCGTTGCCGCCGCACTTGAACTGGTTCTCCATGCACGTGTAGCTCTCTGGAACACACACAGACACACGGCATGAGCGGAGTGAAATCCGTGATTAAGATATATTTTCTGCCATTTGAGACTAAATCTCGAAAAGTGGAGTGTAAATCCTTGGTAAGGACAGATTTTCTGTCATTTGAGACTAAATCTTGAAAAGTTTTAACATGTTGATGCTTAACTCTACTGCTGAGGCTACTTTCATCTAAAGAATAAGGGCGCAAATATTCTTGAAAACCATCTAAACCTTGTCATGCTGGTATTCATTGGAAAGCTCTCACTGAGTACCCACTCTCAGATGAGTATCATATCTCAGGGTTTCAGTCATTTTTCAGGGTTTTTTGCATCATTTTGGCAAAATTAGCCACCAGCAGCATAAGGGTTAGCCCTTCCAATGATGATGCTACTTTTGTCCAAAGGACAAGGACGCAAATATTTTTGAAAACCATCTAAACCCTGTCATGTTGGTATTCATTGTAGAGCTTTGGTTGGTACTCTCAGTTGAAGAGATTTTAACCCTAATGCTGCTGGTGGCGAATTTGGCCCATACAAAATGACGCGAAAAACCGGAAAAATTACTGAAACCCTAGCAAATGGGTACTCATCTGACAGTGCTGAGCAAAAGCTATCCAATGAATACCAACATGACAATATTTTGATGGTTTTCAACTTTTTTTGTGTCCATGTGCTTTGGACGTAAGTAGCATCAGCAGCGTAAGGGTTAAGATATATTCTTGGTTCAATATCATTTAGCACAGCACCTCCTGGATTATCAGAATGCAGGTTTCTGATTGGTCGGATGTTGTATGCTTACCACAGTTCTCCTCGTCTGATTGGTCAGCGCACTGCGCCACGCCATCGCAGATTTGGGTTGGGGAGATACAGTCGTGGGCGGAGGAGGCATTACGACACTGGAACAGACCCGCCTGGTGGCAATTGTACTTAGCTGCAAAGAAAAAACGCATTAAAAATGAAAATTGGAATTAAAATAAGAATTGGAACTTAAAACTAAAATTGAAATTAAAATTGGAATTAATTTCAAATGTGAATTTCTATGTAAATTTATGCCATGTCCGATCGGACGCCTGAGCAATGGTGAGTCGAGGACAGATTAAATGGTGGAAGACCAATAGCATTGGCTTGTCCCTTCCAACATTTTTCAGAAAAAGGTGGAGGGGTTGTTGGGATGAATACGGTAGATATAAATAGGGTAGATATGACAGAGATATTCTTACGGCAGTTGGGAGGCTCGTCAGAGTTGTCTCCACAGTCGTCATTGTTGTCACACTTCCACCAGAACGGGATGCACTTGGACGTGGTGTTACACGCAAACTGGGAACTGATGGAACAAAAACACAATAGAAATCAACTCCATTACAAAGTGAACTGTGGAAAGGCTATAAATAATAAATGCATATTCATTTATCCATATTTCTGCTAAAAATATACTTTGGTTGAGTGAACCATGGACAGAGACTATAAAAACGTATTTTTCATTTGTTTATATTTAATCAGAGGTTTACTTTCAATCTTTGTTGGCCGAGTCAAACAGACATACTACTTCCAAACTCTGCAGGTCCTGCCATTTTTGGATCAATCCTGCTACTTGGGACAATTCAAAATGCAAAAACGCTAAAAATGACTGAAACCCTGGCATATGGGTAGTCATCTGAGAGTACTCAGTGAGAGCTATCCAATGAATACCAACATGACAGGGTTTCGATGGTTTACAATAATCTTTGCATTTTTGTGCTTTAGAGGAAAGTAGCCTCAGCATAGGAAGGGTTAACACGGTGTTGTAAAGTATATCAACTCGTCATCGTTCTACTACTGACCTGGTGCAGTTGGAGATGCAGGTTCTCTTGTCAGCGGAGAGGTGGTGGTAGTCCGGGCAGGCGCACACGCGATCCAGACCGCCCGGCTTGATCAGGCACAGGTTCGCGCAGCCGCCATTGTTCAGGCACGGGTTGGTCTCGTTCTTCACTGAAACAACCAAACACGTGGAAAAGTGGAAGAACATTTCTTCAGAAAGTACTCATAAACATTACTGAGGCCCCCCTTGAGGGACAGAGACCATCAGTAAAAGGTTTGTCTCATTCCTCACTAAAATGGTACAAATTTGAAATTCTGAGTACATTTCTTAACCCATTCATACCCGTATCAGTCAAAACTGCTACTAGTCAAGTAGATCTCCAGGTATATATGTATATATATATATATATATATATATATATATATATATATATATATATATATATATATATATATATATATATATATATATATATATATATATATATATATATATATATATAAATACATATATGTATATATATATATATATATGTATATATATATATATATATATATATATATATATATATATATATAATATATATATATATATATATATATATAAATATATATACACACATTTCTACATACATACATACACACACACTCATATATATATCCTACCTTTCCGCTGTCTCAGAGGATGGAAGACGTGGACGTCCATCGGTCGATGCACAAATCTTGCGATGGTCTTCTTATCCTTCCCAGAATGCTTGTGTGCCTTCTCTACGCTCTTCGTCTCCCAGTCCGTCCAATAGATATAATCCTCGAAGACGCTGATGGCGAACACGTGCGCGAGACCCTGGGTGATGATCTTGTGTACGTGTTTGCCGTCCAGGTCTGCGAACGCGATGTAGTCCAGACGTGCGTCCGCCCAGATGATTCGCTTTGTGATGAAGTCGACCGTGATGGCATTCGGCCAGCCTAGGTTCTCCGTGATGATGGCCTTGCGCTCCGTGCCGTCCATGCCGATCTTCCCGATGTGGGCCTTGTCGCCCCAGTCCGTGTAGAAGATGTAGCCCTTGCTGGGGAACGTAGCGAGCCCCCGTGGCTCCTGCAGACCCTCCTTGACGAGGACCTTGCGATACGCGCCGTTCAGACGCGAGACCTCGATGGTGTCCGTGGTCTTGTCGCACCAGTACAGGTTGCGCGCAACCCAATCCACAGCAATACCATCAGGGTTCCTGACTGTGGTACGGTGCAACACCTCTTGCTGAAAACAAATAGAGAAAATTTACTAAGATTCTATTCTTTTAATTAAAATGGTTATTATTGAATTGGGATGCACAAAAGTCTACAAGATTCAATGCTGGCTAATACAATGTTTCTTGCTGAAACAGGACATATAAAAGATACTAGGAATCAAATTTTCATCCCTGGAACCAGTGCAATAACTCACACTAGTATAGTATAGTATGCTTTACTGACTGCACTTGCGTGCAAAATCAATGAATTAGACATACTAAAATTGCCAAGATTCAATTTTTGATTTTAGGAAAACTATTTGAATTCTTTATTCTAGTTAATAGTGCAGTATTTCTTGCTGGAATGGGATATCCTAAAGTCATAACAATTCATTTTTTAAAATCTAGCTTTACAACCTTATCAAAGCACATAATTAAAATTGCTGTAGACTTCATCTTCAATAGCACAAAAATAATATGGCAATGAAAACACTAAATCAAAATTATTTTGGAATTTGGAATTTTGTCTATTGTTATTTCATCCCGACATATTTAGGTAAAGCCATGACTAGCCAGTTCAGGGCTGTCCAAATAATTTAGTCCTGGAGCACGATCAAAAAGTCCTGTAGCACAGCACCTTTTGGTGACTGTGGTTTGGTAATAGCTATGAATATTGTCACCTGGTGCCACTACTATATTAGCAAATATTGACTTATTGTAATAGTTAAGACCGAGACCAATCAATAGGCAGAATTAATAAATGGAGTTCATCGGTTTTTAAATACAATTTGTGTTAATATAGTTCAAGTATTTGGTGTGTGGCACAGTTTGAAGCCCCCGTCGCACCAGCTGGTGCCACCATGTGACAGCTGGACACCGCTGCAGTTGTAAGTGGTGAAGACAATTTGATAACGCGTCAGTAACAACCACCTGACCCCAAGTCAATTTTTCCCACACATCGAGCCAGATTCAAACCCAGCCAGTGGTGAGAGACAGTTAACAGTCAGCATCAACACAACCCATGGAAAACCACAGCCTAACCCCAAGTCACTGGCTTCCTTCTAACATGCCCCAAGTCACTGGCTTCCTTCTTACATGCCCCAAGTCACTGGCTTCCTTCTTACATGCCCCAAGTCACTGGCTTCCTTCTTACATGCCCCAAGTCACTGGCATCCTTCTCACATGCCCCAAGTCACTGGCATCCTTCTTACATGCCCCAAGTCACTGGCATCCTTCTCACATGCCCCAAGTCACTGGCATCCTTCTTACATGCCCCAAGTCACTGGCATCCTCCTCACTTCCCCCAAGTCACTGGCATCCTTCTCACATGCCCCAAGTCACTGGCATCCTTCTCACATGCCCCAAGTCACTGGCATCCTTCTCACATGCCCCAAGTCACTGGCATCCTTCTCACATGCCCCAAGTCACTGGCATCCTTCTCACATGCCCCAAGTCACTGGCAACTTTCTCACATGCCCCAAGTCACTGGCATCCTTCTCACATGCCCCAAGTCACTGGCATCCTTCTCACATGCCCCAAGTCACTGGCAACTTTCTCACGTGCCCCATGTCACTGGCATCCTTCTCACATGCCCTGAGTCTCTATCCCGTTCTTACCTTAGAGGTGTCACCGATATCTTTGTGATCAAGGTTGACAGACATGCGGCTTATCTTGCTACTGGTGCTGGTGACGTCCGACCAGTAGACCATCTGCTCCTGCCAATCAAAATCCAGCGCTACAGCGTTCGTCAGATCCTTGGCCAATAGGGTGGTGTTCCCTGAGGCCACACTGATGTTCCGGATGTAGTAGCGTTCTGTTACAAGGAGGACTACTGGTTCATCTGTAGGTCAGAAATAAACAGAAATATATGTATGTACCCAATATATATATATAAACATATATATATATACATATATACAATATATATATATATATATATATATATATATATATATATATATATATATATATATATATATATATATATATACATACATATATATATATATATACATATATATATATATATATATATATATATATATATATATATATATATATATATATATATATATATATATATATATATATATATATATATATATTTTAAGGACAGTTTTTGGTAGTCTTCCCATTTGCATCACTACTTCAAGTATTTACCATAATACATTTTTCTTCTGAAAGTTATTACCGATATATACAGAGTTCTTTTTAGGAATTTTCCGCAGTCTGCCCAAAAGGGGATCTGAATTCATTTTTCAGTTTTCCTGCTAGTATTCCAGCTTGCGAGATGAGTAGACTTTTTAAGAGGCTTGGAATCTCAGGATTGCAAGGGAATCCTCATACAGGTTTTTTTGAAAACTTTTTAACCATTTATGCCTGGAGATCTTGATAAGTGTCATTAGGACCTGTGATGAGAATGTTTCCACCTGAAACAAGTCATCAAAATTGTCATGCTGCTTTTGGGCATGGAAGCATTAAAGGATTACCCCGTCTGATGCTGAGGCTACTTTCGTCCATAGCAGTAGGACGCCTCTTGAAAACCATCCAATCCCTGCCATGTTGGTATTCATTTAATAGCTCTCGCTGAGCACTCTCATATGAGTACCTATTTGCCAGGGTTTCAGTTATTTTTCAGTTTTTTTTGTTCTGGCATAATTAGCCAACGGCAGCACAAGGGTTTTAAGACCTGTACGTACCTCCGGCAGCCTTGCAGGACTTTTTGTTGGGCGCCAGCTTGAAGCCATCGGCACAGGAACAGTGGTAAGAGCCAACTTGGTTCTTGCAATAATGGGAGCAGGGAAAATCTGTCTCGCACTCGTTGATGTCTGAAAGAAACAGAAAGATAAAGATAGGAAAAATAACAGAAATCACTCTGTCAATTTTTTGTGACTTTGTAAATACATTTGAAAAAAGAAAAGAAAATAGACAGAATCTGTTTCTCATATACCTGTGACTGGAAGTTTATTTCTAAAAACATTACATATGTTTGAAAAAAGAAAAAAGAAATTAGAAATGGCTGAAATCACTTAATTAATTATTTGCCCCAAGACGATTAATTATGATTAAAATTCTAAAAAATGTATAAAGGTGAAAACATAGAAAAAATAATTGAACAAAGATATTGACACATATCTGAAAAATATATATTTGATTAGAATGTTAATTTCACCTTGTTTGTTTTACATAGGAAAGAGGGTTGCCATTGTTATTATTGTTATTGTTATTCTGGATTTTTGCACGCCGCTCATTGTAAGCTCTGTACAAAAAGGAGGGGGGGGGGGGAGCAGGGTCGAAAATTCTTCCCCCATCACTTCTATTACCTTCGCAAGTGTGTCCGTCGTCATGGAGCCTGAAACCCTGTCTACAGGTGCACCTGAAGCCCGGCTCCATGTCAATACAGTAATGATCACACGGCTTACGCGCCTCACACTGGTTTATACCTGAAAAGAGAATTACAAAATTTAGAATTTCAGAATTTGAAAATAGAATTTCAGTCTTCAGAGTTTCTTTTCTCAGCACTTATCTTCTTGGGACAATGTTGATATGTCCTTCTTCGGACGGGATCTTTACCATATTCTAAACAATACTTCCTACCTCTCAGTTACTTAAATTTGTTAAATTTAGCAGAGTCAACTTTTAAAAATTGACTAATAAATAGTGAACTGCCTTCATGTGGAGATGTCCAAGTAGCAGTTAAGTCAATTTCATAATGTAGATCAGTATCGGTATAACATATCCTAAACGTTACCAACATTTTCCCTATTCAATACCGATATTTGGTACTGGATGGAGCACCAGAACCAATCCCTTAATCCTTAAGCTGGTGGTGGCTCCAATACAAAAAAGCCAAAAATGGATGAAACCCTGGCATATCGATACTCACCTGAGGGTACTCAGCGAGAGTACTCAGCTATCCAATGAATACCAACATGACAGGTTTTAGATGGTTTTCAAAAATCTTTCTGTTCTTCTGTTTTGGGCAGAAGTATCCTTAGCATCTGAAGGGTTAAGCAGTATCAGTATCACAGATCCGGTATTTTCCTATTCCATATCCATATTTTGGTACTGCATCAAGTACCGGTAGCAATCCCTTTACTTACCACAGCAAATCTCTTCGGAGGCATCGCCGTAGTCCTGAAGTACCAGTCCCTATCTCTAGCTATTGCAATATTTTTGAAAACCCTTTAAACCCTGTTGTGTTGGTATTCATTAGAAAGCTCTTGTTAAGTACTCTCAGATGAGTACCCATGTGCTAGGTTTTCAGTCATTTTTCAGGTTTTTTGCCTCATTTTGTATTGACCAAACTAGCCACCACCAGCATAAGGGTTGATAGAGCCCCTTTTTATCTGGCTAAAGGACTATAGATATTTAGCAATATCAAAATTGAGAACTTACCGCAGCCGATCTCGTCGGAGGCGTCGGCGCAGTCGGCGAAGTTGTTACAGGCGAGCGTTTTGTTGATGCAGTCCTGGTTGTGGCACACAAATTGATAGGGGGCGCACTTGGGCGTCTGTGTCGCGCACTTGCTGCTGCTCTCGTCTGAGCCGTCCGGGCAATCCTCGACGCCGTTACACATCTGGCTGACGGGGATGCAGGCCCCGATGCCGCGCACGCCGATCTGGCACTGGAAGTTGTCCGGGCCACACGTCGGATACACTGAACAAAGCAATACGCAGGAAGAAATCGTTATTACCATCAAAGAGTAAAAAATTTGAATTTATGTGAAAACACTTTATTTGTATTAACCCACTCATGTCGGTAGCTCCCAAAGATGTCTTGACTATCTTAGGGATTTTTCTTTTTCATAATTATTTTTGAACAGAGCATTTTTGGGAAATATAAGAGGAGATATGTTGACTAAATTGAAGAAACAAAATCACCTCGAAATCTTTTTGAATTGATGCGGAACTCTGATGTTATTTTGATAATTATCATAGATTCAGATGACGATGAAGGGGGTATTTAACCCTATTAATGTTTAAGAGTTTTCAGTAATGATCTGAATAATAATATTACTTCTTCAAATATTTCACCGCCTATGCTTTTGCTTGCAAGATTTCACCAAAGTTATCAGGATGCTTTTGGCTGCCTCAAACATTATTGTATAACTAGTATTTTTTACAGGCATTTAATTTTCGATATTTTCGCGCTCGCCATGATAGCGCCAAAATAACATCCTTCAAATAAATATCTATATAGTGATAACCATATAATCTGATTGCTTGAATGGGCAAATTTAAAGTAGCAAAAATACCCTCCAGCTGGGCTGTAAAGCGAAATTTTAGCACTCCAAATTAAAGCTGTGTAGAGTAAAGGGTAAATAATAAGGTATGACTCACCACAGGTGTCGGGCTCGTCCGAGTGATCTCCGCAGTCGTTGTCATGGTCACAGTGGAATGACTGGCGGATGCAGCGGCCATTTTTACAGCGGAATTCATCCGAGTCACAAGCCGTGAGAACTGAAAATATCAACCACAGCAAAATAAATGCCACGGCTCTTCAAGATTCAATCATACTTTGAATTTCATAGAAGATTATTACACTCCATAAAGAGGGCTACATTTGGTCATGTCCAATAGAATACATCTACTTAAATCACACAGAAAAAGGGAAAATTTGATTTAATTCCTCTAAAAGAGGACAAGCTCAAGTCTCTGAGAAAAAGAGAGATATGACAAAATCTAAACTCATCAGAGATTCGATAAAAACTCGATCAAAAATAAAAATAGCAAACTTTGATCACATCTTATTGAAAAAGAGCAAGACTCATTGAAATGTATCAACAAATAATTGAGACTTGACTTATGCCCCTTAGAAAAAGACGGATATTCTAACTAGTTATAAGTTAGTTATGAGTTAAAAGTCACTGATAAAGAGCAAGTTTTCATTAAATCTTACAGAAAAGAAATCAGCTTTGATTGAATGTCACAATAAAAGATTGAGCCTCGACCAAATACCACATGAAATAAGTGAAATAAGACCAGATTTCATAAAAGCAGTGAGATTTTATTGATTCCCTCAAAAAAGGTGAGAGATTTAATCAAACCTTAAAGAAAAGAGCAAAAAATTGATCAAACCACACAGAAAAAGTGATAGATTTAATTGAATCCTATAGAACAAGAAACTAACCCATCCATGCCTGTTGCGCCCAAATTACTGAATTAGCCAGACTGTTTTGGTAAAAGCTCTCCAACAAATAAATTTAAAATTTCACAAAAGATTTGAAGGAGAAATGTTGTTTGGAAAATATCTAAAAACTCTTCTTCAAATATATTTCCAATTTCTGATTAATTGCGAAGCTATTCTCAAAAGTATGATAGAACCAGGCGACTCTTTGTAAAGGGGGATCCCTCAGATTTGAAATTTTGGTTTTTCGTCACATTTTCTGCCATTTTGCGGCTAAGTCATGACTAGCAAGTTGTAACTGGTGGAGGATACCGAGTACCCGCCTAACCCCCAAACCACTGGCAACTATCTGACATGCCCCGGGTGGGATTCAAACCCGGACAGTGGGGGATCCCTGGGCATGGATGGGTTAAACCAAGTGTACCCTGGGACTGACCACATCCGTGTCCTGCTTTCTCGTCCTCTCCACTGGTGCAGTCCATGTCCCCGTCACAGATCCAGCTGATAGGAATACAGCGGCCCGACTGGCACTTAAACTCATTCTCCAGGCACACACGCGCAGCTGAAACAATATACAGATACCATATACATAACGTCACAGCTGAGAGGAATACAGCGGCCCGACTGGCACTTAAACTCATTCTCCAGGCACACACGCGCAGCTGAAACAACACAAATATACTATAGACATAGCCGACAACGGGGAGAGAATATCTGAAAATTCATAGCAGAGGAAACAATGTACAAATACCATATACATGGTGCCCTTGCAACTGAAACACCCATTGCGACTACTGTATTGGCAATTTTTCCTATTTTTCAATGGAGGCCACCATTAAAATGATTAAATGATTTACTCCGATTACAACCAAAAACATGCATTCACTTACAGGAATTATAATATCCTCATACCATGTTATGGGAATTGTATTGAGGTGGAAACAATTCCATTATACGCTTAAAATTGACTTTTTAAGAAATTACTCACGACAAGACTTGTTTGAGGGTTTGGATGTCCAAGACGCCCTGCTGACTAAGACTATAGTCCTGCCAGTGCTACTTACTTTGGTTGCAGTGAGCGCCTTCGTCTGAGCCGTCAGGGCAGTCTGCCGAGCCGTCGCACAGCCACGGGCGCGGGATACACGTCTCGTTGTCCTTACACGACCACTGGTTCTCAGCACACGAGTACGCTGAAACAAAAAACAAACAGAAATTAGGGATAGGTAAACAAAACCAAATACTGCAATCGAATGGGAAAAAGTATTGTAGCGAGAAAGTTGAGTATTATATCATATTGGTGAAATTTTTAAAATCAACAAAATTGGCTAACTTGCTGAGAGGACGTCTGTGCGTGACGGGAGTCTCAATGTTGTCCATAACTGAAAGTTTTGAAGCTGACAGTGCAGCACCTCTCTCTCATCCCTCTCTCTCCCTCCCCCCTCTCTCTCTCTCTCCCTCTCCTCTCTCTCTCTCTTATCCCCTCTCTCCCTCTCCCTCCCCTCTCTCTCCCTCCCCCCCTCTCTCTCTCTCTCCCTCTCCTCTCTCTCTCTCTCATCCCCTCTCTCCCTCTCCCTCCCCTCTCTCTCCCTCCCCCCCTCTCTCTCTCTCTCTATCTCTCTCCCTCTTCCTCCCCTCTCTCTCCCTCTCTCTCTCTCTCTCTCTCTCTCTCTCTCTCTCTCTCTCTCTCTCTCTCTCTCTCTCTCTCTCTCTCTCTCCCATCCCCTCTCTCTGTCTCATCCCCTCTCTCTGTCTCTCTCTCTCCCCCCCCCCCTCTCTCTCCCTCCCTCTCTCTCTCTCTCTCTCTCTCTCTCTCTCTCTCTCTCTCTCTCTCTCTCTCTCTCTCTCTCTCTCTCTCCCTCTCTCTGTCTCTCCCTCCCCTCTCTCTCTCTCCCTCTCCTCTCTCTCTCTCTCTCTCTCTCTCTCTCTCTCTCTCTCTCTCTCTCTCTCTCCCTCCCTCCCTCCCTCCCTCCCTCCCTCCCTCTCCCTCTCTCTCTCTCTCTCTCTCTCTCTCTCTCTCTCTCTCTCTCTCTCTCTCTCTCTCT
>OZ012699.1:10060624-10092915 GCA_963942565.1 Maea johnstoni
TCTTTCTCTCTTTTTCTCTCTGACTCTTTCTGTCTCTCTTTCTCTCTTTTTCTCTCTCTGACTCCCTCCCTCCCTCTCCCTCTCCCTCTCTCTCTCTCTCTCAGTCAGTCTCTCTCTCTCTCTCTCTCTCTGTACTTACTGCAGTCCTTCTCGTCCGCGCCGTGTGGACAGTCGCGGTCCTTGTCACATTTCCAGTGTGATGGGATACACTGATTGGTGGTGGGGCAGCGGAAGCCATCATTGGGGCACGCCTTGGACGTGGTATCTGCAAGAAACGTACACAGAGTTAGTAATATAGACGCCTTCATGATGGCATCAAAAACAATTGGGGCAAGCTAGCCTTCAATGTTGTATCTGCAAACACAGGGCAGGGCAAGTTATGAAAATCACCAAATGATCATCAGTACTTCTTGCAATAGTTTCAATATTAGCCAATGTTCAAAATAAAGCCTGCATGACTAAATTTTCCAATACTAATTTGCACCACCACACCACCATCTAGTGGTAAAATTAGGAACTAGAATTATGATTTCCACTGCTGGGCCGTCCAGCTGGCTAACTTGCCGAATTCTGAATTGCAATCATGTATGACTATATATAACACCAATACCACCTTTTGGACATGAACAACTTAGTGGCTCGACAAGTGGTCAACCCTTGAACTTAAACCTTCCACCACCTGGTGGTCAAACCAAAAACTAAGTGTAATCCTGGATCCTCCGGGCCTGAACATTCCAGACTTACTTGTGGCGTTGGGGCAGCCCTGCTCGTCGCTGTTATCCCAGCAGTCGTTGCTCTTGTCGCAGCGCCAGCTCTTGAGGATGCAGGCCGTCGTCGTGTTACACGGGATAAGGTCGTTCAGGTTCATGCTGCGATCAGAGTCCAGGAAATAGCTGCAGTTCAATTCTGGAAAAACAAAGAAAACTTGAAAAACATGGAAAATAAATGCAAATTCGCAAACCCCAAATATTCCACTCATGCTACGACATCTCCTTGAGGAGTTGTCTTAAAAAGTATGAATTAAGCGTAATACATCTATATATTAACACCACGTTTGAGAGACCTTAGGAGGGGGTTATCCAAAATACATGCCCCAGCTGATGGCACGCTTTGCTTTCATGCAACTTGAAGATGGGCCTGAAAGGTTTCTATTTTTTATTTGATGGATTTTTAGAAATAGTGTCTCAAGTCCGGTGTCGCCTCCTATTTTCTGAACTACACACTACTGTGAAGCATGCGGATGTGAATGTGGGCTCAAAAATGATTTTGAACTAAACCCAAGCTGCGCATGTGGGCCTGCTAGTACAGCTCTTTTTTACTTTTTGAGATAATACCGTAACATGTACAATACTCACTGTCAGGACAGCCCATCTCGTCAGAGGCATCTCCACAGTCAGGGTCGTGATCGCAGCGGTACTTTGACTGTATGCAGTTCCCGTTGGTACATTTGAACTGATCCGGCTTGCAGGGACAGTAAGACTCGTCCGAGAAGTCGCCGCAGTCATTGACGAGGTTGCAACGCTTCGAGTCACGGATGCACTTACTGTTGTTACAGTGGAAATAGTTAGGAGGGCAAAGGCGGTGAGCTGAAGAGAGGAAATTATTGGTGTTTAGCTTGAAAACACATACTACACATAGAACTGAGAAACAAGTGGAGTTGGGATTACTTCTGAGTGTATATCATAATACACATAGAACTGAGAAACCAGTGGAGTTGGGATTACTACTGAGGGTATATCAAAACACATAATACACATAGAACTGAGAAACCAGTGGAGTTGGGATTACTACTGAGGGTATATCATAATACACATAGAACTGAGAAACCAGTGGAGTTGGGATTACTACTGAGGGTATATCATAATACACATAGAACTGAGAAACCAGTGGAGTTGGGATTACTACTGAGGGTATATCATAATACACATAGAACTGAGAAACCAGTGGAGTTGGGATTACTACTGAGGGTATATCAAAACACATAATACACATAGAACTGAGAAACCAGTGGAGTTGGGATTACTACTGAGGGTATATCATAATACACATAGAACTGAGAAACAAGTGCAGTTGGGATTACTACTGAGTGTATATCATAATACACATAGAACTGAGAAACCAGTGGAGTTGGGATTACTACTGAGGGTATATCATAATACACATAGAACTGAGAAACCAGTGGAGTTGGGATTACTACTGAGGGTATATCATAATACACATAGAACTTAGAAACCAGTGGAGTTGGGATTACTACTGAGTGTATATCATAATACACATAGAACTGAGAAACCAGTGGAGTTGGGATTACTACTGAGTGTATATCAAAACACATAATACACATAGAACTGAGAAACCAGTGGAGTTGGGATTACTACTGAGTGTATATCATAATACACATAGAACTGAGAAACCAGTGGAGTTGGGATTACTACTGAGGGTATATCATAATACACATAGAACTGAGAAACCAGTGGAGTTGGGATTACTACTGAGTGTATATCATAATACACATAGAACTGAGAAACCAGTGGAGTTGGGATTACTACTGAGGGTATATCATAATACACATAGAACTGAGAAACCAGTGGAGTTGGGATTACTACTGAGGGTATATCATAATACACATAGAACTGAGAAACCAGTGGAGTTGGGATTACTACTGAGGGTATATCATAATACACATAGAACTTAGAAACCAGTGGAGTTGGGATTACTACTGAGTGTATATCATAATACACATAGAACTGAGAAACAAGTGGAGTTGGGATTACTACTGAGTGTATATCATAATACACATAGAACTGAGAAACCAGTGGAGTTGGGATTACTACTGAGGGTATATCATAATACACATAGAACTGAGAAACCAGTGGAGTTGGGATTACTACTGAGTGTATATCATAATACACATAGAACTGAGAAACCAGTGGAGTTGGGATTACTACTGAGGGTATATCATAATACACATAGAACTGAGAAACCAGTGGAGTTGGGATTACTACTGAGGGTATATCATAATACACATAGAACTGAGAAACCAGTGGAGTTGGGATTACTACTGAGGGTATATCATAATACACATAGAACTGAGAAACCAGTGGAGTTGGGATTACTACTGAGGGTATATCATAATACACATAGAACTGAGAAACAAGTGGAGTTGGGATTACTACTGAGGGTATATCATAATACACATAGAACTGAGAAACAAGTGGAGTTGGGATTACTACTGAGGGTATATCATAATACACATAGAACTGAGAAACCAGTGGAGTTGGGATTACTACTGAGGGTATATCATAATACACATAGAACTGAGAAACCAGTGGATTTGGGATTACTACTGAGGGTATATCAAAACGGATGGCCATTGTCATTCATGCCAGTTACTATAAATGGTACAGGCTTTACCATCATAATCATCACTATCATAACAGTTATCAAGAAATATATTATCATTATTTATATTATTATTATCATTATCATTACTATCATTATTATGTTATCATTATTAGCATTATTATTATGATTATATTATTATTATTATTATTATTATTATTATTATCACTATTATTATTATTATTATTATTATTATTATTATTATTATTATTATTATTATTACTATTAATAGTAGTAGGAGTATTATCAAAATTATAATTATCATTATCATTATTATTATTATTATTATTATAATTATCATTATTATTATTATTATTATTATTATTATTATTATCATTATTATTGTTACTATCATTATCATTTTCATCATCATCATTACTATTATCAATAACATTTAAACAATCATCATAATTATCGCAATCATCAATATTGCAATTGTCATCATTATCATTATCATCTTTATGTAGATCTACTTACTGCAGTAGAAATGATTCTCGTCGGATCCGTCGGGGCAGTGGGATACGTTGTCGCAGGTTAGTTCCCAGGCTATGCAGGCGCCAATAGTGGAGACGCAGGAGAACGTATCATTACTGCACAGCAAATCATCTGAAAAAACAACAACATTTATTTTGAAAAAATAACTTTTTTAGTTTTGGGAATTTTTTGTACCACTCAGTGGTAATAAGAGCAAATAGTACATGGTATATAAAAAGTGTACATGTTGAGTACAAAGTTACATACAAAGTTTTCTGGGTAAAAGAGAGACCACAAATTACTCAGATTGATACCATAAACATACTTATCGTAATGCGGCATAATAAATTACTGAAATGTCATTGGAATTATATTGAGGTGAAAAAGTTCAAATAAATGCTTGAAATTTGCATTTTTAGTAATTTCTCAAATTTGTTTTTTGTTGGGGGGGGGGGGGGGGGGTTGTCCTGAGGGGTGATTTTTGAGGGTTTGGGTTTCCCTGCTGTCTAGGACTAGGAACATACCTTTCTTCCTGCAGGTCTTGCCGTCGGGGTTGAGGCGATATTCTCCGAGGCACGAGCAGGTGACGGTGTGATTGGCTGAGACAGAGCACTGCTGCTCACAACCCCCCTTCTCCGACCAGCACGGGTTCTTCGTACCTGAAGAATAAAACCAGTGCAGAACCACTCATTCAGTGTGTATATATATATATATGGGTTCCTCTAAATAACATGAATTAATAGTACCAGCAGAAAAATAGTCCCCCAAAAATGAATCAATGGTTATATATGACATGGCTTCTCAGACTAACACCAACTCCAGGACCCTGCAGACACAAAATCAATCAATGGATTTCTAGTACCAGTGGAAAATATCAGGGCAAAAATCGGTCAATGTTTATATATATATATATAAAATGGCAAAACACAATTAGTTTTAGGGTGTGTAAATTTAATACTTCCGCTGACAAGCTACGGGCGCCAAAACTGCTGCTGAGGTGGCAGCGTCCTCAGGGAAATTGAAATTGAAATGGTTCTAGGAATGAACAGGTTTGCTCGGCAATGAATGTATAGATAAAGCATCAAATATATTTTGACTGGGTTAAATAATGAATTCGGGCAGCACTCAGTCTTCTGTATCCTCCACCAGAAAAAAGTGTAAAACTAAAGATTATACACCTGTTTATAGCCCCACAAATAGGAAACACGGCAGGACCGCTTCAGAGAGGTGGATGAAGCCTGAGCATCATGCAGCCATTACTATTTACCTCGCGTCATAGCTTACCACAACTTGACTTTATGACATATGGAGGTGTTCTGAAGCGGCACCTTATGACTTATAAGTAAATAGTAATGACGGCATGAAAAGCTGTGTGTCCACATTTGATTATTAATCGATCATCGGTCGTTCAGATGGACCGATGATTGATCTTGAAAATTGTGACGGATTCTGAACGCTATAAATAATGACTTTGTCCAGCACTCACAGTCCTCGGTGTCCTCGGCCACGGCCACGATGCCCATGGGCTGCCGCGGGATGTTTCGCTTGAGCCAGCGCACGTCGCCGCCCGTCAGCTTATTGGCGGAGACGACCGACTCGAGAACCCAGTCCGTCCAGTAGATGAAGTCGCCGTACACAGCAAGCCCGAACGGATGCTGAGGTACGTTGGAGAGAACAACCTGAGGAGAAAGAAAAGTTTGGTTGGTGGTAGAAGATTTTTAAAATATAATACATAGTTGCTTTTTGTTCAATCTAAATAATAAACATAATACCTCCCCAATTGATTACAAATTCAACTTTGCGATGAATCATTTTTTAGACACGAGTGAAGCTTGACTCATTGATACTAACACTGCCCAGAACCTACAGCCTGAAATCTTGGTAACAACTTTCAGGCAGTAGCAGAGTTTTGAAAATAATTGAATGAGAAATGTCAACTCTCTGTGAAGTACTCTATACAATCATTCTATTTTCCAAGCTACTGCCAAAAGTGACATAAATCAAGAAGGCAATACATAGAGGAACACCTATTTAAAAATTAAAAGGGGAGTCTATCTCTCTAATAGACTAAGTCATTGTGATTGGATTTGCACAATCAATACATTGTTTGGTAAACATAAAGATTTTTATTTCGTATTTCATCACTTCTCCCTTAAGTCATTTGTACAATCATCCTTATTTCCAGGCTTTTTCCAAAAGTATCATGGATCCAGACAACAATATCTAAAGGAACTTTTAACTCTTCAAATGCTGAGGATTAACCTTCATCCAAAGCACAAGGATGCAAAGATTTTTGAACACATTTAAACACTGTCATGTTGGTATTCAAGCTCTTGCTGAATACTTCCGATGAGTACCCATATGCCTGGGTATCAATCATTTTTTAGGTTTTTTGCATCATTTTGTATTGGCCAAACTAGCCAGCAGCAGCATAAGGGTTTAAAGGGGAACTTGGGGAAAAACACATCATAGGTTTATATGAAAGTTCATGAACATAGATCAACATCTGTCATAAACAGAGAAGCCCTAGAGCTCCACACAAAGAGAAATCTCAAATTGCAATAAGTGAATAGCATCTCCATTGAGGCAGGGCAGCCGCCATCTTGGATCTGAGTCAACTCATGCTGCTGTAGTCTATGTAATTGGGTGGCAAGCAGCTTAGTGGGTGTATTAGATAAAGCCAGTAGCTCTGTCTAGAAGGTAGATATTTCACTGCTCTGAAGCACATTCAGGATGTTTAGGTATGCAAATCCCTACGACTTTGAACCAAGAGTGGCTGAAGGTGATCAGGTGGATTATATGGACATAGTTCAAGGTGTTGATGAATTTGATGGTCAAGATGTGAAAACAGAGGGCTGGCGCTTAAATAGCATGTTGTGGTGCACCTGTCAGACTTCTTTCCTTCTTTAAATTATCAGGCCTCTTCCAAAGGTATTCTTGACATTTCTTTTCTATAATCTTCATGAATATGTACACAATTACTAAAGGAAATGAAGATGATTGCTGTTCCCAGTACTGCTAGTCACTTCCTGTGTTTACTACCTTGTGTCCCATGGGGTCTAGATGTGTAATGCCAATTGGACAAGGTCAATTACCCTGTGTGTCCCTTTCCTTTACTTACTTTTGTTATTACCCTAGGGACCTAGACATAAGACAAAACCTCAGTTGTAACACAACTAACAAAATCCTGCACAGTCTATTCTCAGTGGATTAATAAAGACCATGTTGAGGTACCTATGAAAATTGCCATTCACCCTGAAAGTTAGCTGTTAGGGTTGCTAAAGTCTGTACATCAGATCAAAATAATGAAGAGTATGATTATTAATCATAAGTCATTAAGAGAAGGTTGGTAATAAGTAAATGAAAATGTCATTGATTCTATCATAAATAAAAGAAAGGGTCATTTGCAATTTGAGATATTTTGATTTCAACCTTCCTCTATATTGCAGTACTATTTAGAAATGTATTTCTTCCCAGTGAAAATGGGGTCATGACTGACTATAACCTTAGCTGTTTCAATTTTGTAAGTTAGGGAATGATATTTACCCTTCTCATGCTGGCTTAATATTAAACATTTAATGCATACACCTGAGCTTATATTCGTTGAGCAACTGAATGAAGGTAAATCATGTTGAGACTAGTAAATGTATACCAATAAAGTAAATAAATCCCGAAATTGATAAATTGCAAGAACACTTCTGCTTGAAATAAGAGATTTATGAAAATTGGTTACCAGATATTATACCCTTGAAGAAAGTAAGACTAGATGCAATAGGAGTCGCATGGCGCATGATAAAAGGTGTATCAATTGTGACTGTTTCTTTTTTGAAGAAGTGTGAGAGATTATGCACACCTATTTCACAAGTACCCAAACCTTCTAAAAAAGCATCCCTCTTCAGAACCTTGTTAACTGTACTCTGAAGTTATCCTGACTGCAGTGTGTGATTCCTGACATAATCCTCGTCAGTGAAGTGGTCTGAACATACATATGCATACTTCAGGACAGGTGGGTTTAAAAGTTTCATGGATGCTAACCACTGTTTTTGTCTAAATTTACTACTAGGAAATCTATGAAAGCTTTCTCCACTACCGTGTCTTTTTTTACAGCCAATTGCTGCACATGATTTCACCATTTTCTTGTTTGATATACGTTTTTTTGCAACTTGTGCAGAAAGCTCTTGTCAGGAGCACTGCTGTTAGATACACTGCCCAGAGGTAGCTTGGAGACAGGATGTGATCCCTGCCACCCAATTGTGTCACAGCTGATAGCACTTGAAAAACATGGCCGCACCCAGTGGCTGGCAGAGGCTGTCCAGGAGGATGACAATACGCAAAAATCTCCCCTCACGGGATCACTGAGAGAAAAAGAATGGTAGCATCCTGTTCTTGAAGTGTATTACTTTCATATAAGCTGATATGTTTGTGAGCCTTTAGGGCCCCTTTAAGCATGAATGGGTTTAGTATTGTACCCACCACGCGATTGGTGCCGTCGAAGTTGATTCTCTCAATCTTGTCAAGCCTGGCATCGGCCCAGTAGAGCTTCTGTGCCTTGTGGTCGATGGTGAGACCGTTGGGAGTGCGGATCTCTGTCGTGATGACCGACTGCATGTCCCATCCGCTCATGTACGCACTCTGGATCTTAGGCGCCTTGTCGTTCCAGTTAGTCCAAAACATGCGGCTGAAATAAGTAAAATGGATTATATGTCTCAGAGAGAGGTGATGAGTGAGAGCTGCAGATATGGACTAGATAGCCCTTCCAATGCTGAGGCTACTTTCATCCAAAGCACAAAGACGCAAAGATTTTTGAAAACCATCTAAACCCTGTCATGTTGGTATTCATTGGGTAGCTCCTGCTGAGTGCTCTCATATGAGTACCCATTTGCCAGGGTTTAAGTAATTCTTTTAGGTTTATTTGCATAATTTTGTATTGGTCAGATTAGCCACCAACAGCATAAGGGTTAGTGTACAATAACAATAGGCCCAGTATGCAGTACAATCATGCTTGTGTTGCCTGGTGTTTGAAGTTAACCAAGACGTGACTAAGAATCTGAAAGTCGCCTTGGACTTTCACGCCAGCAGTGTAATCAAGGGCTGCAATCAGATCATGAAGGGTTGAAACGCCACATTTTCTAGTGCATCTACTGGATTCCTGCTGTGACCCGTAAACCAGTCCACCCCTCAAGATCTGCTCCAAGCGGCTCCCTTCGTTCTGGTATGCTTCAACAGAATTTTTAACAATACTGCTTGCCTCCAGGGGACCTTATTTTGCTAAATTAACCATCGGTTAACTTCAGAAATTTGCTAATAAATAGTGAACTTCCTTCACATGGAGACGTCGAAGTGTCAATTAAGTCAATTTTACATGTATTTCAAATCTTTAACGATACAATAATTTTTCCCATTTGTTAATGGTATTTAGTACTGTATTGAGTACCAGTACCAATCCTTATTCACCTCTGGTGCATATAAATATACATATATATATATATATATATATATATATATATATATATATATATATATATATATATATATATACATATACATTATATATATATATATATATATACATATATATATATATATATATATATATATTTATATATATACATGTATATATATATATACATACTGTAGAACACGAAATTCACGCGTGTCCCAAGTATAGCGAATTGGGGAGTTTTGCATCATAACGTATCTTTATGTTAGCGAAGATAGCCGCCGCTGACAGCGCCAGTACAGTAATAAAAAAGTACAGCGTTTTTATATATAGCGAAGCGGAACCACACGCTAAGTACGCTATATATAAACACACGCGGAAATTTCGTGTTCTACAGTATATATATGCATATATATATATATATATATATATATATATATATATATATATATATATATATATATATATATATATATATATATATATATATATATATATATATATATATACATATATATATATATATATACATATATGTATATACATATATGTATAAATCGTATTGCTCACCTCTGGCAGGTGTCCAGGACTATGTCTCTGGGATGGTCCTCAGGGTCGAGCTGAAGGACCTTCTCGACCTGCGGGTCGTTGCGGACTTTGCTGCGGCTGATTCGGCTGATGGAGGAGTGGGTGTAGCTCGTCCAGTAGAGCTCTTCAAAGAAGGAGTCGTAGGCGAGGCCCTCTGCCGATCCAACGTCTGGAGAGAAAAAAAAAAAAAAAGAAGGAGTAAACGAGGATTCATAGAAAACAAGGTAGATCAAACTTTTTAGCACACCAGTCTGCATTTACTTTATACTTTATAGCAATAACATCACTTCCAAAGAAACAACCATAGGCAAGGCTTTCTGTCCATCAAACGTCTGGTGAAAAAAAGAGAATAAATAACTAAGGAATAAGAAATGAACTAGGATTCTTAGAAGACTTTGGAAGCCCCACCTTTCTCGACAATGACGGAGTAATTTTTGCCGTCGAAGCTGACGGCCTGTATGTTGGCCTTCTGTATGTCGCTGAAGTAGATGATCTTGTTCTTGTAGTCGTAGCTGAGGCCGATCACGTTCTTCATATAGGTGGCGTTGGAGATGGGCTCGTGCGGCGCGTTCTTGCTGTCGAAGTCGAACATGTGCAGACTCTCCAGGCCGACCACCTTAGAGTAGAGCAGGAACGCTTTGTAATCTGGAAAGAGATAGAGAAAAAAAATGTTTTTAATTTTTGCATAAAAACATGTTTTATTCAAGGCATTGTAATCTGGAAGGTGATAGAGCAAAAAAAGCTTTTTTCAACTTCTGGATGAAAAGCACGTTTTATTCAAACATATTTTCAAATTTCGGATGTGGAATCCACAAATTTAACCGCTTACCTGTGAGACTACTAATTTTTCCATAATCCTTATTTTTCCTTTATATCAATTAATTTCTTTAAATTTCACCTTAAAATTGTGGAATCCAGCTTATCTGTGAGACTTCCGTTCACATTAGGTAAGACCATGGAATTGAAACATCAAGCTGTTTCTATGGTCAAAGAAGGGGAATACCTAAGGGGAGTACTTACGTTCACACTTAGTGCCGTTAGTGAGCTGGCCGTGAGCGCAGGCGCACTGGACGCGGTTTCCGGTGTACAGACAGAGCTCATCACATCCACCATTGTCAATGGCACATGGATTGGTGCCTGGAAAAAAAATCACAACAAAATCAGAATTCCTAAATCGTCAAATATCATTGTGTACTTCCATACCTACTACGTGTCAGTATTGTCTGACATGCCAGCTGTCAATTTTGTTTTCCAAAAAAAGCATCTCTACTGGGAATACATAGGCAAAGTATTTCTTTAGGAATTGGCACCGTTTAAACTTTCATGATATGATGCGATATTAATATTTCCTTAATGATACGATACCTTAGCAATACTTTCAACAGTACTGCCTGCCTCCCAAAGACCTAATTTTGTTAAATTTATCACTGTCAGCTTTGGAAACTCCTTTCATGCAGAATATATATAATATATAAATATATATATATATATATATATATATATATATATATATATATATATATATATATATATATATATATATATATATATATATATATATATATGGCACCATCGCCTAATGTCCATCTCTCTCTGTTTGCACTATATTAAAGTATTACTTACCTAATTGTCTTTTGGCATCAAATATCTTCAGGTCGAGGAGATTGGCAACATTGCGCTTAACTACAGCCACATCCTTTCCTGTCCGCTTGTTAACCCTTAGGATACTGTTAGACCCACTACAAGTGTACAAATATATGAAATATTACAACTCTAAAATAATATTAATAAAGAACATATGAATATAAATATTCACCATACATTTTCAAAAGAACTTATTTTGCTTGTCTATCATTTCACAACAAAATTAGATAGTTTATAGCAAAAATGCAAGCACATATCTAAAAGCATTCATGCAATATTGTTCCGGATTGATTGTACAGTTTGATTGGAATTTTTAGGACAAAAGATTATGAAATCATTGACAAATTTGCTGCAAAATCATATATAGCTTTGTGTCCGTATCCCAAAATATACAAAGGCATAAATGATAAATGCAAAAGACCCCCCAAAGAGTATCGAGAAGTTTGCAGTAGTAGAGAGGGCTCCCACAACAGGCGGCCATTTGTTTTTGATGTGCTGCTTATGAAAAAGGGAATTAACCTTTAAAAGGTAACCATTACTATACAACACACCAGTCCTAGAGAATTACGTTTTTTTTAATAATTCATTTTCAGATTTGAAATGGTGCAGTTGCAAATGGTGTCAGATTGGAATCTTTATCAATCAAAATTGAAACTGTTACCAATTGTGATTCCGTATGTGGAAGGTTCATCCCAAAGCATATCATTTTTGCATAAGATATGCCCTGGACACATTTTGATAGCCTTGAAATTAATCTTAATATCAAGAAAAAAAGTTTCTTTAAGTGAGGTCTGGCTTCTAGAGACGCAAAACAATCTCCTTTGCATAAAACATGCTCTGCAGGCACCAACATAATTCTTAGAACCAATTTACCATGCCGGGCAAGTTATAAGTGATTTTTACTTACCCGACATACTTTTTTGACTTGCCCGAAATAAGTTATAACATATGCTAGAAAGGCACGTATTGTTTATACTGGATTAAAAGAATTGAAAACATTTTTCTTTCCAGCTGTGTTGCATTGTTTGCATATTTCTGGATATCTCGGCCATTTGCTATAAAAACAACAACATGTGTTTTGTGAAAACTAAAGTGTGAAAACTAAAATGTACTAGCCCAAACGCCCTTTTTTCAAAAATTCACTTGCCGGGGCAAGCGGGCAAGTACTTATGTCGGTCCCTGCTCTGAATACATTACTGAAGCCTTAACACTAATTTCATTATCAATATATATTTGATGTCCCAGAGTCCTTAACCCATCTATGCCTGTAGCACCTCAAAAATAAATAACATCCCCATAAGCATAATATCAGATATCTGACTAATTCGCCCATTTATACTCTAAGTGGCAAAAAGTAGCCTGAGAGATTTACTGAGATCTTTCAGGCTAAAGCATAGTTAGGAAAATATTTGTAGGAGGAAAGATAATGAGAAAACCACCAACAACTCTCCTTCAAATATTTTATAGATTAATTAAACAAGTTATTGTCAAAATTATCGTAGATTCCCCACATGCATAGTAGTATCAAAAACATGCAATAAATAACTTATTGCTATCATGCGCACCTGTCAAAACTTATCACATCTTATATATATGTTGTTTAACCCATTCAAGCATGCAGTAGCAAAAACACTTTAACAGTCGGCCATTTTTTTCAAAATGTTAACCCGTTCACACCTGGGTTGTATGCATGATCTGACATGTAAATAAGAATCCTCATAACTAAGCAATAATTTGAGAAATATTTGATTGAAAGTATCTATTCCTATTTTGTTTAGCAATTAACTTTTTCTCTAATTGTTGAGATTTGTTCAAAGCTGTATGGCCATATATATGCAATTCATGTGCAAAAGGGTTAATCAGGACTGATTTATGGACTCAATATATGACAGATATAGGACTTGTTGATTATTTAGTCCTAGTTCAGAGAAACATGTTGTGCTGATTGCAAATTTCTCAGTAGGAGAATGTTGGGTTCATGCACAGTGCGAGGACGTGAATATTTGTGGGACAATGGTGAACATGACGCAACTGGGTGCTTCTCGGTCGCATGGCAAACTCTGGTGCTGCCACCTGGCAGCCAAAAACAACATCATCATATCACAAATGCCAACAACTGAACTTGTGCGCAGTGATGTAAAATACATCTGAAAACAGGAAACATGGCCGCCATTTTGGGAGCTGCAGGAACTTCGATGCAATGAGCCCTTCAGACCTTTAACCTTTAACCTCATTTGACCTCTGATGGACAAGATTATGTCATATCTTCCTTTGCACACTTTTTCATTATAAGGGGACATGACTTTCCATCATTTGGCTTATCGAGGATTAGCCAACCCATCATGGCTGTCAACACCCAATCAGAAGCCAAAATAATACCCCTTTGACCAATCAGATGATAGCTCGATTCCCCTTCAGCCTATCATGGTTTTGCACAGCCAATCAGAGGCCAGTTTCCCAACCAATCATGGCTTAGATCAACCAATCAGAGCCTAGTTTTCAAACCCATGATGGCTTAGATCAACCAATCAGTGGCCAGTTTTTAAACCTATCTTGACTTAGATCATCCAATCAGAGGTCAGTTTTCCAACCTATCATGGCTGCGATTAACCAATCAGAGGCCAGTTCTCCCAACCCATCATGGTTTTGAACCGCCAATCAGAGGCCAGTTCTCCCAACCCATCATGGTTTTGAACAGCCAATCAGAGGCCAGTATGATTTTACTTCTACATGTCCCACCAGTCCCCTAGTGACCCATTGCATCTCTATTTCCGCTGCTATTGACCAATCAGGCGCAATTGCTGTAGGTATCAGTGCTGCCACCTATAGGTAGGATAAATAGTCTCACCTGCCGTTAGTCTTTCTACAAAGCAAAACGGTCAAAGCCATTCATAAAACATGATCAACCAAAACAAGAAAAGAGAGGGCAATTTAAGCTTGTATTACTTCATGCAAGCACATTTTATCTACTAAATCCATTCATGCCTTCAGATCCACTTAGGCATAGCATAAAAGTGAAAAAATATTTGTAAATAAGCTAAACCCCATCATGTTGGTATTCATTGGAAAGCACTTTCCGAGAACTATCAAATTTATAAGTACCCTATGTCATGTTTTCAGTCATATTTCAGCATATTTTGCATAATTTTTTTTTTCGCCAATTTTGCCAACAGCAGTGAAAGGGTTAAAAATAATCCTTAGCCTGGTTACAAGAAGAATGCACATATTTACTGAAAATTTTGTCTGTAACTCCCCAAATAGAGAACTATTTTTGAAATAATTGGATTGATGAACTCTGGTGAAAACGACTGAATACTTGTTTACATCATATTGGTGAAATAAGTATAATTGTTTTTGTTTACTGAGGTCAGGCTAGTAACTTTCACATGATACTAGCCCTATCAGGCCAATGAAAGTATTCTAACTGTGGGGGGTACCTTAAACATTGATACAATGAAAGAAAACTAAATACACCTAGACTCTATTCTACATTCTCATATAATTTCAAATGCTCACATTTTAGCCCAGTAGACATCGAAATAGTTCAATAAATAAGCAGGCCCTATAGGGGAAAATGCATATGTTCCTTTGAACATTGTTACAATGAAACACGACTACAGAAACCAAGAAATCGATTCCGTATATTAAATTAGTGTTTAGTTATTCATAAAACTCACATTTCCGCCCAATAGACGTGATCCTGGAATACAGTGAGGGCCTCACAGTCCGTCATATTCGTCCGCAGGAGGACTGTTTTCGCGGTTCCGTCCAGATTGATGGACCAGAGTAGATCGTCCTTCTTATCGCAGTAGTAGAGCTTCTCCGCGTCATAGTCGATGGTCATCGCGAGGACCTGCTGACCAGTCAGGTTCAGGAACAGGCTGCGGTCACTGCCGTCCAGATTCGCCACCTCAATCTTGTGGTCGTCCGCACTGTTCAGCCAGTACATTTTGCTGGAATAGAAAGCAGGACAGTTTTGACCAATCAGGTAATTCAAGGGTATCTAACTGTACCATAGTCACACTAGAGTGCTTCAAAGACTTCAAACATGGCTTATCCTATTAGTACCGATATGAAAGATTTATTTCTCGACGTTTTCGAGTAAATTTACCCCTCTAAATGGCAGAGTGGCAATATTGCCGGCCTGAGTGCAGGGAGACATGGGGTCAAGAGTTCAATTCCAGGCTGGGGCGAGTCGAGACTCAATGGCTCAGTGGCAAGATTGCCGGCCTGAGTGCAGGGAGGCATGGGGTCAAGAGTTCAATTCCAGGCTGGGGCAAGTCGAGACTCAATGGCTCAGTGGCAAGATTGCCGGCCTGAGTGCAGGGAGGCATGGGGTCAAGAGTTCAATTCCAGGCTGGGGCGAGTCGAGACTCAATGGCTCAGTGGCAAGATTGCCGGCCTGAGTGCTGGGAGGCATGGGGTCAAGAGTTCAATTCCAGGCCAGGGCTAGTCGAGACTCAATGGCTCAGTGGCAAGATTGCCGACCTGAGTGCAGGGAGGCATGGGGTCAAGAGTTCAATTCCAGGCCAGGGATAGTAGGGGTTCCTCGATAAACTGGGGCAACCACCGAAAACCTTCATTTATTACACTTTACTTATACTTTACTTTTACTTATTACACTTTACTTCATATCATCGTTCATGCTATCTTATTGTATGCATACACAAAAAAAGCTCTCCTTCTTATATGTCTGAGCCACCCTTTAAAAAAGGAGTGGCGAAAAAAAAATGTTTTGGAGCAGACTTACCCCTTGGTTGGATGCAGTGCTATAGGACCTGGCCGCTCCGTGTCAGACAGGAGCACGTATCTGTAACTCCCGTTCAGGCGGGCAACCTCGATGATGCCCAGACTCAGGTCCGACCAGTAGAGGTTGCCCGCGATCCAGTCCACGGCCAAGCCCAGCATTCTGACGGGCCCGTCCGTGATCACGTCCGCCCGCGCTGACAGGTCACGCTTGATGCGCGTGATCTTGAATGTTGATTGGTCAACCCAGTAGATGTAGTCATCGGCTGAAAAGGAAGAAATCATATAGTTATTGTGGTGTTTTTCTTACTAAAATCCTCAAACTAATGCTTCACTACTACTACTACTACTACTACTACTACTACTACTACTACTATTACTACTACTACTACTACTACTACTACAACTGCTACTACTACAATTATCATTATCATAAGTATTATTATCATTATTATTATTATTATTATTATTATTATTATTATTATTATTATTATCATTACTATTATCATTATCATTATCATCATCATTATCACCATTATCATTATCATCATTATTATTATCAGTATTAGTATCATTACTATTATCATTATTATTATTATCATTATTAGTATCATTACTATTATCATTATTATTATCATTATTACTATCATTACTATCATCACTATTACTATTATCATCATCATAATCCTAATAATTGTATGTGCTACGGAGAGCAGTTTACCTGCATGGAAGTCTATGGCCCTGGCGATGGCGATGGTGGATATAGGTGGCAGGGCGTCAGCTTTGGACATGTCGCTGCCCATAGGAATACCAGAGATGTCGGACGTGGTCGAGTACATCAGGAACGACGTGATCCCTGGAAAAATACAAAAATAAATGAACATTGTATATAATTGAATGGAAATATTTTATTTTATCTACTTTGAAGAACACTTTTTAACTCTGTGGCCTGAAGCATAAAAATATGATCCTTAAATCTGAAGGTCACAGAGAATGCAAATCCTATACTTGACTGTGTTGCCCTCATGAAATAAAGAGTATCATTATTATTCATCATCACTGAAGACTTGGAGCGAGACAGTGAAGAGTGTACTCAGTTCAAAAGAATAGTTTCAGGAATTGAATGTTGTTAATGGATCTTTCATACTTTCGAAAAAAAAAACTTCGGAATGAAGCTTTGTTTCAAAAAATATTTGAAGAAAGATCTAGGTCCTGAACAACTTTTCTTCAAACATTTTCTAAATACTGCTTTTGTTAGAGAGAAACCATCAAAACAACCAGGCCATTTCGGCTGCTACAGTAATGAACACCAGAAATTCAAATACTTCGCTAAAAAATCATTTTTATTCGAGTTGATATCTGCTCTAATTATTTCTTAATCGGACTTCAATAATGAAGGAAAGTGAAATTCTACAAAAAATATTGATCATGACTAAATTTTTCTGTAATTTCTTTCACAACAAAAATCAAAATATTTCTTTTATATTATGTGCCCAAGGATATTATCAATGAAATATAAGAACATAAATTGTGTCAAACCTTTATTGAATCTAGGAAGTCGTTTGCAATAACATATGTACTAGAAATCCACATTATCGCTCTTTCTGTCCCATCCCCCCTTGAAATTGTGAAGATGTCAAAAAAAACATGTTAAGAGTATTTGATCTCTCCCGATTCTTAGCTTTCATAAAATATACCTTCTATTGGGGCTTTCTCATACAAAGACCAAAGAATTAGTGAATCCTTACATGGAAGTCTCACTTAAAGAACAAAGGTCCCCCCCCGCCCTAAATGGTAAGTGTTGTGATCTTACCTTGGCAGTATGTTCCCTTGATGTCGAGTTTGAAGCCGGCGGTGCAGTGGCAGACCTTGGTGGTGGCCGTCACAGGCAGGCAGAGCTGGGAGCAACCTCCATTGTTCACAGCACACTGGTTAACAGCTGAAACACACATGGCAATTAGCATATCATCATCAGGCATCATCATCCATCATAGAAGATCAGTTACAAAAGGAAAAATGTAGGTGTCTAATCAATTGGACAAAAATAACATTTTTAGTTATATACATTTTGTTTCCTTTTATAGAATAGTTGCTTAACCATTTGACCATAGAAGTATTCTTAAATAGACTACAAAAACGAAAATGACATGATATTTTTGTACTGAATTATTTTACTTCACTTTTTCTGAATGGGGACTAGACCGCTGTAATATAGGGGTAGCTGGAGAGTTTCGTCAGGTATGTTACATTAAACACTCACTATCATTATAATCCTGATAGACGCGTACAGCCGTGACCTTGGGGGTGCTATCGCGAAGGACCTTGAACCCTGAGCCGTCCACGTTGACCATCCTCAGCGACGTCTTGTCGGCGAAGTAGATCTTCCCATCATGCACTGCCAGTGCTGCGGGTTCCTGCAGGATTTTGTTTCCCTCGTTGCCATTGGCGATGGTGGTGTTGCATACAAGGGAGGGGTATTCGCAGTGGTTGATTGTGTAGGTGTCGCCATCTTGGTTGATCCAGTAGAGACGCTTCGCCCTCAAGTCAATCGTCAGACCTAGAGAAAACACAATTAAAAAGCAATTATTAAATGTATTTATCAAAAAATGCAAAACATGGAATATTCACAGGCATGCTATAATTGAAAATGGAAAATAATGTAGGAAAATCCCAGAGCAGAAGGAAAACTTCTTTTTCGAATCGCATATATTCCAAGACAATGCACACAAAAAACTATGGAACTGGCCTGTGCTCTTTAACCACTCCTTTCAGTTAATTTTCTTTTATCCTGTAAACTGTTTGATCAGCATTGAAAAATAGCAGAGCAGATGATTAATACACACACACACACACACACACAGTCATATATATATATATATATATATATATATATATATATATATATATATATATATATATATATATATATATATATATATATATATATATATATATAATTATATATATATATATATATGTATATATATATATATATATATATATATATATATATATATATATATATATATATATATATATATATATATATATATATATATATATATATATATATATACATATATGTGTGTGTGTGTGTAAAAATAGTCTCTACAAGTACTTACTTTTGATGGTCTTTCTGTAGGTGTCTGAGATGTTGAGTATCCTCTTGTACGTGCCATCCATGTTGGCGGAGAAGATCTGGGTGCTGCCCTTGGTATCCACATCAA
This sequence comes from Maea johnstoni, assembly GCA_963942565.1. Taxonomy (NCBI): domain Eukaryota; kingdom Metazoa; phylum Annelida; class Polychaeta; order Spionida; family Magelonidae; genus Maea; species Maea johnstoni. The sequence continues at coordinate 10,080,143 of OZ012699.1, forward strand.
CCCAAAACAGGTCACTGAAAGTCAAGGTCAAGGGTATGGTTCAAGGTCAATGTCAAGGGCATGGTTCCAAGTAAATGCTCCCATAAGTTAAGGACCAAGGATTTTGAAAAAGGGCATTACATTGAGAAAAGGTATGTAGTAGCTTACGATTTATTAGCTAAATTCCTGAAGCTGACAGTACTAAATTTATGAAACAAGGTCCCTGGTCTGCATCATTTTGTTTTGACCAAATTAGCCACCAGCAACTAAAGGGGTTAACCCTCCTACTTTTATCTAAAGCACAAGGATGCTAAGATTTTTGAAATAACATCTAAACCCTGTCATGTTGGTACTCATTAGCTCTCACTCAGAGTACTCTCAGATGAGTACCCATGGGTCAGGATTCCAGTCATTTTTCACCTTTTCTGCATTATGTTGGATTGACCAAATTAGCCACCAGCAGCAAAAGGGTTAATACAAATTATTGCCAGGATTAAAAATAAACAATCAAAGTCCTCTCACCCGTTTCCCGGGTCCACCACGAGGGACCTGGGCTTGATGAGTCCCTCGGTGATGATCTTGGTGCGGAAGGCGCCCTTGAGGTTGGCCACGGAGATGCTGGCCTTGCCCTGGCCCATGGACGACGAGAAGGAACTGAAATACATGTTCTGGGCCACCCAGTCTATGGCAAAACCCTGGGGGTTGTCGATCTCTGGAAGACAAAACAAACCATAAGTTACATTGAATACATACTACAAGTCATATATATATAAGATAAACGCTGTTCATACATTCTCTGAAAATCAAAACGAATCATATGCTACATCGAATATATTTAATTGAATACATTATTATCACTATCATCATTATCATTATTATCATTATTATTATTATTACTCCTTACCGGAGTCAATGATGGTCTCCATGTCTGTTCCTATCAGGCTGGCACTGTTGATAACCTTTAGTGTCGAATCTGTCCAGTAGAGGCGCTGTCCCTTAGCGTAATAATCCAGGGCTGTTGGTTCGTCAACATGGTTCCCCGTCAACGAGGGGATCACGTTATAATAAGCGTTCTTGAAGTCCACGCCACGAATCTCATTGCTCTTGGCGAAGAGAAGGAAGGTACCATCCCCTGTTGAAAGATAAGTGTATAAATCAATGTCAATAACAACATCACACGGTTCCCCATAAGGGAAAAGATCACACCATAATAAGCATTTTTAAAGGAAATGCCACAAATCTCATTACTCTTACCCCCGGTAAACATTCTCCAACTTCTCATAAAAATTTCCCAATCTGATTAGCTCAGCCAATAAGCATGCATTACAAAGAGATACTCACAGTCACAGGTTTTTCCGTCGCTCTTGAGTTTCTTGAGGTGTGGGCACTTGCAGCCCACTGTGTTGTTGAAACTGAGCAGGCAGAGATCTGAGCAACCGCCATTGTTGACGGCACAGGGATTTGGAGCTGAAAAATAAGGGAATACAGTAAATGTTATTACAATATAACGTACATTTTAACTTAAATTACACTTAATTACAAATGAAAAATAACAGAATACAATATAAATGTATCTTAATACAATGAAATGCATATCATATTACACTATAACTAGTTAGAAATTGAAAATAAGAGAATATGATATAATATTTGTTATCACAATATTATATATATATATATAATATATACCATATTACAATATAGACTTTCTAACAAAAATGAATTAAGAGAACAAAATGATCTGTTATCACAAATAATGTACATCAGTTTACAATATACCCTTTACAACAGATGCAATTGCAGTTAACCCATTCATACCCGTATCAGCCAAAACTGCTACTAGTCAAGTAGATCTCCAGGTATGAAAGGGTTAAAATATATGTACATACATACATACATACATACATACATACATATATATATATATATATATATATATATATATATATATATATATATATATATATATATATATATATATATATATATATATATATATATATATATACAATATGGCCTATTGCAGTGAAGAAAGAAGAGGTTGTGCTGAAGAACTCACCTTTAGGCTGTCTCATAGGATGGTACACATGCAGATCAAAAGGCTGGGTCACGGTTCTCTGTATCACTTTATGGTCATCACCATTCCACTTTTTCGCCTGAGTGAAAAAGAAAACAATATTTAGAGAGGACCATAATGGCTTATGAATTTAACTTTGAGCACCATAACATTTCTGGAAATCTGTTGCTTGAGGGAAAGCCTAGGAGATCATTCATCTCTGGTAAGTAGTGTTAAATTCAGTACGAGCGTCATTTTTAGCATGGATTTTCTGGACTTGAAGTTTTGGATGGGACAAGGCAGCAGAGGTTACTACCCCCCCCCCCCCCCCCCCCCCCCAAAAAAAAATTGGGGTTATGCCCTAAGTATATGGTACTAATATGGTGATAACTAGGTAAAAGGATAATAATAAATCACAATTGCACCACGTTTGAAATTTAGTTAATCATCACTTTTTCTGTTGTATCATGGCTAAGTTGGGACTAGCCAGTTATTTGAGGTGGAGGAAACCAGATAACCTAGTCAAAAGCCAACCTAGGGATGCAAGACACTGACAACTTTTTCACATGCCTCACCCTAGATTCAAACTTAGCTGTGGTTGAAGATATTGGTGACAATGCCTAATAGAACATATGGCAATTGAGGCAGGCCACAGAACAACCTAGCTTCAACCACTTCTTAGTTAATATAGAAAATATATCAATCTTTTTTGTAAGGGTCTTGGTACTAGTGTTGTTCCGATTAATCAATTAATTATTTTTGAAGATTATTTGCATATGATTAAAAGGCATACTGTCTGTTTCACCTATCTATATTCAATCAAATGATATACTTTCTGTGTTTCCATTATTACCTTGTTTCTGCAGGTATTATCCTGAAATTTCATGAAACAAATGCACATACATGATGTGTGATGCACATGGGGAAGGGTCAATGTATGAAAAACATCACCAAATAAAAGCTGATCATCGATCACTCTGGTAGGACGATGATCAGTCCTCAAAATCGGTACCGATTCCCAACACTAGTTGTTACTTACCCTAACTAGGGCATTGGTCCTCCAGTCCGTCCAGTAGACGTAGTTGCCAAATAAGGAGACGGCGAAGGGGTGAGCGAGGAACTCCTGTCCGCGCAGGATCTCATGGTGGTCCTCGCCGGAGTACTTCACACTGTGGATCGAGTCAGACCTGAAATCATACAGGACCGCAAGTCAGCACGTGAAACACACAGACACAAATCACTATATATATTCATATATCAATATATATATATATATATATATATATATATATATATATATATATATATATATATATATATATATATATATAATACCACCATTAAAAATGGCCTGAACATTTTGACATTTATTTCAACATTTAAAAAAAAATATTCTTATGATAAAAGTTAATCCAAAACTAAGAAGTCTCGTTGATCTAGACCACACTATTGCAGGAGGACTGCAGGCATGAGTGGGTTAAAGGTTTAACACTTCCAGTGCCGAGGCAACGTTTGTCCGAAGCAAAAGATGGATATTTTAGAAAAACATCTAAACCTTGTCATATTGCTATTCATTAGAAAGCTCTCCTTGAGTACTCTCAAATGAATACCCATGTGCCAGGGTTTCAATCACTTTTCATATTTTTTGCATCATTTTGTTATACCCAAATTAGCGACCACCAGCTCAAGGGTTGATGCGCCGCACGTACCTGGCATCTATCCAGTAGATCCTGTACTGGTCGTAGTCGATGGTCAGGCCGTTGGGCCAGCCCGCGCCAGGGAGAGTGCTCACGTTGAAGACGATGCGTCGATGCTCGCCACTCATAGAGCAGCTCTCGATGCGGGGATTATTCGAGTCCCAGTCGCTCCAGAACAAAATCCTATAAGAGAATCATACCAGTCAAATATTACTACCGTAAATTCTTTAATAATTACAATTTTTATGGGTTCAGGTTGGCCCATGTTTTCTGAAAATACATGGCTGTTATATAGGTAAGATTTACAGCTAGAAGAGAATCATACCAGTCAAATATTAGTATCGAAAATTCTTTAATTATTACTGTATCTATGGGTTCAGGTTGGCCCATGTTTTTTTGAAATATATTGCTGTTGTATAGGTAAGATTTACAGCTAGAAGAGAATCATACCAGTCAAATATTAGTACCGTAAATTCTCAGTAATATAGGACACTTTTAGATAATTACATTTTATGGGTTAACCCTTTCAATGCTAAGGCTACTTTTGTCCAAAGCACAAGAATGCAAAACTTTTGAAAACCATCTGAACCCTGTCCTGTTGGTATTCATTGGAAAGTTCTCGCTGGCCACTCTTATATGAGTACCAATTTGGCAGGGTTTCAGTCATTTTATAGTTTTTTTGCATCATTTTGTATTGGCCAAATTAACCAGCAGCAGCATAAGGGTTAAGGCTGGCCCATGTTTTCTGGAAATACATTGCCGTTGTATCAGTGAGATTTACAGCTAAAAAAGAATCATACCACCGACTGCTAGCTGTCTCTCACCACTGCCTGGGTTCGAATCCCAGCCAGAAAGTCTCGACCTAGGCGCAATATGGCAGAAAAAAGTAACGAAAAATCAAAATTCCGAACTTACCCTACTCTGGGGTCAAGCGCGATTGCTCGAGGGCTCTCCATGTTTCCCGCGATGAGCGTGGAGCGATTCTGCCCGTCGATGTGCGCGACCTCGATCTGGTCAAGGTTACTCTCCACCCAGTAGATATTGTGGCCGATCCAGTCCACCGCCAGGCCCTCTGCCGTAGCCAGGCCTACCTGCACAACATGCTCGATGTTCGTAATTGCTGAAAAAATAAGAGAGAAACAGAGAAATTATATTACCAGTATTGAGTACATTGTTCTCATCAAGCTTCACTGGCTACCAATCAAATTCCGCATCCAATTTAAGGTCCTACTGCTGGTATACAAGGCACTAAACGGACTTGCACCTAAGTACATCAAGGAGCTGCTCGTGCCTTATAAACCCAGATGCCATCTACGATCAGAAGCAAAGGGCCTTCTGGATGAGCCTCGGACTAGACTCAAATTTGGAGATCGCGCTTTCTCCATTAGTGCACCGAGATTATGGAATGCGCTTCCACAACACCTGAAGGATTCTACATCGTGTCAGGCCTTCAAGAAGTGTCTCAAAACACACCTTTTCAGGCTCGCCCATTGAGGCGTTGTGGACTATGACTAAAACTATGACAATGTGCAGCGCTTTTGAACATTTTATGAATGGAAAAGGCGCTATATAAATTCCAATTATTATTACATTGGTGGAAAATAAAATAAAAAAGATTCATTACCAGAAAGGAATTAATTAAAAAATAAGAGAAACACATAGAAATTATAATACAAGAATTGAGTACACTAGACAAATAATGAAAATTTATTACCAGAAAAGGAATTCATGAATGGGTTGGCTGGATTTTAGAATTTCGATTATTGTTCATTATCCCTTCTTCTGCCTTGTGGCTAGTAGGAAATGCTGGTGGACAGAGCCGACCACTCTTTACTGAAGTCAGTCAGGTTACAGGAAACAGTCATTTTCTTTAGGCCTTAGTATGTTACAAACAAGGGGGAAGTTAATTTTGATATACTTTTAAGTATTTGTTTTTATATACCATTTCGTTCTTACTGTTTATTTTTGAAAATCCTGAAAATGTGTCCATGTTTGCTTTTTTGTAAGTAGTTGTCGGAGGTTACAATTGGCTATCAGCTTCCCTGGGTAGAATTTGTTTTTATATACCATCATCTTGCTGTTTATTTGGGTATTTTTGAAATTCCTGAAAATCTGTTTTTAAAAGAAAAGTTGTTGTATCTTACAATTTGCGATCATCTTGCCGCGGTATATTTTATCGTCGACGACGTCGGTCCAGAATATGAGGCTCTCCTCGTAGAGGAAGTCGAGCGCGATGGTGTTCCTGAGCCCCGAGACCAGCGAAACGAAGCTGCCGTAATCCTCGTTGATGTTCAGGCGACGCAGCTCGTGACGATTAGAGAAGATGATGTACACTGGCTCGTTGCCTGAAAATATCAAAATAAAACCCCATTTAATCTATAGCCTCTGTATTACACATGTTTTCTATTTCTCTCCTGATGATTTGAGAATATGATGTGGAACGGCTCGTTTCCTGGAAATGTCAAAATAAAACAAAACACTGTTTATGCTGAGCGATTAATCTATACCTCGTGACGATTTGAGAAGATGATGTAGACGTGCTGGTTTCCTGAAAACGTCCAAATATAACAAAACTCTGTTCATGCTGGGCTATTAATCTATAGCTTCTGTTTTACTGATGTTTTTCTTCTCTCGTGACGATTTGAGAAGATGATGTAGACCGGCTGGTTTCCTGAAAACGTCCAAATATAACAAAACTCTGTTCATGCTGGGCTATTAATCTATAGCTTCTGTTTTACTGATGTTTTTCTTCTCTCGTGACTATTTGAGAAGATGATGTCAGGGGCGGATCCAGGCCAAAATTTGACAGGTGCCAAAACTGGAAATTGCCAGGCAGCGCCTGGCACCGAGCACCGCAGGTGCTCGGCACTAGCGACCGCGGGTCTGGGGGCCGCTCAAGGCCCCCAGAAGCCAAAGGGTTTTCTATGCTCTGAGATGCATTCTCAGCCATTCCTGGCACTTAAAATTATAGATTATAAGGACTTACTTTTCAAGAAATTTTATTTTATTTCTAATATTTTGTAATATATCATAGACAAAGCATCCCTAATGACATCTGTTGCCTTGGCCTTGAACCCCCCCCCCCCCCTTTGATAAAAAAAAAATCAAATCTAGATGATCTCTAAATCATATCCAGACACAGCCTGTGAATCCAATTTTAGTAAAAAGTATAAAAACAGCATGACCCCCCCCCCCAAAAAAATGTTGCCTTGGCCTTGAACCCCCCTTCTGATAAAAAAAAATCCTCAAGTCTACACTCTACAGCACCCCAAAGTTAGCTTCAGAAATTACCCTGAATCTGATCCCTGATGAAAAAAAATCAAGTCCACAGCATCTAAAAGTCATCTTGAGTTGAGCAATGAATCCAATTTCAGTCAATAAGTCAATCATTCAATATAAAAAAAAGTTTTAAAAAAGCATCTCAATCTGAAAGAGAAATGCATGTTCAACGTAGGACTTGACATCACAGATAGCCCAATAGCCATGACTATCTAATGAGAAACAGCATTTCCGGCAAGCTGAACATCCCCACAACTTGCTAACTTGACCTTACATCGTAACCCTTCCAATGCTAAGGCTACTATCATCCAAAGTACCAGGACACAATGATTTTTGAAAACCATGTAAACCCTGTCATGTTCATATTCATTGGGTAGCTCTTGCCAAGTACTTCCAAATTCATGAGTACCAATGTGCCAGGGTCTCAGTCATTTTCAGGTGTTTTGCATCATTGTGTATTTTCCAAATTAGCCACCAGCAGCATAAGGGTTAAGATAGGAAATGGAGAGGTACATTCATTGAATTCATAACAGGATATGTTGAATAACAATAGAGTTGATCTGTGGGAAAGCTGTCCTGTCCACCACAGATATAAATTCTCAAAAAATCTACTATTTCACAAGTCTGGAATAAATAGGGTTCAAAAATGATACTATATAAGATAAGACACCCAAAGGAGGGAGCAAGTTTTCCTGAATTTGAGGGAAAATATTGAATTCAATATTCTAAAAGTATGTCCTCAACAATTTGAATATGTTGATATGGCCCATTATAACCATGCACATACTTATTGAAATAAATGTCTTATAAAAAGTCACTGAATTTACACTAGAGTGTAAACAATTCATTAACATGTTTAAAAATGTCTTTTTTAAAGAGTTACTCACAAAATTATTTGGGTGTCCTGATGGGTGATTTTTGAGATGGTAAGATGGTCTTTATAGAAGAAAATATGGTGGTTTTAACATTCTGTGAAATCAGGGAGGAGTTGAACAACAAACACCCTGCAGTAAAATGTTCATAATCTTTTCATAAATGGGAATATAGTAAATCTGACTGAAGATCCAGCAACTTCAGAATTCATTCTAGCTTTCCAAATGTTTAAGATACATATTGCTTTGAACAATAAACTTTATTTCTTGTGTTAGATGCTAACTTTAACTTGATCGAGGTCATATGCTTTTCACAACTGACATGGTATCTTTCAATTTTGAAATTTAAAAGCAACATCAAGTTCCCTTAAATGTAAAATCTGTATAATTTGACAAGATGTTAGAATATTAATACTCAGGGTTCTGCAGTATGGACTCCCATTCATTACATAAGTGTTTTGTAGCCACCCAAGACTTCCTGTTCAAAATAATCACATCATTTTCTAGTTTGAATGTATGATACTAAACTAATGTAAGTACTCTTCTTATACATATGATCGGTACATTTGGATTTTCATTTCAATACCTATCAAGAATTTCAAATTTGCCCACCACAATCACAAGAAAAGGCCTTTTTACTTGCAGTACCTGAACAAAACACTGCCTCATCATCATTTCATCTGAAACAGTTTGGATTCCCAAGCATCAGGGCTACACTGAAATGACTGAATCATAATTGTTTATACATGATGTTTTGCACACTTATTCTCAGTAGTCAGTACAGTGAACCACTACACACCTATTGAGCATATCCCTACATGACTTATGGAATATGGAATAAGACATCTGGTCACAGAATTCCTTCTGCTTATCCATACTATAAAATGTGACTTTTTGATGTGTTATCTAGTTCCAAAGGAACACTGAAATCGGTGAAAATATCAGTGGCTACTAGAAAAGTTAGACACCAGTTTCAGTGACCATTCATGGTGTTCAAATATAGATCGATAAGATAGCTACATATCAATATGTATTCTGACATAGCCTTATAGTATAGATGTTACTATGTACCAAAAATCTACACGTCTTTATCAATATTGAATATACATGTACATATGAACCTTGATGTGTGTTCCAGCATTGTGCACAATTCGTTTTACGATGATGGTCACCAGTGATAGTCATGATTTCCATCTCTTTATCTTAATCAATAATGATGACACACAACTGGTTATTTATCATTATTCAACTAGAAAATGCAAATGAAATACGTTTCCCAACTCTTTGCAAGCGAGTGCGAGTCACCGACTCCCGAGTGAGTATCACTATCAAATAATAATCATCCAAAATAAAGTCAAACAATAACCTGAAAAGGCCCTTGAGTAAAGTCTGTTTTCCCATACTGTCACGCTGTATTTGTCTAAAATCCGTTACCACATTGTAAGTTTGTCCGTTGGTTTGTTTACTGTGTCGTTTATCAGTCTATGTTTGTGTGTTTTTGTGATGTTAAATATATATACTGTTTTGTTTTGCGCGCCGATGACTTACGTCATTCAATATCCGGCACCGATTTCAACCTCTCAGGATTGAAGAGCGGTAATTGGTACCGGAATATTGCGGTAGATGGCGCTCCTGGCGATCTCGCCAGGAGATTAGTTTCTAGAAAAGCCGCAGGTGGCGCTCTTTTCCGCGATTTGATCTGCCAGATTTGACCGGTGCCAAACGTCCAGTTTCTAACTTGAGCGGTGCCTTGTCACCGGAACCACCCGTGTGGATCCGCCGGTGGATGTAGACCGGCTGGTTTCCTGAAAACGTCCAAATATAACAAAACTCTGTTCATGCTGGGCTATTAATCTATAGCTTCTGTTTTACTGATGTTTTTCTTCTCTCGTGACTATTTGAGAAGATGATGTAGACCGGCTCGTTTCCTGAAAATGTCAATATAAAACAAAACTCTGTTTATGCTGGGCTATTAATCTATAGCTTCTGTTTTACTGATGTTTTTCTTCTCTCGTGACTATTTGAGAAGATGATGTAGACCGGCTCGTTTCCTGAAAATGTCAATATAAAACAAAACTCTGTTTATGCTGGGCTATTAATCTATAGCTTCTGTTTTACTGATGTTTTTCTTCTCTCGTGACTATTTGAGAAGATGATGTAGACCAGCTCATTTCCTAAAAACGTCAAAATAAAACAAAACACTGTTTATGCTGAGCTATTAATCCATAGCTTCTGTATTACAGACATTTTACTTTCCCTGCTTCAGCAGTTTCATACCATACTTAACTCTTACGCTGCTGGTGGCTAATTTAGTCAATACAAAATGATGCAAAAAACCTGAAAATGGGCAGAAACCCTGATTGGGAGCAATCCAATGAATAGCAACATGACAGGGTTTAGATGGTTTTTCTATATGGTTATAGATATTCCTATGTTACTATGGATATACCTTGGCTAGTGCAAATATTTTATATATTACATATATTACATTTTATATAACATCATATTTGTTCAACGTTTATTATAATATTTTGAATTGAATATGTTTTTGTATCACTTTGTTTATAGTCAATAAACATACAATAGAATAATACAGCCCATTGGAGACTAGTGGTAGCCCTGCAAGACTAAATACATGATATTGTTTGACATAATTTGGCGAGTGCAAATATAGTCCATTGGAGAATAGTGGATGTAGTCCTGAAAACTGAACTCTGGCAGGATTACATACATGATATTTGGGGACTAAGTAGCTCAGTTGGTTAGGTTTGGACTAGTGATCAGTAGGTCGCTGTTTCAATTCCCGGCCGGGGCACTTTGGTCTGTCCTTGGGCCAGACAGTTTATTCCATATTGCCTAAGTCTACCCAGCTGTAAAATGGGTACCTAGCATTAATAATGCAGTGCTTAGGGCTTGTGCACTATATCCTGCCAGCTGCTCTGTAATATCCCTTGGGGGATTGAAATGGTTTCCGTGTGTACAGGCCTGCTATGGGAGGAAGGTCGTGTGAGCACTTCGGTGGATACAAGACTATAAACTGAATACCTTTATGATATTCAGGCCTCGACGCTAACTTTAAAAGTTACTGGCCCCGTAGGAACAGTAAGACCAAGGATCTGCTGCTCCTGCTTAAGTTTTCCTGCTCCTACAAATTTCTCTTATAATCCTATCAGGCATTTGATGTTTCTGATGTGGGGGAAAATTTGTTAAACAAAAATGTCCCAAAATGTTTACTGATTCTGTAGGACCAGTTGAGGTCTGCTTCTACTGGTCGAAGCCATTCTGGGGATTTTTTCCTGGCCTTAGGCCAGCGGTTGACTGTTATTGTCGAGCCCTGATCTTGTTTGTGTGCCTTACCTAAAGGTTTGCAGGTGAACTCGTCGCGGTCGAGCTGGTAGCCTTTGTGACAGGTACACTTGTGGCCTCCGCGGTACGGCGTCGTACAGTTCTGGCTACACACCCCCCAGCCACATGGATCAGAATCTGAAATCAGGAGGAGGACGAAAATAATACTAGTAGTAGTAATAACAATAATGATAATAATAATAATAATAATATTAATAATAATAATAATAATGATAATGATGATGATGATGATGATGATAATAATAATAATAATGATAATAATGATAATAATGATAATAATAATAATAATAATAATGATGATGATGATGATGATGATGATGATGATAATAATAATGATGATGATGATGATGATAATGATGATGATGATGATGATGATGATGATGATGATAATAATAATGATGATGATGATGATAATGATGATGATGATGATGATAATAATAAAAATAATAATAATAATAATAATAATAATAATAATAATAATAATAATAACAATAATTATAATAATAATGACGATGATAGCAATATTAATAATCATGATAATAATAATGATAATAATAATAATAATAATAATAATAATTATAATAATAATAATAATGATAATAATAATAATTAATGATGATTATAATGACACTTACCAGAACAAGTCCTGTTGTCTGGACCGAGATCTTTGCCATCTGGACAGTAACAGATAGGACCATATGGGCCGTTGTGACAATTATGACTACAGCCATGGCCGCTGCATAAGTTGACGGCTGAAATATCAATTCAAAATATCAAAATAAGCATAAATGTCAATATTTAGAGAATAGAATTACCTGGATAATAGCTCCAAGTAATAGCTCCAATTGTCATATAAACTTTCCCATATTAATTTTCTATGAACCTAGCATATGTATGTGATTATGCCAATATTGTGTATTTATGATTTCATTCTATACATATCAATTCAAATAATAAAGATAAGTAGGAGTAATATTTGGCCATCTTTGATCATGAACAGGTTAACCCAATAATGCTCACAGTAGCCTAGATGCAGCCTGACAATTTTCGTAATATCTCTAAGGCAAAAGAATAGTCGGGAAAATATCAGAAGGAGAATTGTTAATCAAAACACTAGCAACATCTTTCATTCCAACCCTTTTCAAAACCGTACTCAACTTCCAAAGTCATTGTCAAAATGGTCGTAGATAGAGACAAAAAATTCATTGTGAAGTGATTCTGAAGGAATTCTTAACTCTTATGCTACTGGTGGCTAATCTGGCCAACACAAAATGATTCTAAACTAATGAAAAATGACCAAAATCCTGGCACATGGGTACTCATCTGAGAGTAATCAGCGAGAGCTTTATAATAAATACCAACATGACAGGGTTGCGATGGATTTCAGAAATATGTGTGCGTCCTTGTGCTTTGGATGAAATTAGCCGTAGCATTGGAAGGGTCTAATTAAAAGATACTCACCACACAGATCACTCTCATCGGAGCCGTCTTTGCAATTGATGACATTATCGCAGAGCTGGGTGA
>OZ012699.1:10093115-10125615 GCA_963942565.1 Maea johnstoni
ATTGATGATGTGATCGCAGAGCTGGTGATATTGAGACAGGTGCTGGTGTCGTTCAGACAGTACTGCTTGGGTGCAGGGCAGGGTACCCCAGTGGCTGTGGCAAAAACAACACATGACAGAGCATTAGAAAGCTGCATCAATGTTCCCAATTCCCTACACATATATTCCCCGGGGGACCACATTCATGCTGATTAATAGAACAGTTAATTAAAATTCTAAATTTTAAAATACTAAATTTTAAAGGTACTCTTAAATAAACTAAAATTAAAATTAACTAAAATTCTGATTAATAGAATGAGATAGAAAAATAGAACAAACAACATTAGGCAATCACACCCCTCCTGTTGGATTAACTTATGCTACATATTCTAATTTTTTCAATACAATATGATGCAAAAAAGCATGAAAAAAGAAACCCTGGCACAAGGATACTCATTTGAGAGAACTCAGCGAGAGCTATCCAATGAATACTTTGGGTGAAAGTAGCCTCAGCATTGGAAGGGTTCATAGAACAGACAAACATTAGGAAATCAGAAAATAGAATTTTGATCATCCTCACTTATACGGTAGTGCCAAATGGGGACATTTCTTTTGTCAATCTTTGCACAGTGGCCACCAAAATTTCTGTGCTTCAGGACCAATTTATCAATTCTCAAGGTAGGTACCGGTACAGGTATCGGCACAAAAGTACTGTATTGCACTGTTTCTTTCCTCAAAGGTACTCTTAAAGATACTAATCACTTTGCAGTTATCATTTATTAGGGACTGTCCAGGACCATAAATATGAATATTCCCAACAAAATGTATAAGGTAATAAAGCAATAAAGTACTGTTAAAATGCTGTACCATTTCATTGGTACCGATAGTGTACCCTATCATTTCGTTCTTAGAGGTATCCATCCCTAGCTAGGAGAACCCGCAAAAGGGTTAGGAATTTGGAATTTTTCTGCCATATTGCGGCTAAGTCGGGACTAGCCAGTTAAGGTGGAGGAAGCCTTAGTACCCAATGAAAACCAGGGCCTGACACAAAGTCACTGGAAGGGATTCCATCCCGGGGCAGTGGTGAGAGACAGCTAGCAGTCGGTGGCAATGCCCTGGACCACATGGCCATCGGACAGGCCCTCAATGGTGAGAGACAGCAAGCAGTCAGTGGCAACACCTTAGACCGCGTGGCCATCAGGGCAGGCCCTCAATGGTGAGAGACAGCAAGCAGTCAGCAGCAACACCTTAGACCACACGGCCATTGAGGCAGAGTTGTAAGAAATAGAGCAGTGAGAGATATAGTATCTTACTTGCACAGCCCTCCTCGTCAGAGTTGTCATTACAGTCCACGTCGCCATCACACTGCCAGGACTTGGGAATACAGCGCAGGCCGTTCTTGCAGCGGAACTCGTTAGGATCGCAGGTGACCTTCTCAGCTGAAAATAAAACACACACCAGGTGGAGATCAAGTGATGTATCCAATTGTTCCATTGTAGCAAAAGACCACAAAATCTGTGACAGCAAAATACTTAAACACTTTTAATCTTTGTAAACTTTTGGAGAGCATCACAAGTTGAGCCTAAAAGATTTTTCACCCATATATTACTTTTGATACAGGTTAAATTTAAAATTGTATAAACCACATTATTTTATTCTTGTCTATTGCTAGATCCTGGTCTTTTATAATTGATAGTATTTCGAAGTGCCACCTGGTGACTTTTTTTGAACTGGTTGTCACACAGCGACAAAAATCCCTGTAATCCAGGATCAGTTGTGTGCGCTCTAAGATTTAAGCGATTTATAACCGAATATCTACATAACAAGTCTCGTCTGGATCTGTCATACTTTTGAAAATAACTTCAAAAGGAAGCATCAATTTGCAAACTATTTAAAGGAGAGTTGTAGATAAAGTTCCAATTAACAATTCTCCTTAAAATATTTTCCAACCATTGCTTTTATCAAAGTGATATCACCAAAATAGTCAGGAATTTTCGCTTACTGCAGTTTTTTTCGTCAGACTTGTCACCACAGTCGTCGTCTCCGTCACAGCGGTAGTGATTTGATATGCACTGATTATTGTCGCACTTAAAGCTGGTTGGCAAACATGCAGGGACCTTGGTTTCTGAAGGAAATAAATACAAAATTATAAATAAATATAAATCATATCCATGAATACTTATGATAATGAATACAGCTTTAATTTGGAGTGCCAAAAATTTCACTTTACAGCCCTACTGGAGGGTATTTGTGCTACTTTAAATTCTCACATTTAAGAACTCAAACTAGAGGAGAAACTAAACAGAATATTTATTTGAAGAATGATATTTTGGCGCTATCATGGGAAGCACGAGTTATACATCAATTATGATACATTTCAGCTCTTGAAGTGTAGTTCAATTCAATCACTCATTTTAAGGATAAATGATTTCATAAGAGGTTCTAATAACAAGCCAAATACCTTCAACAGGCCTGGTAGGGCATGTGATACCAGAAATATTCAGACCCTACTTAAAACTACTACTAGCCCGACTTAAAAAAACAAGAATCGTTTAACTTATTCAAACAATATATTATATACTGCTAAAATGTTTATCATTCTTTTTGTCATTCTTTCCTTGCTTCTGCTAGAGGGTCAGGCAATTCCTGATAGCCTGACTATATTAATGATAATTCTGAAAGCTCACAGTATTAACGTTTGGCAATTAAAAAAATTTCACGAAACTATACTCTGCACAAGCTTTCCAAAGAATGACAGAGTTTAGTGTGTTTTCAAATTTCTTAGCAGTCTTGTGCATTGTACAAAAGTAGCCTCAGACAGGAGTGTTAAATAACTATTCTGCTCTACTGCTGGACCCAGTATGATGCTTATCCAGAAGGACTCAATTCTAGAAGGGAAAGTGTGCATTGAGCATGTAATATTTTGATGGAAAACGCGAAGTTGTGCGGAGAAACGCGCCCGCGACCGCATGTCAATGGCTGTTATAGTAGTATCTCACTACACTCTATTGATAACTTGAACAATTGAGCTTTTGTGTTGTAGTTAGATATGATCCCATGATATGTTGTGTGCTTCATGCACGAGTCCACCCAGCTGAACGGCACCAGCCCACCCCGCCCCCCTCCCCCTGATTGCAACAGCTCAAAGGGACTGGCACCAGTCTATTCAATGCAAGTTTTACGCGCACAAGACTGAAAGGACTGGCACTATAGTTTATAGTCCATCCACCGAATTCCTACATGCGGTGGCCGGCGAAGCACGCCACTATATACAAATAGTTCTCCATTAAACACGGCCAGTAGCAACATAAACATACGCAATGACACTAGCGACGGCAAATCTACAGCATTTTATTGACAGACAATCATAATAAAATCATTTTAAGCGTGATAAAATACATTGTACATTTTTTTTAAAAGTACCAGACGATGACGTCACTGTATCACTTCGCATCGCCACTCGCCGCAATCACCGAACAACATAGATGTATCCCAACACTTCATCAAGAAAAATTCTGAAAGAAAACACGCCTATAACCAACATATAGGGCGCCTAAACACTTACGACGCAAAGGATTCAACATTCCACTGACAGACGATAATGATAGAATACTTAGAAGTGTGTATTAAACGCATTGTCGGGTTATTTGTGTGGTCACGTGATCACTGGCAGTCCACTTGCTGCTCTTAGTATTTAAACAGGAAATGGGTGAGCGCAGTCAAAATAGCTGGTATAGCGGTCAAGACCGCAACAATCAAAGAATTGGCGCACGAACGTCTAGGGTTAAAAGTGGCCTTACTATCGGAGCAGTTTTCCTCATCAGAGCCGTCTCCACAGTTATCTATGCCATCACAGAGGAAGTCCTCCGTCAGACACTTCTTGCCGTTACGGCACTTGAAGCGATGCTCGCTGGCCAGGCATACAGTCTCGCAGTTGGTCTGGAATAATAGAATAGAGAAGTGGAAATATTAGTGGTCGGACATTTAATTAAAAACTCAAGCATTTGATTGCGGTGAAGCCAGCTTGACTCGTTCGACAGACATTTGACATAATCACGTTTAGATTTGCTATTAAAAATTATACAAAATATTTAAAGGAGAGCTATAGGTAGTTTTCTAATCAACATTTCTCCTTCAAATATCCTCCCAACTATGCTTTTGCTTGAAGGATTTGGTAAGAACTGTCAGGCAGCTTTTGGCCGCTATGAGCATTAATTGGTTAGTGTAGGTCGCCTTGAAAAAAGTGAATATCAATAAGTAGACAGTTTCCATGGCAACATCCTTACCTCGTCGGAGTTGTCATGGCAATCGTTGTCGCCATCACACACGTAGTTTAGAGGGATGCAGCGTTTGTTCTTGGCGCAGGTGAACTGCTCTGAGCGGCAACTCGTGTAGTCTGAAACACAACCACACGGCAATGAAAATTAGCACTTCATAAATATCAATGTCCTGATTTATGAGATTTTATGATTTATGGGCTCATTTCAAACCTAAATCATTCTGATGATGAATGTACTCTTTAACTAAATCTTTTTTTTTTGAAAAATTATTTGATCGAGAGATATTCATCAGAACTGCTATAATTTGCTTTATGCCCAGATTTTTCCAGAAGTTTCCATGTACCGGGCACATTTCAAAGAAAACTCGAAGCAAAACTCAAGACAAAATTTTGCAAAATGTACAAAATAAATAAAATATTTGTTGATGAGATGTTGATGAGGAATCAATCTACAAGCCCCCTTGAAATAATTTATTATTTTTTTCTTTAAATCCGAGATATTTCCAAAAGTGTCCAAGATGCAGACGACAGTTTCTCAAGACGGTCTACTTACTGCAGTGCTGCTCGTCCCAAGCGTTGCCACAATCGTTGTCATGGTCACAGAGCCAGGAGGTCGGGAGACAGCGGCCAGAGTTGGGACACTGGGTATAGTTGGTTGGACATGTCGCGTCTAGAAAAAAATTATAATAAAACAAAATTTAAAATGGTAAAAATATAACAAATACCAATTTTCAGTCACTTCCTTATGTCTTATATAAGTATCTATCTCAACATTTCAATAAATTCAAATTGTTCTATATATATTCAAATTATAAATATATTTATTTATATATATATATAAAAATATATATATAAAAAAAAAAATATATATATATATATATAAATATATATATATATATATATATATATATATATATATATATATATATATATATATATATATTCTGGCAATAGATGTATTGATGTACGTACTGTTGCATCCCAGTTCATCCTCCCCTCCCCTGCAGTCCTGGTCGCCATCACAACGCCAGCGCACAAAGATACAGCGGTTATCATTACAGGCGTAAAGGTTGGGTCCACATTTGTGATCCTCTGAAAAATAACAAGAACAATGCAGTTTTATCTTCATTTTCATTAAAATGACAAAATTAATGAAATATAATTTAGTTTATTAAAAATCCTGAATGTTTGATCCAGATCTCAGCTTGTGTCACATGAATTATCATGGATCATCAGTAGTAATAATCCGATGATCGATTGTAATCGATCGATGATCAAAAGGGTTTCGCTTTTGATTAATCGATCCCAAAATTTGACATCGATTATGATTGAAATGAACAGCAAAAAGGATGTGTTTTGACACGTCTTCCTGGACGTATTTTGACTAAGTTTTTTGCAAAAAACAGTACCAGAAAACGTCTGAAATATTACTTGCTTAGCGGCGGAAAAAGGTAATGAGTGCTGCTGGGATGAAAGCGTGCACAACATAAGGGTTAACACAGTTAACAATTAGACAGTATCTAATAAGTCAATGGCCACTCACTGCAGGCGCCATTCTTGTCCTCGTCGGAGTTGTCCCCGCAATCGTTGTCGCCGTCGCATTTCCAGCTGTCGCTGATGCAGCGCGTATTGTTGCACATGAACTGGTTCTCCTTACACCTGCTAGGGGAGCTGGTGTAGCCCTCGTCAGCTGAAAAACAAAACATAATAATGATGATAACAATATTAATAAAAATAATAACAAGAAGAAGAATTATAATAGCAACAATAATAATAATAATAATAATAATAATAATAATAATAATAATAATAATAGTGATAATAATAATATAATAATAATAGTGATAATAATGAACATAATGATGATTATGAAAATGATTATAATAATAATAATAATAATAATAATAATTCACACTTCTGCATACACACCACTTGATCAGAGTGTGCGGTAAATGTAACCCCTCATGTAACCCCTATAACCTTTTTTATGCATATTTCATTTTTAAAACGTAATCCCAACTAATTGTCATAGGCTATTGCTTGATTATGGACTATTTTATTAGTATAATTTATGGTTATATGGTCAAATCTAAAATCTAATCTTATCACTTTTGTTATTCCATCATTACATTTTTTTTTTCATTTTTTTTTTGTCTCTTACCTTTGCAAGTAAAATCTAAAATCTAATCTTATCACTTTCTTTATATATTATTCCATCATTACACTTTTTTTCATTTCCATATAATCTTTTACCTTTGCAAGTAAAATCTAAACTCTTATCATCATTTTTTCATTTCATCATTACATTTTTTTTTCATTTTCATATTATCTCTTACCTTCGCAAGTTGCGTTATCTTTACTCATCATTTTGCCGAGAGGACAAGCGCAGGTGAACCCCTTGGGTCTGGCCAGACACAGATCTGAGCAGCCACCGTTATTAACCGTACACTTGTTGCTTCCTGGAGAAGTCAAACAGACAGACAGAGCCGAGTTAGTATTAGTAATCGATAAAATACCAAATACTGATATTCAATAGGAAAAGGTTTTTATCATTTAATGTGTTATACTGATATTACTTCACTGTATAAAATCGACTTAACTGCTACCTGGACGCCTACGTTTAAAGGCAGTTCGCTATTTATTAGCAAAATTTCTGAAGCTGACAGTGCTTAAATTGACAGAATTGGGTCACTAGAAGACAGGCAGTATCCTTAAAATAGTGTTAAGATATTGTGTTGTTAAGAAAATATCGATATTATATCTTTACCACCAATTTTTTTATTTTTTTTATTAAGAAGGTAGGCAGTATCCTTAAAAATAGTGTTAAGACATTGTATTGTTAAGAAAATATCGATATTGCATCTTATCACAAATAATTTCAATTGTTTTTGCTCTGACCTAACTGTGCCTTGCTGTAGTGTCGTATCTCGAAGAGGGGCGGGCTCTCCTCGCGTAGCGTCTTGACAGACCTGTCCGTCATGTTGGCGCGCATGACCTGCCCGCCGGTGTACTCCGTCCAGTAGAGTAGCAGGCTACCCCCCTGCCAGATGTGCACCAGGCCGTACGGGTGCTTCACATATTCACTCGTAAGTAACGTCTGAAATAAACACATAATACTCCATGAAATTCAATGGTTCGGAGTAGCCTCATCAAAAAGAGCTGGGGATACCTAGGAATTCCTGGGATTATTCCGGGAAAATCCTAGGATTATTCCGGGCAAATCCTAGGATTATTCTGGGAAAATCCAGGGACTTGTGGATGCTTCACATGTTCACTAGTCAGCATTGTCTGAAATAACGACAAAATATATAATGCAATCGCCAAATTTGAGCTGAAGAGTGCCCTCACCAGATGGAGCTGGGAAATCCTAAGAATTTATCCTGGAATTATCCTGGGAAAATCCAGGGACTTCCTACCTTTTTTGTGCAGAGAGATACCACCAAAATATCCTGTAGCGGCTTTGGCTGCTACAGGTATGATTGGGTTAACCCTTACAATGTGAAGGCTACTTTCGTTCAAATAACAAGGACGCAAAGATTTTTGAAAAACATTCAAATCCTGTCATGTTGGTAGGGGTGTCATTGATATGGGGTATATCGATATATCGATAACTCTCCTTAAACAATACAGCCTGCTTTCACTTGTCAATACATATCGCAATGTATCGAAATATCAAAAACATAAAAATGGACACTTAGAGAAGAAGTTGAGAGCTGAATATGCTGGTGTTGCTAGTCACATACTTTCTAAAAGCATTTCTCTACATGGTCATGCCTCACTTTTCTTGTTGCATTCCAAGAAGAAGCAAAAGAATGAGGAAGGACCCTCATAAAATGGTGAAAAAACAGCATAAATGCTTCATGATTTTCCATCATGGCATAGATAGCATTTCTATGGATATATCAATGCATCGTATGGAAATCGAAAACAATTTATCAATACATTGAATCGAGAAAAAATTCTAAACAATGACATCCCTACATATGGTATTCATTGGATAGCTCTCACGGAGTACTTTCAGATGAATACCCATGTGCCAGGGTTTCAGTCATTTTACACTTTTTTGCATCTTTTTGCATTGGCAAATTAGCCACCAGCAGCAAAAGGGTTAAGATTGAGAATGCGGTATTCACATAGAGGGACAAAGTAGCTCAGTTGGTTAGGTGTTGGACTAGTAATCAGTAGGTCGCATAAATAAAGGCAGTGCTTAGAGCTAGTGCGCTATATGCTGTCAGTTGCTCTGGAATATCCCCCAGGGGTTTCCGTGTGTACAGGCCTGCTAGGGGAGGAAGGTTGTGTGAGCACTTCGGTGGATACAAGACTATAAACCGAATACCTTTTACCTTTAGAGGATAGAATAAGTTGAGCCTGAGAATGCGTACCTTGACTTTCTGTGTGACCAGGTCGTACTGCCTGATCCAGTCCATGTAGGCATCGCACCAGTAGAGCTTGTTGCCGTGGGGGTCGATGCTGAGCCCGTTTGGCCACTGCATGTCCATACTGACCAGCGTGGTTCGGTTGGTGCCGTCCATATACGCCCTCTCAATCTTGGCATCAGTTCGGGATGGTTTCTGCACCCAGTCAGTGAAGTACATGTATCTGAAATGCAGAATTTAAATTTAAATTGTTTCATTGACACTTTTTTTTCAAATTCTGTTCTTTTGCACTTAATTTGTCCAGTACATGTGTCTGAAATGTGGAATTTAAATTTGAATTGTTTCATTGACACTTTTTTGTCAAATTCCGTACTTTTGCACTTAATTTGTCCAGTACATGTGTCTGAAATGTGGAATTTGAATTTGAATTGTTTTCTTGACATTTTTTCTGCCATATTCAGGGGTTTTATACCCTATCCATCCAGTACCTGTAGCTCGAATGTGGAATTTGAATTGGTGTATTCTCACTTCCTCTGTCATATTCAAAAAGCTATCTTCCTGCCATCATCCATCCAGTATATCTACCTGATATTTGGCATTTTGAATGTTGTTTTGTCTCTTTTCTGACATATTCAGCATTTTTTTTCCCATTCCCAAATCCCAATCAACATAAGACATGCATGAAATACATTTTTTGATAAAAAAAAAAATCATAAATTAATTTTTTTTCCCTACATTTTTTTTCAGAACGTCACAGGAAACAAAAAATTATTTTATAGACGTAAAAAGTAACAAAAATCAAAATTCTGTTTCACTCCAATAATGTTAGTGTGATACTCACCCCCTAGAGGGATCGAGCACGATGGCTCTCGGGTGGGTGATCTGATCCTCGATGAGCACCTTACGTTTCCGCGGATCAGCGAGACTGGCGACGTTTATCGTCTTCAAGTCGTCGTCCGTCCAGTAGATGTTGTTACCCATCCAGTCGATAGCTATGCCTTCCACAACGTTCACATCTGAAGGACAAAAATAGGATTTCTTGCAGGCAAAAGCATAGTTAAGAAAATATTTGATGGAGAAACGTTAATCAAAACATTAACAACATCTCTCCTTCAAATATTTCATTAAATTATTCTCATTTCAAAAGTTATTGTCAAATGTATCTAAGATCCAGACGACAATTTCTGTAGAAACTCTTAAGCCTTTCAATGCTGAGGATACTTTCGTCCAAAGCACCAGGATGCAAAGATTTTGGAAAACCATCAAAACCCTTTCATGTTGGTATTCATTGGATAGTCCTCACTGGGTACTCTTAGATGACTACCCATGCGCCAGGGTTTCAGGGGTTTTTCAGCTTTTTTACCACATTTTGTATTGGCAAAATTAGCCACCAGCAGCAAAAGGGTTAAGCATTAATGTGCTAATACACGGAACAATGGTCTACCATCTCCTAACTGCACTGATGAAGATCTTTATTATTATAATTATTATCATTATCATTATTATTATTATTATTATTATTATTATTATTATTATTATTATTATTATCATTATCATTATTATCATTATTACCTGCACTGATGAAGGAGTCGTTCCGCTCAGTACCATCAACCTTGACGCGACCAATCTGGAATTTTGCGACGTCCGAGTAGTAGATGAACTTCTCCTGCACGTGAACGTCGATGGCTCTTGGCTTAACGAGCCCTTTGATTGGCGTCATGACCTCCTGGTTAGCGCCCGAGAAGTCGGTGTCCACCCTGATGCCCTTGATGACCCCCTGACGGGCGTTGGCGAACAGGAGAAAGCCCTCGTCAAGTTTTGTAGGGGACACGCCTGGAAGGAAAAGAACCAATCACATTAAAGATAAATACAATGCAGCAATGACAATCGCCATAGTTAGAACATGTAACAATCAATGTCAAAAATGACAATTGCTATTGTTAGAATATGTAACAATCAATGTCAACAGTGACAATTGTCATTGTTAGAAGAACTTTTAACAATCAATGCCAACAAAGACAATTGACATTGCTATTAAGATAATAAGTCAATACAGTGTTATAATGAGAATGGCCATAGTTAAAAGAACTTGCAACATTCAATGCCGACAATGAAAATTGCCATTGTTAGAACATGTAACAATCAATATTATCTTCCACAAACTAACCATAGGAACAAAGTTTCTAACATGAAAGAGTAAAATTTCAGCCTTGCAAACACATGTACACAATAAGTAAAAGGGTGTTGTTGCCCGGCCCTGGTTGAGCTGTACTTACGTGAGCAGTTGGTCCCCTGAAGGGTGAAGCCGGCACGGCACATGCACTTGGCAAAATAGACGTTTCTGGTGGCATTGTAAAGAGGCAGGCAGAACTGCTGACATCCCTTCTGCTTACAGGGATGGTTCACTGCAAAACAATACGCAACTAGAATGTCAGTATTAGGACCTCATTGTAGAGAGGCAGGCAGAACTGCTGACAGCCCTTCTGCTTACAGGGATGGTTCACTGCAAAACAATACGCAACTAGAATGTCAGTATTAGGACCTCATTGTAGAGAGGCAGGCAGAACTGCTTACAGGGATGGTTCACTGCAAAACAATACGCAACTAGAATGTCAGTATTTGTATGCAAATACAAATATCTCCCCACACTTGAAACTATCACCCAGACATCAACTTGCAACAAACTTTACGTAGTACCTGCGAGGTGAGTGTGGTTATGAATACAAATGGAGAACAATGGACTTTCTAACCACGAAACAACTAATTATAGATATGTGTGTATTATTCTATTCACATAAGGTGATAAATTAATGTCCTTACACAGGTGTATTTGCTCCTACGATCACATAACCTATTTCTTGTGTACACAAGTGAATTCTGTTTTTGTTTCTTTTAGAAAATGTAAATAATACATGATGCTCTAATGAAGAAATGAAAGAATGAATGAATAAAATAAAGAATAAACGAATAAATAAATAGATAAATAAATAAATTTTAAAAAAATAGATGAATAAATAAATAAATTAATAAACAAATAAATGTAAATAGTACATGATGCTCTTGTGAAGAAATGAAAAAATGAATGAAATAACTAAAGAATATATAAATACATAAATGAATAAATAGATAAATAAATGAATAAGTGAATAAATAGATTAATAGATAAATAAATAAATAAATAAATATCAAATCATTATAATTTAATAACCAAAAGACAAAAAAAAATAATGAATGAATAAAATTAATTGTTATGATAAATTGTAATAATTCAATTTTCATGAACAAATGAAAATACTAAATGCTGCAGATCTTATGCAGACTATCTCACCGTCTGGTTGCCGCAGAGGGTGCAGGATGCGCAGGGCGATCGGGTGTTGTCGGCCCTGACTGTTGCCTCTCTTCATCACCAGCAGGCCGTCAGACATGGCGTTGAAGCGATGGGTCGACAAGATCGTGCCGTTCTTAGAGTTGGCTAAATACAGCCTATTCTCAAACATAGCCATGCCGTAAATGTGCTCCACCTAAAAACGAAAATCAGGAAAGTTTGGTTCAGCCATATTTCAATTTGGGATTTCATTTATGATCTGGACTAAAAAAAAGTCCTGTAAAGGATCCTAAAAAAAAGTTTAGGTAGGTAGATATTTTCTTCTTTTTTTAAATACTTTTAGGTAGGTGGGTAATTTTTTATTTATTTGATATCTTTTTTTCTTAGAAAAATGTGTTTCATGCACCTTTTATGTTGATTAGGAGTTGGAAGTTGGAAGGGGGAAAACTAAACCAAAGATATGAATTTTTTGAGTATAAACCTGTTGGGGTTGGATTACAGGAAACAAACAACTTTTTTTTCTAGGCTTCACTTATAAGCCATTATGTTATGACTAAATCAGGACCAGTAGTGGATGAAAACATGGATGAAATTGAATGTGCGCGAAAAATACCAACAGACCCCAAGTCATTGACAACTAAATCACACGCTGTGAGCTGTATTCTCATCCTATCAAAATCCAGAACCTTCGCCACTGGTAAGAGACGGCAAACAGTCAGTGGCAAGAAAGTTCCAGTTAATTCAAGAAATAATTTGAATCAGAAATCATTTTGATTCATCTATAGTTATGAGATTTTTTATTTTTTTTGGGGGGGGGGGGAGGGGGGGGAGGATAACAAACAGTCAGTGGCAAGAACCACAAATTCCGCTTAGTTAAAGAAATAATTTGAATCAGAAATCCTTTTGATTCATCTTAGTCTGGTCAGAAAAGGGGGTTAGCATGCACCCTCGGAACTCACTTTCTAACCCCCTTTTTCTGACTAGACTATCTAGTTATGAGATTAATAATAGTGCAGCAAAGAGGCCAGTCATTTCAGTACCGAAAACAATTTTTCAAGGTACCAATCAATATCGACATGGACTAACCATTTGTCCATGGATGACATGTTTCCTATTGTCTCCATAGTAATCAATGCGCTCCACTCGGTCCAAGTACGTATCCGACCAATAGACGTGCTTGTTTACGTAGTCAAGCGTAATGGCGTAAGGACGAACGATTCTCTTATTTACGAGTAGTACGCGACTGCTTCCATCCAACGCAGTTGACTCCAGCTTAGGTGTGTCACCCCAGTTGGTGAAAAACATGCTCCTGAAAAACAGCATGGGATGTGAGATGTCTAGTCTATTTTGTTTGAACCATATGGGAAAAAGAATGTATGAAATACATATACATTAATAGTATATAATACAAGGTATTGATTTAAAATATATACGGAATCTTAAAATGGAAGGTCTTGGCTCTATATCACATATCAAACTGTAAATGTCCATAAGAAATACATTTCTAGTATTGTCTAAAACCAGCAGGTAATTTCAGTTTGACATCCACATTGAATAACCAGTATACAGTGGAACCTCTCTTATAGATGTATTTATAGGCCTATAAAAAACTTGTCAAATAAGATTTCAAATTTTGCTATGCAAGTTAAATCTTTTGCTATGCAAGTAAAAACTATATTAAACTTGCCAAATACAGTAAATCATATCTAAAAGAGTATGTTGGCCCTGCAAAATGATAATAAAATATATACACAGAATAGACGCATCTATAAATGCCTCAATTGTAGGCATAACAGGGGCCTGCCCCGATGGCCGAGTGGTCTTAGGTGTTGCCACTGATTGCTTGCTGTCACTCATCACTATCTGGGTTTGAATGGCCGATGTGGTACGAAAGAAAGTTGGCAGTGATTTGGTGTTGGGCGGTGGTTTTTGCTGGGTACTCCGTTTCCTCCATCTCTCAAAACTGGCTAGTCACAATCTAGATTCAATATGTCAAAAATCCTTAAATACATTAAAATACAATCTCAGATATATATGATTTTACCATTCACACATCTTTTCAAAATATGGCAAAAAAGCGATGATAATTGAAAATTCAAGAAAAAAACTACTCTTCTGCATGGTCTACGGTGATGGCAACGGGGCCTTTCAGGATGATTTTACTATTCACACATCTTTTCAAAATATGGCAAAAAAATGATGATAATTGAAAATTCTAGGAAACCTACCCCTCTGCAGGGTCTACAGCGATAGCAACGGGGCCTTTGAGGTTGGTGGTGATGAGAATAATACAGTGGACGCCCGTCTGGTCACACATAAAGATGGCCGCCATGCTGTCGTCCGTGAAGTACCAGTTACCAGAGATCCAATCCTTAGCCATCTGCTTCACAGCTGAAATAGAACACCAGCAAATAAATACATGGATGGATGGACGGATGGATGGATGTAAATAGTAAGTAAAAGAGTGTATCGTGAATAAATACTTGTTTGAATCTACGAATATATGAAAGAATGTATCAATGAATATATTGGTAGCTCAACAGAGGTCATCTATTAGTACCATATAATTGTACTTGTAAACAAAATGGAATCATAGTTATCATCGAAAACAAAAACAAATCAATAAGCAAATAAAATGCCATACAACCTGCTAAAAGAGGGCAAATAGTAAAGGTGTCTATAATGATTCAAAAGACCCTAGGGATCTCTAATCCTCTCTTAAATCCTATCTTTAATAGGTAAGTTCTCATCATCTGTGAAACAATCCAATTTTATGCAAATAGATACCTGATGAAAGTGAATAAAGATGTAATTCAGGATATTCAACCCATTCAAATCTTAGAGTGTGCTCATGGTCTTACAACTTAGAACATAAATTATCAAGAAGAGTAATATTGAAAAATATATGAAGAGGTATTATCAAACCATGTATCCAAATATTTCTCAAAATTTTGCTTTTTCTGTAAAGATTTTATGCACGTGCGTCAGAGCCAGTGAATCGTCTGAAGTTCATGATAAAAAGTAAAAGGAGTCCTGAGTGGGGTACCTACATTTGAGAGAATGAGCCATTGGTATCGTCCAGGTATTGTTCAGGGCATCCGTGCTGGCGCATTCGAAGACCCTCTCGGTGCTGCCCTCTACCTCTCGGATCTATAAATAGAATTGCAAATATTAAAGAATCGATGGAACAAGAAATATATCTCCACTGATCTGAATATAAATTAAATATTTGCCATTATCGAAAACATATTCTTATTCAGGAAAACATATATAAGCATATTATTTAACCAGAAATATAATACAATGTGTATATATGTATACTAGTATATATATATAACACTAAAGACATGGGGTAGATGTAATGAGCCTACTATTTTGGGTTCAAAAATCTCATGGTACATTACCTGGCCCTGAGTATGTAGAGTAGATTTGAGGAACCTTACCCAGCATATGGTGTTGTTCTGGTAGTCCACGTCCATGGTGATGATTTTCGTCATCTCCCGGGAGGACCTGGCGGTCCTCAGGTGCTGGTGAGAGTCATCGAATTGGTGGACGAGAACCTTCTTGCCGTCAGACAATACCATATAGGTCGGACCTGAGGAGCAAGAGAGAGTCACAAAGTCAGATATAGCTCATGATGAAATTAATATGTTTAACCCTTCCAATGTTAAGGCTACTTTCTCCCATGGCCCAAAGCGTAAGGACACAAAGATTTTGGAAAAGCATCTAAACCCTGTCATAATAATAATAATAATAATAATAATGATTGATATTTGATATAGCGCCCTTTCCACCTATAATGTTCAAAAGCGCTTTATGTTATGTCATGTAAGTATTCATTAGATATCTCTCACTGAGTACTCTCAGATGAGTACCCACTCGCCAGGGTTTCAGTAAAAACCATAAGGGTTTCAGCAGCATAAGCCATAAGGGTTACATTCAAACCCAAGAGCAACAGGAAGAGCTAAGAACAAGAGATACTAGAATGTCAGTATTTGCCTGCAAATACAAATGTTTCCCCCTGCTGGGAGAATGAAATGTTAGGAATGACATTCTGTAAATGAACCCTGAACTGTTTCTCATGCTATCTGGTGTGAACTATCGAGTTCCTGGAAGCATAGATCATATTAACTATATACTGAAAATTTGAGAATATTTTCTTGAGGTTTTTATATATCTTGCAGACCAGCTAGTTAGGACCAGCATAGGGATTTTGATCTAAAACGTACCAAAATCTTTTTGCTAATTTACACAAGGCCAATTGTCTCTCCTGACTGCTTTATAGATAAGTAGTACTCCCTGCTGTAGTCACTAGCTGCATGCTTAAGAGCTCCAGACTTTAGTTATCACTGGCTACAGGCTACACTTGAAGCTCACCCAGAAAACACATGCAGTCATGGCTATGACACAATATACTATATGCCATATGCAATTTTCCGTCATAGAGATGGGAAAATATTCGAAAGACAAGTTATTTTAAAAAATACCAAAAAATTTCCTTCAAATATTTTGTAAAATCATTCTTAACACAATTTCTCTAAAGCATCAATGGATTAACCCTTTTAATACTGACACTAATTTCGTCTGAGGCACAAGAACTCAAATTATTTAAATCATGTCATGTTGGTATTCATTGGAAAGCTCTCATTGAGTACTAACATATGAGTACCCCATTTGCCAGCGTTTCAGTCATTTTCCAGTTTTGACCAATATAGCCACCAGCAGCAAAAGGGTTAAGTATGTGTTCACAATATATTTTTCACTCACCCTCAGCCTTGCACGTTCTGCCATCCCTCTGTAGTGAGTAGCCACTGACACACGAACAAGAATAGCTCCCCACTGTATTCACACAGGTCTGGTCGCAATAACCATCATGTTCACATTCATTTATGTCTGAAACAATAGAAAAAGGAACAATACAGCTTTTAAAGTTCATCCTTTTGCATTCATACAGGTCTGGTCACAATAACCATCATGTTCACATACATTGATTTCTAAGACGATAAAAATAGTGAAAATACAAAAACATCACTTTCTATTGCATCTTCTAACAAGTATTGTCAACCAGAGACGTATGTACTTAACTATCCATTCTCCCTGTGCCAACTAACGAGAAGTGCATATGTGAATAACAGCAATATACAGGAACATATATATTTCGGTTTAGTATCCCAACAGAAATCTTGAGCTAGATATATTTATATTTCGTGAATCCTGGGAGTGAAATAGGGACATGTATTTACTGCCACTATGTATAAGAATTATGTTCACTCATATATCAGTTTACTCATATATATATATATACATGTATATATATATACATACATATATATATATATATATATATATATATATATATATATATATATATATATATATATATATATATATATATATATATATATATATATATATATATATATATACATATATATAAATATATATTTATGTATATATATATATATATATATATACATATATACAAATATATATTTATGTGTGTGTATATATATATATATATATATATATATATATATATATATATATATATATATATATATATATATATATATATATATATATATATATATATATATATATATGTATGTATGTACTTACCTTGACAGGCAGTCCCATTTGCATAGTAGCCAAGGTCACAGTAGCACAAGCCTCTGGTAAGACTCTCCTTACAATACCTCTGACAGCCCAGGTGCAGGCAGTGGACGTTTCCTGAAGTGAATAAAGGTCAAGGTCAAAGGTCAAGGTCAGAATTACAAAGCACAAAATGAAGGTCCTGCTCATGAGACCATAGATAACTTGTTTCTAGCAAATTAGCAATTACAGTAGTCATTTCCGCAAATGAATAAAATGAATAGAAATTGAAAAGCAAGGCCAACTCTAAAGGTCAGAAAAGCACACACCATAAGATGAATTCCAAACCTAAAGCACATATAACTTGTTTCTATGCAACTGTTATGCACTGTTGTCATTCACTGAAATAAGTATGAAGCTTATATGGAACATCAAGGTCAGTGTCTGAATGTATGACACATACAATCATGATCAAACATCATATTCCTATCAATACACATTTCTTTTCTTCCATGTGTGTTTGCATGTATGTAAAATACCCGCATACATATATCTTGGAAAGCTCTCACTGAGTACTCTCAGATGAGTACCCATGTACCAGGGTTTCAGTCATTTTTCAGGTTTTTTGCATCATTTTGTATTGGCCAAATTAGCCAGCAGCACAAGGGTTTTAACCCATCTACACTTAGAGCGGCCAAAACAGGCCCGACGATTTGGGAAATATATTATATATTATTTACGAAAGCAATTTTTTGAAAAAATTTCAAGGAGAAATGTTTTTCAGAATCCACACAACTACTCTTGTTCAAATATTTTGTGAACTTTCGCTTAATTCCAAAGTTATCTTCAAAAGTATGAGAGTAGAAGACGATACTTTCTGAAGGGACTCTGAGTGTGAATGGGTTGAGAATACATACGGCAGTGCAGGCCCTCGTCCTCGCTTCCTCGGCAGTCGCTGCGACCGTCACACAGCTGCGAGAAGCGGATACACTGTGTCGTTCCCGGACACCTGTACTGGTCTGGCAGGCAGGTGAACTCATCCTCCCCACCTAAAAACAAATAGGCTAGCATTAGATAAATGTGTCTCCTCACCCTGGGCTACAGAGAAAAAAAATTCCACTTGATCATGTGTGCACAAAAACATTGGTCAACTATTTGCTGTCCAATGTATGGCTGTTTTCCTGTGATAATTGCTTGCATGCCCCGAAAGTGTTATTTTCTTGATTTTCATTGTATTGTCTTTACCTTTCCGTGCCAATATATCAGTGAACTATTTGTGCACAAACGGACAACAAACAGTCAACCAAAATATTTGTCAACCATTTGTGCACAAATGTTCGGTTGACGATTTGTGCACAAATGTTTCAGTGTGCAAATACCGCACAGGATCATTCGTTGACCAATACATCGGCAAACAGGTGACCGGAGTATTCGTCAACGCTGTAATTTCTTGATGTGTATATCATGTACAGTGAATTGATGAACCCTTTGAAACACCTGAATGGTTTGTGAAGTACATGTAGCAAAGATGCTAAATTGCGATATTTAAGATTTTTAATTGATTCTGTTATGACAATTAAGTAGAAATTCAATGAGGAATACTTATAATAATGATGATAATGATTATGAAAATTATGATAATATATTTATCGTTATTGATAATAATAATAATAATAATAATAATAATAATAATAATAATAATAATAATAATAATAACACATTCTGATAGTTATAATGATAATAATGAAAATTCATTAAATAATCAAATTTTGCTACACGGGTTCATTCAACAGATTTACAAAATTACAATGGTATATTCCAGTTGAGAGCATAACATTATGGTTATATAGAAACACAAAAACAAAGTGACAGTCATTAATCATGTGAGAAACATTGAGATTATACTACCTATAGTCAAAAGTGAGTTTTACATTTTTACTTGACTCACAAATACTTCTTACAATAAGCTGTGAGTTAAAACAAGAGCAAAATGACAGAAAAAAAGTACATGATATTTAATCTGCATTGTAAAAGAAGCTGCTGAATGCCAGGTGAAATTCAATAACAATAAAATACTGCATACCGTGTTAATTAACCTGGTACTGCAAGATACTGAAGTATGCAGAAAAGATACACTTAGAGGTAGGCGTAGGTTTAATTTTCCATACTGCCATTGGTACAAACTGGCAATTTCTTGACTTGGATGGGAAAATCCTTTACATAAGAATTAAGTAAAGTACTAGGGACCTTCATTGCGAAATTGCTGGATGTAAACCTACCCTGCCAACTCTACTGTTATTGTTTTGGTACCCGGATACAAAATGGACCTTAGAGGATTTTAAGGGCGCAACTTGAATTCTGAGGAGTTACCCCCAACTTGCCATATATCAAAATGAAGGTCTAGGGAGGGTCTTCAAAATGGAGCTGCTTTGGGTAAAAAATTGTCAGAATTAACAAAAAATGGCAATAAAACTGGTTGAACCTGCTAGACTCTGGAAGTAGCCATTTTGCTGGACTGACAGGGTGTAAGATTAAAAGTGAACCTCTAGGTTGGTGTCAGTGGTAAGAGTGAACAGTGGTAACCTGGTGGAAGTGTAGCTAAGACAGGGCTGGAAATTAAGATTTTATCCAGGCGCCCAATTGCACCTTCTAAAGATACACAGAGATGTTGTGTATAGACACCAGTACATCTTTGGGCTCCCTATAGAAATTTGAGGGAGCCGCAGGAGAATTCAAAGGGGACCTCGGCTCCCCCTAATTTTGAGCCCTATAAGAGAAGTGATCATGTCAGTTGAGTTGAAGGTGAGTGGTATATAATACAGACCTCCGTGCCCCCCTCCAGACGGCTTTTTCTTGGTGTTCCGACCTGTTAATAGAGGGCAGAGCAAGGCATGCCATTAGTACAAACAACAACCAATAGGTGGCGCCATAGACCATGTAGGGTGGTTCATACGATGTGTATCGAGCAACACATACATGCCAGTGAGGACACAATGGAACACTGGATAACCACAACAATACAACAACAATGATTACATCAACAATTACAACTACCACAACAATAACAATAACAGCAATTATGACAGCTCATCAAATACTTATGTCAAATGAGAGGAAGGGTTCTGTATAGCAAGTGGTCAACCCACACCCATCTTTTTATGTTCTTATAGAGATAAGTAGAATACATTGCTAGATTATCATTTAAATTTCTCAAAAACCATATCCATCACATTAACATCATTTGACTGATATCATTTAGAGTATATATATATATGTATATATATATATATATATATATATATATATATATATATATATATATATATATATATATATATATATATATATATATATATATATATATACATACATACATACATGTTTATATGGGTGATGAAATGAATTAACTACATCACAAAATATTGGGTTTGAATTTCATTTGGAGGATATCTATTTTCTAAACAAGCGGTATAGTAGACACTGGTTCCCTTATTTATAATTTCCCATGTGTTAATGCCACTCTGGCAGGGACAGGAAACTCAAAATGATTTATACAGGTGAACTTGGATATGACGGACTCGATGGGACCAGGAAAATTAGTCCGTCATATGCAAAATCCGTCGTATACATATGACGAATACTTGATATGCATCTGGGACCAAGCATATCGTCCGTCATATGCGAAAATCCGTCGTACAGTGGTCCGTCATATCCAAGTTCACCTGAATACATCTTACTTTATATTCTCACCATCATCCACACTAACTTATACTAGACTTTAAAACATAAATTGGCCACTGCACAATAGATGGCAGCACCAATATTTCTAATTTCTGTCAATATTTTGAATTGCTTGTTTTCAAAAATACAATGACCATACACACACATACAGGACTATATGAAAAATACATAAACATAACAGCATGCAATCAGGAACAGAGTTAGATATTTGGAAGGGAAGTGTATCAATTTAAGAATTTAAATACCAATATATTCTAAGTTGTACGTTTGTCCTAGCTATAATAACGCAAATTTACACTCTTGATTTAGGAAAATGATACACCAATTTCAATCCGCATCCTGAGTATGACTGCCCATTTTCAGATATTTTTGCAAATATATCATCATTCATTAAGCTGTAATATTAACCCTTTCATGCCTGGAGTGGCCAAAATGTCTGTATCTTTAAAATCAGAACATTCTCAGGGAAATATTTGAAGCTGTGAAAGCAATTTTCTGCACTTTACGGAATCAGTGTGCAGGTAGGTTGATACTGCCAGAGCAGCTGATTGCAAACTCAATTAAAGGCCTGGCTCTGAGAGATTGAAAGAGGCAAAGGGCCAATGAAACCTTGCAACATACAATTAACTGCCAGGAATGCACTTAACCCCTTCTCCCCCACTGCGCCCAAAAAAACAAATGATTTTAAAAATATATTTGAGGGAATTGGTAGTGTTCTTATTAACCATTCTCCTTCATATCATTTTAACAAAAATGCTTTTCTGATAAGATTTCACTGAAGAAGTCAAACTGCTTACCGCGATGAGCATTGATGGGTTAAGGATTAGCAGGCAGAAAGTTGATTAAAATAGAGTTGATGAAGAGACTTGATGAGTTGAGCTTAATGCCATTATTCCAGCCAGCAGTAACGTAATTGGACCCAGATGTACTAATTACTTTGGAATTTCGATTACCGTAACTTTTTCTGCCACATTGTAGCCAAGTCATAAGTGGTTGAGGAAAGCAGAGAATCTGGCAAAGACAAACCCCTTACCCAAAGTCACTGGCAACATTCCCACATGACCTGGCCGGGATTCGATTACTTTTTACAGGAAAAGCACAAAAATAAATCAAACTTGAACAAGTAACAGCAGAGTGCACATACAACCAAAAGGGAGAAGTGCTAGTTATGGGAAAGAAGATTTCAAAATCGTATTGTACTAAAATCTAATAGTGCATATACATTTATAAATATATATATATATATATATATATATATATATATATATATATATATATATATATATATATATATATATATATATATATATATATATATATATGTGAGTGAGACAGGTTATAGGGAGCTTGTGGGTATGACTACTAACAACTATGTGCATGTAAGGGGAAGCTAAAATAGGTTACAAGGAACTCAAAATCAGGCTCAAGGACAAATAACAACTAGGTGCACAGACTTGATAGGGTTGCCATGTAGGGCTTGTGGAATAAGAGAGGAGAGAGGTGACTTTCTAGTGGTCATCCCTGGAGTCTGTGAAAACTTACATGATTCTGTAGCTTCATCGGAGCGGTCAAGACAATCGTCCTCGCCATCACACTTCCAGCCAATAGGAATACAGAGCTTATTATCTGTACATGCAAACTTTGTGGAAGGACAGGTCTTGGGAGCTAAAAAAACAAAAGACAGCAATATCTTGGTTAAAAGGCTGAAACTTTACAATTTATATTGACCCTTATGCTGCTGGTGACTAACTTGGCCAATACAAAATGATGCAGAAAACCTGGAAAATTACTGAAACCCTGGCACATGGGTACTCACCTGAGAGTACCAAATGAGAGCTTTCCAATGAATACCGACATGACAGAGTTCAGAAGGTTTTTCAAAATCTTTGCATCCTTGTGTTTAAGACAAAAGCAAGCCTCAGCATTGGAAGGGTTAAGCAAGTATTATATATGTATGACAGTATGAAGAAAGCATTTATTTCAGTTCATGGAGGAAGTTGACTATGAAATGCTAGATATGCAGGGTGTTAAGAAGGTTTGATGTCTCTCTCAACCTATAGATGGCACCACAGCTTTCAGGGGTTGCAGTTTGAAACTTCAATACAGCTCAAGTGGGTCTCCCTTGAGGATTAATAGAGAACTAAACCTGGACTGAAAGCAACCCGGGTATAACACTCAAGAGTTTCTCTAGTAGGTATTATCTGCCAAGTATCATACTTTTGAAAAATATCTTGTGAAAGTTCGCAAAATATTTGAAGGAGAGTCCTTAGGCCAAGAAAAAAATATTGTTTGTTTCCTGTAACAGTCTGAAAAAAAATAGGGTAGGTAGGTTGGTAAAAACATTTTTTTGCATTATTTTTTTTGTTAAAAATGTGTGATTTATGCATGTTTTACGTTGAATTGGAGTTGGGAGGGCAGAAAAAACTTTAGGGTAGGGATTTTTTTGAATAAAAACTTGTTAGGGTAGGGTAACAGGAAACAAACAACTTTTTTTAGGCCTTATTTGGCTTCTAAACAATATTTCTCCTGCAACTATTTCAAGAAAAAGCTTTTGAGGAAAATATTTCCAAAATCATGGTCTTTTTTGGCCTCTCTGAGTGTATTTGGTTTAGGCTTATAAAAAAAATGTTAGTTTCCTGTAACGGTCCGAAAAAAAATAGGGTAGGTAGGTCAGTAGAAATCTTTTGGGGGTCAAAAATGTGTGTTTTATGCATGTTTTACTTTGATTGGTAGTTGGGAGGGTGGAAAAAACTTTAGGGTAGGGATTTTTTTGAATAAAAACTTAGGGGTAGGGTTACAGGAAGCTTAGAGAGCTTAAATACTCACAGCATGACTGTTTCTCGTCGTCCCCGTCTGGGCAGTCCGCCTCGCCGTCACACACCCATTCTCGTGAGATACAGCGCTTGCCGGTGCCGGGCGCCAGCTCGCTCTGACACTGGAACAGTGCTGGAGAGCAGCTAGGAAATACTGGAGGAGACTCCCCTGAAACACACAAACAATACACAAATATCAATACCAATTCAAAAATGTCTTAATTCGTACTCATAGTGTTTGGAATTGGTCAAAATTTTCAAGATCGATCACCGGTCTATCAGAACGACAAATGATTGATTAATAATCAAAGTCGTGCACAGGCTGTTTTGCATGCCACCATAACTGTTTACCTCGAGTCATAAGGTACCTCTTCAAAACACCTCTACATGTCATTTAGTCAAGATGCGGTACCCTAAGACGCAAGGTAAATAGTAATGGCAGCATGTTTACATCGAACACTCAGGGAGGTAGATCTGGCAATTGGAATTATTATACATGGTTGTGTTTTTTTGTTCAAACATGGAAAATTGCGTTCAATCATCATGATCGGAGGCCAGGGCTCAACGCTAACTTTCAAGGTGCACTTACCCAGTAGGGTAAGCAGAATATGAAATCCACTTACCCAGGTTAAAATTCACTTACCCGGACCCTGATATTCACTTACCCAAACATAAATTTTCCATTTACCTCTTAAAACAAGTCAAATTTATTAGGTCAACCCAATCAAAAACAACAAAAAGATACCTGATCTACTGGCCTTGTTTAAAACAATTGTAAGTCAGTTTAATTTTGTGACAACAGCATATAGAGAAAACATTTTTCAATTGCAATACAGCAGCTCTGCAGTCAGGAATGATTCAGACGAAAAAAGAAGGTACACCTCTGCCCATTTAATAAATGAACCCCCTGCCTAGAAACCGATCTCTAACAGTGCCGATGCCAAATCTTTTATTTTTATTGCTGGGCTTATAACAAACCTTTGGCTTTGAGAAGGCAACTTGTCACACCAGAGCAGACGCGTGTTCTTGCTCTGGTATATTCACACCGGTTGACCCGAATTCCCCATTCACATTAACCTGTCATTATGAACCCAAGTCAACCGGCTTATGTAATCGTGCACTCATAAAAATGTCCTCACCCGTGGTGTGACAGTCTGCCTGCTACCTTGATGGTTCCGTGATTAATTACAGAATTAATTACGGGACAATCGGCAAGATAAAGAAAGAAAATTATCTCGCTGCTGCTACACAGCAAACGAATGACTTTCCCAGCATGTGCTGTCAGGCACTTCCCTGATCGGGTAAATCAAACTTCAGATCGACTTCCCCGACTGTCAATTATTAATCATTCTGGGTAAGTCGGGTAAGTAGGGTAATCCTTAGTGTCGAGCCCTGCTGATCCAGGCACAAACGACCACTGTTGACATATTTGAACAATCGGAAGAACAGTACTAAAGGCTCCGGTTAAGCAGGAGTCGAAGAAGCTGCTCTGCCGATCACTGGTACATGCTATATACCATTTAAGGTTCGGGGCAGTCATCAGAGCCGGATTTTCTCATCCCGACTACGCCAAAACCAGACAATAAATACTGATTGGTAGGGCTGGGCTCGATAAGCGCGGCATCGATGGATCAGCAAAGTCGTACAATCGATGTTCACCATGAGAGGACATCGATTGCCGAACTCGATACGGCCCCCCCTACCTCCATTGTTTTCCCTACCCCCAAAACACAAAAGAACCTACCCTATTCTTTAAAATGACAGCGGCGCTGAGGCCGGCGATAGCGGCGATAGCCGGCCGCCATTGAAACGGCACTACGATAGATACTATCGCGCGCGGTAGTACTTGGAAAAGTGTGGAGAGGGCCACGCAATGAATTTTACATGGTGCTGGTCCGGCCCCCACCACACTTTTCCAAGCACTACCTCGCGCGACAGAATCGAATCGAGAAAATCGACATCGAGAAAAATTAGGCAATTAATCGGATCGCAAAAAAATGGCTGATGAGCACAGCCCTACTAATTGGGTCAACAAATTTTTCTTCAAATATTTTCTGAGAAGAAAATGCTCTGGGCGAAAAGATATCAGTAAAATATGCCATATTTTGGTGCGAGACTGCCACTTATATTATGGGATAAGTGACCTGAAGGAGAGTACGCCTCGCCAGCGCGTTATGATTTAGTATTCCGAGTGGCCTACCACACATCGCGTAACGCCTCTAAATCAATCAGCATTGAGCAAATCTTGTTTTAGCTCTCGAGTTGTCATAGAGATTGCTGCAGCCTCCAAATCATCCTGGTTTTTCTAACATCTCATATTCTGCCTCTGATTTGTGCAAAAAGAAGTCTCAATAAGCTCAACAATACCCACTTGCGGGTGCGCATGGTTTTACGAACCCCCCTTTACAATTCTGAATGTTAATTTTCTTTCTGAATATCTGATATTGATATTTGTGTACCAAGTTTCTAGATCCTGGCTAAGCCCCTGCATTGCATTATATTTCTCTGCACGTCTCCAGACAATAGCAGCCATTTCTCACTTCAACACATAATTAGATTATCAGGCTTAATTATGAATTCTGATACTGGCTTACCATAAATCAGAAATTTATCAAATCAAATACTTTTAACAATAACTTGCAAATTAAGATTACTTCTACATAATATTTGAAGGAGAGTTGTTGGTAGCTTACTGAAAAACAATTCTCCTTCAAATATTTTCTGAACTATGCTTTTGTCTGAGAGATTTCACCCGATTAAACGGGCTGCTTTTGGCTGCTGTGAGCATTTATGGGCTAGCAGCACAGAGTAGAGCATGTTTTTATTGTAACATTGGGAATGACAGGGATTTGATTAGAGTAGCCACGAGAGGACCATAATGGATAACAAGCTTGTTTTATAGCTAGCAGATAAGGGATTGGTATGCTACTTAATACAATACCAAGCATCAATATTGAACAAGGGAAAGTACCATATCGTTTAAGATGTGTCGTACCCATTCTGCTTAACGATATGACGGACATCCCCAAATGAAGGCAGATTGCTATTCATCAGCAAAATATTTTAAGTTGGCAGTTCCAAATCTGACATAATTAAGTCTCCGACAGGAAGTATAATTAAGAATATTGTTTTAGTTCAGATTGTTTACAAAATGTCAATATTTCATTGTGTCTGTAATATTTTAAAGGTGCCAATCCATAATGAGATGGTATTAGGAGTTTATTCCTACTGATGAGAATGGAGGTGAAAACACACAGCAGGAAAAGGATACCAGGCTCGACATCTTTATTTCTCCTTCAAAGTTTACAAAAAATATTGAGATGTGTCAAACTGTTGCACCAGTGTGCAACAGGCCTTAAGAAAAGCACTGATTAACGCTTTTCTAAATTTTCTAGTGCATGGGAAGGGATAGGCACCTTTAGAATTATCGCAATATAATACGATATCGCTATTTCCTTAATGATAAATTACCTTAATATATTCTTAATGATACTGCCTCCCTCCCATGGACTTATTCATGTTAAAATTAGCACTGCCAGCTCAGTAAATTTTGCCTTAAAATGGCAAACTTGCATGCCTTCAAACAGAGACTTCTAGGTAGCAATTAAGTCAATTTTATAAATATTTCAAATAAGTGATGCAATTCAATATTTTATCCCATTTGATATCTTTTTTTTAGTATTGATATTTTTGGTACCTACATACCAAATCCCTATGCATGGCCAGTTCAGCTTACCCTTATGAAATATGTCATCAGTAATATTCTGAATGTACTGTTTTTTATCATGTTCATTTAGCAACATGTAAAGTGTAAACCCATTTAACTGCCACTGCCTATTTGGCACTTTATGATTGACTAACAGGGCTGGGCCACCTGACAACATTTGTCAAACCAATTGTAAAGCTTTGTGCTCAAAGACCAATTGTTTGTGCTCCAGGAAATAGATACTTCGACACCCCTGAATATTCTGGACACAACCATATTCACACAATGCCTTTAGATGAATAAAAACAAGTGAATATGAAACCAGCCAGTCAACCTAAACAACCAAGCTGCGGCGAAAAGCCCAAAAGTTATGTTTTGCGCATGCTGGTGTGCAGCTTTCTCTGCAATGTAAATGTGTACTAAGTCTCTGTAGTCAATTAGTGAAAATATCTCCGTTTGTGACCCTTTTGTGACA
Organism: Maea johnstoni; assembly: GCA_963942565.1. Taxonomy (NCBI): domain Eukaryota; kingdom Metazoa; phylum Annelida; class Polychaeta; order Spionida; family Magelonidae; genus Maea; species Maea johnstoni. Next base: position 10,121,402 of record OZ012699.1, read on the forward strand.
CCCAAGGAACTGTAGGTCTGTTCATACAGTATAATGCGCTATTGGGGAGAAATCCTATAAGCTGGGTAAATTGCTGAGAGGAAATCAAAAGCACTATTGATATCCTCATTACGCGTGGACTAGCACACACACCGGAGCAGAGATAAGTGTCTATCTAAGCCATAGCTAGTTGACAGAGAAAGAGAACGAGTAAATGTTAGGTCCAGTATGTACACCAGGGGGACATCAGAGGCTCTACCATTATTGTAACATTTCCTCATTAACCCTTCCAATGGTGAGGCTACTTTCGTTCAAAGCATAAGGACGCAAAGATTTTTGAACACCATCTAAACCTGTCATGTTGGTATTCATTGGATAGCTCTCACTGAGTACTCTCCATTGAGTACCCAGGGTTTCAGTCATTTTTTAGGTTTTTTGCATCATAAGGGTTAACCCATTTATGCCTGGAGACCTACTTGTCCAATGTCGTCTGGACCTGTCATAATTTTGAAAATAACCTTGGACTAAGGCATTAATTTTGAAAAATATTTCAAGGAGAGTTGTAAATAGAGTTCTGTTGAACAATTCTCTTTCAAATATTTTCTAAATATTGTTTTGGGTAAAGAGATATCACCAAAATTGTCAGGGACCACAGATTTGGCTGCTACTGACTTGAATGAGTCAAATCAAGTTGACACTTACCAGGCATGAATAGATAGTGACTTTGCTATTGTATTCAGAACTAGTGGTTTAGAATACTGTCCGCATTGGGGGGCCAATAATCACAAAAGGCCCAGTGCACAGTGTGAGTGATATCGCTGTTGTTCAGTGCCTGCAGTGTAAGTAGTACTGCATACATGGGTCATTAAGGACCAGACTGAAGAAAATAGGGCATGTCTACTTGATGCAAGCAGGGTATACCAGCTGATCATGCTTCGCGGCAATATGGCAGAAAAAGTGATGAAAAATGAAATTCCAAACACCTGCTGTGATGCGTAACAAAGGTGCCGCATAAGATCTGCATGCTTCCAGTGCATCCAGATATTCCTTGAAGGTAAACCCATTCATACCCATAGCAACCCAAACAGCCTGTCTAATTTTGAGATATACATTTCAAACAAAAGCAACTTGAAGAAAATATCTGAAAGAGAGATGTTTATGACAACTCTGTATACAACTCTCCGTCAAATATTTTGCTAATTTATGCTTAATTCCAAAGCTATTTTCCAAAGTACCAACGCCGTCCAACGGTCCAGACAACATTTGCGAGGAAGATCTTCAGGTTTACTGGCACTGATTCTGACATTCAGGCTTAATGACATTGATCAATCTATACATTCAGGCCCTGTACAGTACTAACCCTCCTCCGAGAATCACGCCTAGTACGGTAACAGAGAGTACATTTATAATGCTTGTTCGCTTCCCTCCAGTGACATTTAGACACAATAACTATTTTTTTCCATTATGCCAAGACCCACCGCAATGGAGCCAGGACCGACCGTGATGTGACCAGGCAGTGGCAGCGAGGGATTTAGGCACGGCTATGCAATTGGAGGGGACAGTTATGCGCTCGTTCGTCGATAAGCCCGACAGTCAGAATCAATGCGAGTGAACCCCGCGATCAGCGAGGATGCTGGGAATTCAATATAGGATGCCGTAAACTGAGGGGGCCTCCCCGCGGCTATGATAAAGCCGTGTAAAGAAGGTGAGGGGTTAGTCAGTAATGCCGCAGTAAATACAGGGATACCAGGCAAAACCGCCAGAAACAAACACGACTTAACACATTCACGCTTAAGAGTTCCTCGTGATATTGTGCTCAGGAACCTGATAATTACTTGAGATTTAGACTGATCTTATAGGATATTTAATTTCTTCACCTCACTATACTTCCTATGACATTGTTTAAGGATAGTATGCCTTACTGCAATGTAAAATAATTACATTCAAAGTTCCTCATACAAAAGATTCAAGATGCACAGCAATGGCCATGGATACTTCTCATGGAGGGGCTGCATGATTTCTATATTCAGGCCAGGGGGACAGGCTAGCAGGAGAAGAGTGGCCAGAAAAATTGGTACAATGCCAGGCATCGCAGGACGGGAAATTACCAAGTCATTTCAAGTCCCTCATACAGGGAGGACAGCGAATGTGACCCAAAATCTGACAAGGCGACCAGCTGGTGTTCAGAGAGTGAGTGGTTGGCCAGAGGAAATCAGTTGTGGAGGAACCCAAGTGGCTGTTATTATTTCATTGGGATTCAGTTCTCCACATGGGCCAAATCAATCTGGATATTATTATTGGATAAGGAAGAGAACAATCAGTGTTTACGCACGAGAGAGAGAGAGAGAGAGAGAGAGAGAGAGAGAGAGAGAGAGAGAGAGAGAGAGAGAGAGAGAGAGAGAGAGAGAGAGAGAGAGGGAGAGAGAGAGAGAGAGAGAGAGAGAGAGAGAGAGAGAGAGAGAGAGAGAGAGAGAGAGAGATGAGAGAGAGAGAGAGAGAGAGAGAGAGAGAGAGAGAGAGAGAGAGAGAGATGAGAGAGAGAGAGAGAGAGAGAGAGGGGGAGACAGAGAGACAGAGAGGGGGAGGGAGGGAGCGAGAGAGACAGTGAGTCAGTGCTAGTTTGCATACAAGGTCAGCTGCCAGCTGGGAGCCCTAGAACAAGCAGATCCTAATGTCTCCTTTGTTCCATTACAACAAAGAGCGGTTGCAGAATGACTCATATTTGAAACATATATCTATAAACATAAATTCACAAAACATCTGAAGGAAGTTTAAGATACTGATCAACGTTTCTTCCTGAAATATTTTTTGATAAGTCCCAAAACTATGTCCAAAATAGTCTAGACATCTTAAGTCACTACAGACATGAGTTGGTTAAGATAAGTGCTTTTTTAGGGGTTGCAATTTCTCTACAGTTATGATTTGCGAAGTACAGGCGCCGGTACGGTGCTGTGTAATATATAGGCAGGGTGCCTTTGATGCTCATCTTTAAAGCAAGAGCAAGCTATTAGAGGACCGACACAAATCACTCCAGAGAGGATGAAATATCAAATCTGCCACACTGAAACTCCTTCATCTCTATCTGCTCTGATTTTAACCCTTCCAATGCTTAGGCTACTTTCCTCCAAAGCACAAGGACACGAAGACCTTTGAAAATCATCTAAACCCTGTCATGTTGGTATTCAATGGAAAGCTCTCGGTGAGCACTCGCATATGAGTACCCATATACCAGGGTTTCAGTCATTTTTCAGATTTTCTGCCTCATTTTGTATTGGCCAAGTTAGCGCCCTGCAGTACAAGGGTTAAGCGCTAGGTTTTTTGTTTGTTTATCAGGATTAGCATCACTTGCAGCTTTCCACAATATCGATCTCATAGCCGTAAGATAGGACTTCCAAACCAAGGAAAATACTGCCACATATCTTTGAAAAGTCTATGAAAGTCTATCGGTACAGAGGCATTTTTAAAAAATGGCTCAGACACCTTAGAGGGAAAGCTTTTCCATATGTGGACAAGACAGAAAGCATGACGGATATTATGAACCCAAAGTTTATATAAGAATTGAACCGCTAAATTGCTCAGGCATGGGATTGACTCAAAACCCCAAGTCTGCAAGAACTCAGTTCTGCAAATACACAAGCCTAGCCCTAGGATTGTACATACTTCTTGATACATTCATGTTATACCAACTCAACATTGAGTCAACCCTAATCTAGTTTACAAATTGCTCACCAGGTAGACAAAGTGGGACCATTCATGTATATTTGGTGCCAGGAAACAAAAAAAAGACTTGACACAAAAAAAAACATATGACAGCCTAGAAAAGTGTCATTGATGATCATAGACTTAAGGAGGTTGTCTAGTGGTACACCATTAATTTAACCCTTTCAATGCTGAGACTACTTTTGTCCAAAGCACAAGAATGCAAGATTTTTGAAAAACCATTGTAACCCTGTCGTCTTGGTATTCATTTGAAAGCTCTTGCCAAGTACTCTCAGATGCGTTTTCATTTGCCAGGGTTTCAGTAATTTTTCTGGGTTTTTGCATCTTTTTGTATTTCCCAAATTAGCCACCAGCAGCATAAGGGTTAAGTGATGTCTTATCAGTGGTATGATCGTATCACACGTAACTTTGTCCTCAGTGGCTGTCTAGACGAGATTAAAATACAGCCTCCTGCTGATTAGGAACACATTAGACAGAAATAAACAGCATATCCACCGCCATTAATTAACAAAAAG
>OZ012699.1:10128115-10226774 GCA_963942565.1 Maea johnstoni
AAACGCTCAGGTCACCAAGGCGACATTTCTACGGTGATGTGTTGCCATGGCAACTTACTAGACTTTCCTCTTTTCCTATTACAGATCGTGAGAGAGTGAGACTATCTAAAATGAAATATTTAGATATGGCGTAAGTGTTTAATATCCGGCCGTGGCTGAGTTCCTATAAAGAAGCATACATCGCTACAATGCTTTTAACCCTTCCAATGCTGTGGCTACTTTTGTCCTAAGCACAAGAGCGCAAAGATTTTTGAAAAACAACTAAACCCTGTCATGTTGGTATTCATTGAATAACTCTCACCGAGTACTCTCAGATAAGTACCCACGTGCTAGGGTTTCAATAAAAAAATTCAGGTTTTTTTGCATCATTTTGTATTCACCAAAATTTGCCAGCAGCAGCATAAGGATTTAAGCCATTTATTCTGTAACAACCATTTCAAATTTGGATTAGAATTTCATTTATCATCACATTTTTGCCACATAAGGTTAAGATTTTCAAGACTAGCCAATTGAAAGTGGTGGAAGCCGCAGTACCTGGGGAAAGACCACCGCCTAACCTCGTCACTGTCTACAGAAAAAAGACCTTAGTATTTTGAGATTTCACACTATAAGCAATTTATGAAAAATATTCTTGAGATATATTTGAATGCATTTATACAAAAAATTATCATAACCGTATAACAATTGCAGCACAATATATGACTTCCTTTAAAATATCATGCCGAATTTTTAGTAAATTTGCAAGATATCTTTGTTATATTACCAGGAATGAATTATTTTCCCTAAGTATTATGGTAGGAGACAACAACGTCAAAAGTAGCCCTGAAGCATGTGAAAAGGTTACTAGATTAGGATGTGGGCTGTTTGGCTTATCTTTAGTGCTGTGCCTACGACTGGCGGCCGGCCGGCGGATTCCCTCAGATAGCAATAACGACATCCAATGAATCTCACAACAATGCCACGGGAAACATAAAAATCCTGCAAATAGGCAATCCCGGGCTCCCATTAACTCATTGGGATGAGGTCAAAACATAGGATTTCTCCCTAATTGCTCCAGCAAAGATGCGTTCCCATGGCAATACCTTGGAAAACCATTCAGTGATGCCATTAACCCATTCATGCCTAAAGATCTCAGTGACAAGTGTTGTCTCGATGTGCAATTCTCTTGAAAATAACTGCGTAATTAATCATGATTTTAACGTAAGTTTTAAAGTGAAATTTTGCAGTGGGGTGAGTTCTGATCAACATTTCTTCTTCAAATATTATCAAAATAATGCTTTGATGAAAGATATATACTCCACGAAGAGTCGAAGACAGCATATAGGTGTTGCCTCTTGAATAATGAGATAGAAGGTGCCATTTTTATATTCCTAGTTAGAGCTGCCTTAATCAGCGGTATTAAGCATAAGGAGTGGAGGAACCCAATTCAATTCCTATCAATCCATGTAAGTCCACTTGCCAAACATCTATATGATATAGCTACCCATAACTATTCATTCATCAATGGGTCATCACTGAACAGCTATTCAGCCATTAAACTCCATGTTAAATCACATGCTTTTAATCAAAAGTCACATTTATATGATATATATATATATATATCTAGATATAGCGTGTATTTATCATTAATTTCTCCCCAATTAAATTCCATGTTACAGTGCATGCCTTTAAACAATAGTTGCATATCTATACAATATATCTCAAGATACAGGATGATAGTGTGTATTTATCACTAACTGGTCCCAAATTCATCTCCAATGTTAAATTGCATGCTTTTAAACAATAGACACATATCTATACAATATATCTCTAGATACAGGATGATAGTGTGTATTTATCACTAATTCGTCCCCAAGCAGCGATTCAGACCATCAAAATGGATCTAAAGTTGCAGGCCTGGTTGGATTGATTGCACTATTAGCGGTGGAAATGATAGACGATTTCCCGCGGGCGCAGTCTATGGGATGGGAAGTCTTCCATAGGAGAGAAGTGGAAACAAAGTAACCATTAAGGGCAAAGATCGCTCCGACTGGGCACCTTTCACCTTTTCATGCCTGTAGCGCCCAAAACCACACGACTATTTTGGTGATATCTCTCCAACAAAAGCGATTTTCAGAAAATATTTGAAGAAATCTTTTCAAAATTCCAAAAAACAGCTCTCCTTCAAATATTTTATAAATAAACAGGAATATAATGAATATTTTTTTTTAATTTTTATACTTCATAGTCATGTTTTTAGATAATACATTTATTCCTTTGAAATAATGTATTCATGAGGCACTTCATTCTGAAATCCAGCAAACAAGATTTCAGAAAAGTGGCAGTATTATTTCAGAAAATACGAGTACTGTAGAACACACAGTGTACGCTTCTGTTTATATATAGCGTACATAGCGGGTGGTTCCGCTTCACTATATACAAAAACGCAGTACTTTTTTTCTGTACTTCTGCGCTGTCAGCGGCAGCTACCGTCGGTAACATAAAGAAACGCTATGATGCGAAAACTCCCCGATTCACTATATTTGGGACTCGCGTCATATGTGTTCTACAGTATTCAAATACAGTTCAGAAAGTTGATATCTTTCCCTACAATTCTCCTTTTTTCTGCTACTCGATCAAGTCTGAATGTTTCACTTGAAAGCCAGGATCGGTGAGACAACAAATTAATTTGGTCTCACTTATCATACGTTTATCCAGCAAAAATTAAAAGGAGGGCAAGATCTAAAATTATATTGTTCGAAATTTGTTTAAGATAGCTAAGTTAGTAGTACTAGGAATGACTTACCCAAACTGGCTGTTATCAGAAGACAAGAAATGATGAGAAACATACCTGCAACAGACAAGAAAGATAACATGAATGAAATATTTGACGGCAAAATTCATAATAAGTTGACACATATCTTCTGAAAAAAGAACCAGTGTACTTTGAATATTCCCTTTTTACCCATTCATGCTGAAGAGTTCCTCTGAAATTTCTCTTCTGGATTTCTCCCTCATGCTGCTGGTAGCTAATTAGGCCAATACAAAATGATGCAAAAAACCCTGAGAAATGATGGAAAGCCTGGCACATGGGTACCTTTGAAAATATCTTGTTAATTATGTTTTTCAAAAAAAATTGTAGAAGAGTTGTTGGTAGCGTTCTGAACCACACTCCTCATTCAAATATTTTCTCAACATGCTCTTCCTTGAAATATTTCATCAAAATTTTCAGGTTGCGCTTGGCTGCAGCCAGCATTAATATGTGGAGGTATTCCTATCTGTAAAAGATTACTGGGGACAAGCGTGGGCATATGATAACACTCTTGATGCCCAGATTTTTCCTGGACCGTTACAGGAAACACAAATATTTTTTTAGGCCTCATCATATCCAGGCAACATTTACTGAGGATATATCTGGGCAAGAATGAGTACACCACAGGCTTAAATAAAGATTACACCATGGCCATCCAAAGTGTCAAAATCATTAGAGTAATTCCCCAGGCTGCCACCAGGGGGCCAAGAACACTCCCTACAGGAAGTCAATTAAGGCATACCCCAGATGCGACTCCGACCAGGAGCTGTGTAAACTGACTCGCCTTGCCAACCGCAAAATATCACATTGAAATTCAGGCTGACAGCTTGATAGTTAAGCGAGAGATATTATTTCTCTCTCAGCCTAAGGCAGGTTAGCGATAAGACACAAAAAGCATGCTTTCAGCTAAACAAAAGGAACATGTGAAAAACGCGGATCGGTTTCCAAGTTTCAGGTTCTTAGAACTCCTGCAGCTTATGAAAACTAACTTAACCCCTTCTCCCCTGGAGGTCTCATTGGCAAGTGTTATACGATTATATAATACTCATCAGGCTGCATCAATGGCGGCCTCCCCTGATGGCTGTGTGGTCTAAGGCATTGCCACTGACTGCTCGCTGTCTTGCACCACTGAGGGCCTACCCTGATGGCCGTGTGGTCTAAGGCATTGCCACTAACAGCTAGCTGTCTCTCACCTCTGAGGGCCTGGCCTGATGGCCGTGTGATCTAAGGCGTTGCCACTGACTGCTAGCTGTCTCTCACCACTGTAAGGCCTGCCCTGATGGCCGTGTGATCTAAGGCGTTGCCACTGACTGCTAGCTGCTAGTTCGAATCCCACCCGGCGCATGTTGAAAGTTGCCAGTGACTTTGGATTAGGCGGTACTCCGTTTTCCTTCACCAGTTACAACTGGCTAGTCACGTCTTAGCCACAATATGGCAGGAAAAGTGTCGAAAAGCGAAATTCCAAATTCCCAATGCATCAATGGGTTAGTGTACACCTCTCTTTAAAGGGTTAAACTACCATTCGTGCTGTATAAGTTTACCTCAGAATCCTACAACACAATGGATGTAAGTTACACACCTAGATTACTAAATTAACCTTGTCACATCCAGAGTACACACATGTTCAGAAACAAAGTCAAATATCTTGATATTACAGCAATATTTTGAGAAAAACTTAATTGAAAGTTGTACTCCCTGTTTAGTTTAACAATCCCTTTTTAAAATATTTTCTAAATAATATTTTAATAAATGAGTTGAATTTGAAGTCATCAGACTGTGAGGAAATTCCTGATGCACATAGGTTAATCCTTTCAATGCTGAGGCTACTTCGTCCAGAGCACAAGGATGCAAAGATGTTTGAAAACCATTTAAACTCTATCATGATGGTATTCATTGGATAGCTCTCGCTGAGTTCTCTCAGATGAGTAACCAAGTGCCAGGGTTTCAATCATTTTTCAGGTGTTTTGCATCGTTTTATAGTGGCCAAATTAGCCACCGCCAGCATGAGGGTTAAGCTAGACCTGGCAACACAGCTTGTACTGATATCATAGAGGGGATTTAAGATAACTAATCTTCTAGATCTCGGATAACTGATACCTGTTCTCGTGTTATTCTTGCATTTGGCAACATTCGTTTTATGTTATTTCATTTAAAACCAGACCTAAGGCCTGAGTTATCTAATTTTCAAACTAACACGTCATCCAATTTCTCATCAATTAACCCTTTCTTTTCTTGAGTTTCCCTTGAAAAGTGTTGTAAGGACCTATTCAACTTCTGAAAATAATTTTGGAATCGGGCCAAAAATTATGCTCTTTCATGGGAAATGTGTCGGTTGTGTTCTGATCAACTTCTACTTAAAACGATTCTCTTGATAAGGTGCCATCTAATCAGAGGGGAACTTTTCAGGTAGCACGTCTCTAGGCCAGCATGTTGTTGATCTACTAGTCACTATTCTACAATCTTGTAGTCTGGGCTAGTCAGGCTACTGTTATTGTAAAACACTGCCAGTATTCACATAGTAATAAATAAACCTGTTCCGACTAGTAGGATTCATGATAGCAAAAAATAAACCTGTTACTAATCCACCAGTTACCATATAACAACCCTACTAGTCAGGACAAGAAGCAATTCTCAAACACTGCATTATTTCACAAGGAAATGAACTGGCATCAACTAATGACGCAAACCTAAACACGTCTGAAGTCCTGTTCTGGGATTCAGACGTCATCACAGACACAGCATCATATTGTGATAAATGCGAGATGAACGAGGGCAGCGGAAACGTACAAGAAAAGGGAGGACTTTCAACTGCTCGCGGACGTGACTGGAGAAACTAAAGACTCACATGGCCACTGTGAGAGAGATGGTGAGTTAGTGGCTCTTATGAGTGACTTGGACAGATTTTCCTCCTATCACTCTTAACCCTTATGCTGCAGGTGGCTAATTTTGCCAATACAAAATGATGCAAAAACCTGGAGAAATGACTGAAACCCTGGCAAATTGGTACTCATCTGAGAGTACTCAGTAAGAGCTGCCCACTGAATACCAACATGACAGGGTTTAGACGATTTTCAAAAATATATTTATCCTTGTACTTTGGACGAAAGTTGCCTCAGCATTGGAAGGGTCAACCCATTTACACTCAAGAGCATCCCAAAAAATATTTTGGGTATATTTTTCTAACAAAGATATTTTTTGGAAAATATTTTAAAGGAGATGTGTTAATCAGAAGCCAAACAACAAATCTCCTCCAAACATGTTGTGAACTTTTGTTTAATTCCCAATTTATTTTCAAAAGTACGGGAGTAGCAGACAATATTTTCTAGAGCAACTGAGTGTTCACGAATGGGTTAATAGGCAGACATTCTGAGTCACTCAGAGGAAAATAATGCTTACAGGCAAAAAAGCATGGTTAAAAAGATTTAAATGAGAAATGTTTATCACAACATTACCAACAACTCTCCTTCAAATATTCTATAAAATCATCTTTGGTTCCAAAGTTATTGTCAAAAGTGTAAAAGATCCAGAAGAAAATTTATAGAAGAATTCTTAGGCAAGAATGGGTTAAAAGAAGCTGACAGACGGACAGTGCCTGGTTTGGCAATGTACACATACTGCACGTGTGAGTCATGTGATCATCTGTCTAACAACAGGTGGCCTGCATGTTGAACTATTTACAACTGATGTCTGCACGCGATCTGACGACTTCCAGCATAACTCATCAGAAAGAGCGAAATTTTAAAAATATTTGAAGAGGGATTGTTGAACCCTACATGAAAAACACCTTTAACTCAAATATTTCTTTAAATATTGCATGATCACTGCCAAGATATATCCATAAGTGTCAGCCTATGTATGTGCATGTGGTTAACCATTTGCTTCTAAAATCTGTACAACTTTGTATTTTACACATCAAAAAAAAAAAAATAGGAAAATAGGAAAATAGGACGAAGACAGAGTTTTAAACCCTCCCTGAAAAACATCAAATATTTCTCCAGCTATTGTTTTGTCATCTAGATATTACCATATGTATCAGACATGTATATCAGTGTGCCGCATAACAATTCGCCTCGTTGTAAGTTGCAAGTGAATTCAACAAAAAACTGCGATCAGGCAAGCAGAATAAGACCCTAACTTGCCCCGCTCAGCAAGTAATGTTTTGGGCAGATTCCTCGCAACGTAACTCACCTTCGTTTGACAGAGTGGTGGGGCAAGTGGAAGTTGCATGGCAAGTTAACTTTAGGGGCAGCTTGCCCCGCTCAGCAAGTAATGTTTTGGAACCTATGTTGCACCCTGTATATGTAGCATGCATATGGTCCTGATGGGAAAGGGTTAACAGACCCACATGCTACATACCTGTCACTGTCAGGATACATACGCACCAGCTAAGGTAGAACACAACAACACCAACAACAGGTGCAGCTAGTCAAGATATGTCAAAACATGTCACGGTCAAGATATATGAGGAACTATAGTACGGGAGGGAGGGCTTGGAACAACAACTGATGAGATAGTGCCCATGGTCCAGGCTGCCTGCTGTCTCTCACCACTGCCTGGGTTTGAATCCCAGCTGGGGCATGTGAGCAAGTTACCAGTGCAGACATCAGGATATATATGTGCATAGAGGATGAAAACCCTTTTTCCTTGGCCAAGGAGTACATGGCAGACAGACCAGGCTGAGGATTTCCAAATGATATAGTCATAGTGTAGGCTTCGTGTGTTTGTTTGTTTGGTTTATTTCAAGGATATAAGTGTGCAAATGACTTCCTGACACCCTACAAACCTACGACTGTGCTGCACTTGACCTTTTTAGGCCTGTAATATCTCAAAACAGCTAGACTATTTGGTGACATCTTTCTTACACAGGCGTCTTCTAGAAAATGCATGATATAGGAATATTCATAGTTGTCAATTACTTGTAAAAGAATTCAACAACATCCAGACTGCAATTCTTGACCAGTTCATGACAGGAGCTCTGGACCTGTGATGCTTTTGATAAAAACTTACAAATGAAGCATATACAAACAAAATATTTGATGGTGATTTGTTTGATGCCATCTGACTATCGAGTCCCTTTCAAAAAATTCTTAAAAATATGCATTATAAGAAAAATCAAAACAAAATAATCTTTCTTGAGTGCCCTACAGGCATGACAGATTAATGCCAGCATGCTTTTAACCAATTCACATCTGGAGAGTAAAAACTGTCTGACTTTTAATATGGATATATCTTGATAACAAAGCAATACTTCACTAACAATCCCCTTTCAAATATGTTTCTCAATTGAACAATTTATGATTAAATTTGTCAGTTCATGAGTGTACTCTAGATGCATTCATGCCTGTAGCGCCCAAAACCATCTGACTATTTTGGTGATATCTCTCTAACAGAAGGATTTTTCAGAAAATATTTGAAGGAGAAATGTTGATCAAAATCCAACCCTCAACTCTCCTTCAAATATTTTGAGCATTAACGATTAATTTCAAAATTATTTTCAAATTAGTATAAGGTCCAGACGACACTTCTCAGGGATATCTCCAGGCATGAAAGGGTTAAATCTGCCCGCCAGAATCACACACATTTTCAATCACAGCTTCTGACAGCAGCAAATTGGATGAGCCAGTTCTCCAAGATATTCAAGCACCTTTGACGCTTTTCAACACTATTATTCATGAATATTTTATCACACTTATTTCTTCAGATGTGTTGGCTTAAGGCCTGTGCAATGATGCTTTCACGATGACTTCACCCAATCTCGCCTGTAGCACTGAGATGCGCCCTGATTATTCTGATATCATCTTTTTAATTGAGCAATTATGGGAAGAGATTTTTAAGAGAAATGCTGATGAGAATTCAGAACCCAACCAAATATCTTAATATTTCATGAAAAATATCTTCCAAAGTTATTATCAGCTGTAACCATGGTAAATATTTGAGTAACGCTAAGCAGGAACTTTAGAATAGATATGTAGTCTAAACTTCCTGCGCTAAGTAAGTAAGTAGTAATTGCCATTTTTATATCTAAATTCTGAGCAAAATATCTGGTCATCCGGATGTGATTTTCAAGAGTTTGAGTTGGGAAATGAGGTCCAGATGTCTTGCTGTCTGAGACCTTGCCCGGGTAGTATAAGATCTGTGCCTGTACCCATAGGGCACCACCCTATTATACCCCATTCTTTGGCGCGTACCCAGTCTCAGCTGCCGGTGCTAGGGGTAGGGTTTCAGCCATATCTGTTACCTATCAGTGGTGCCCCTAGATATGCTACTGAAGAGGGCTCCAGTGCTGAGGGACGAGGGCTACTGAACTAGAACTGATCATGGTTGATGAGAGGTCTTGTCTGAGAACATAGCAGCAAAAACTATTCCTAACTTGAGGAGATATTCCACATTCCCCTGGGACTGCAGCAGGGAATTTTCCATATTTCCCTTGAGCTGCCCCCATGGCCAAATGGTCTGAACTACTACCTTTGTTTCCAGAAAGAAAGTCCTCTGATATTACGATCATGTTTGATGATAGGTCTTATGAGGAATATGTCAGCAAAAATATCTCTAACCTGCAGGGAGTCCACAAACACTTGACAGGTATTCTTAACCCATTCATGCCTGTAGCAACCAAAAACAGCTTTTTAGGGTTTGTTATCATACAAAAGCATATTTTAGAGAATATTTGAAGGAGGAACGTTTATCACAATTCATCCTACACCTCTCCTTCATCTACTGTGTGAATCTGTGAATTTTTCCTATGTTATTTTGAAAAGCATCACAGAATGAGACGAAGACCCCTGAGGAATCTTGACTCATGGGGAACCCAGGCATGAATGGGTTAAACCCTTCCAATGCTGAGGCTACTTTCATCCAAAGGAAAAGGATGCAAAGATTTCTAAGAACCATCTAAACCCTGTCATGTTGGTATTCATTGGAAAGCTGTCGCTGAGCACTCTCATATGAGTACCAATGTGCCAGGGTTTCAGTAATTTTTCAGTTTTTTTGTGTCGTTTTGTATTAGCAAAATAAGCCAAAAGCAGCATAAGGGTTAACTAGAGAATGTGAAAGACAAATGGGCTGGCCGCAAAATATTTTTTCTTGGTCTTACGTGTAAAACAAGCTTTGTCATAAAGACAAGGGGCACAAGCGATTAAATATCAATAAGTGAGGTCCTCACAGTTGAAGCAAACAGAGGATCATAAAAAAAATATATGTTAACATAAAGCCATGGTCTTAGCCAGCAGGGCGTCTGGGTGTCTTTTTGGACACCCAAACCCTTAAAAAGCACCCCTCAGGACACCCAAAAATTTTTGTGAAGAATTTCTTAAAATGTCAATCTCAAGCATATAACTGAATTTTTTCATCTCCATATTATTCCCACGACATTGTATAAGGGTATTATGCCTTATTTTGATATATTTATACATGTTTATGGTTGAAATATGAGTATATTGTGGTCCCCCTTAAATTTTTGGACGCCCAAAAATTTTACAAAATTTAGCCAATTTTAGGCACCCAATTTCCAAAACCTGGCTAAGACCATGCATCAAGCTCTAATGGATTCACTATATGCTTAAATAACCAATCTCATGCCTGGAGATGTTGACAAATGTATGGAGAGTTGTTGGTAGCATTCTGATTAACATTCCTTTCGAAATAGTTTCTCAATGAAGCTGTGGCCTGAAAGATCTCATCAAAATTGTCAGGCTTCTGTTGGGCGCTGTAAGTACCAATGGGTTAATTCCTGGTAGAAGCACTTTTAAACAATGTTATTTTTTCAGGAAAACTGTCCTAGCAATGAGTATGTGAGAAAGTGACCAGTGACTTGGGGTTAGGCAGTGGTTTTCGCCAGGCACTCCGGTTTCCTCCTCCACTTCCAAACTGGCTAGTTAGTCACAATTTTGCCGCACACTCCAGTTTCCTCCACCACTTCCTAACTAGCTAGTTAGACATAATTCAGTCTCAATATGGCTAGGGCTGCACACCGGAAACCGGTTGCAGACCGTAACCGATCATTAGGCTGCCTAATGATAATGATAACCGTCCCAAAATAAACCGGTTTGAAAAACCGATAAAGCAGCTATGAGGAAACTGCCTTACCTTACTGTTGACATCGCTCCGAGCACTTCCTAAGCCGTGATTCAATGAAACAACGGCTCGGCATTGGCATAAATACTTTCGTATTTAATTCTTAATGGATAATTCGTTCAAATTTAATATTCTATGGCAAAATAAAACTCATAATAATCAAATATACGATTCTGTTTTATTCAAAGAATTTGAAATCATATTTCATGGAAAAAAACTACAGGTTTTGAATACGAAAGTTTGGCTATTTTTCAGAAGTTCGTCCCACGCGGTATCGTTAAAAAACCGTTAAGAAACCGTATCGTTTCAAAGTTATCAGTATCATATCAAATCGTTAATTCTTAACGGTGTGCAGCCCTAAATATGGCAGAAATGATGATGATCGAAATATCTAGCAATGAATGGATTAAAACCTACTCAGGCTTGCTGGGCACTGATCAGTATGTAAAGAGCAGGGAACGGTGGCGAAATAAATCAGAGGTAGCCGCCCGCCCGGCTAGCTGCCCCATGGACGCCCTCCACCAACCCCAGGCAGCAGACCGCCACTCGCTCCTGCATTTACCAATTTACCATTTCCATTACAAGTCCTTTTCCTCTGAACGCTAAGCAGACATTTCCTGCTGTAAGCACTTGAGCCCTAATGACCAGTCCTTCCGTGCTACGCAGTCACTTTAACCCGTTAACGCTCACAGCGGCAGCAAAAAGCAGCTTAACAATTTTGGTGAAATCTCATAAGAAAAGCATATCTGCGAAAAAGACTTGAAGGAGAAATGTTAATCAGAACATCACTAACAATTCTCCTTGAAATATTTAGTAAAATCATTCTTAATTTCTAAGTTATTGAGAAAAAGCCAAAGACACCAGACACCAATTTCTGAATGAACTTCTAGAATGGATATTTTTTCTGTGAACACTGAGCAGACATTTCCTGCTATAAACACTTGAGCCCTGATGACCAGCCCTTCCATGTTACGCTGTAACTTCAGCCCATTAATAATGCTCACAGCAGCAAAAGGCAGCCTGATAATTTAGCCAAAACCATACAGGTGATAGCATATATATATGTGAAAATATTTGACAGAGAAATGTTACTCGGAACCCTACTTACAACTGTCCTTATAAATATTTTGTAAAATCAATCTAAATCCCAAGTAATTGGGAAATATGTCATAGGTCCAGACAAATATTTCTGCAGGGACTCTAAAACATAAAATGGGTAAGTCCTTTTTCTCTGAACAATGGGCAGACAGTTCCAGTGGCAAAAAGCAGCCTGACAATTTAGGTGAAATCTAATAATAATCTAATAATATTATCTTTATAATTATCATTATTTTTCCGCAAACATTTGAGAAAGAATTGTTGATCAGAGCCAAGCTCACAAGTCTCCTTCAAATATTTTATGAAGTTACACCTTATTCGAGAGTTAATTCCAAAAACATCACAGGTCCAAACGACACAGGTCAAGGAGACCTCTTTACCAAAAACACCCTGACCATTTTGGTAATATATTTGTGATCAGAGAATTTTTCTTAAAATATTTGAATAAGAAATATTGCATGGAACCCAACTCACAACCCTTCATCAAATAGTTTGTCAATTTTCAAGTAATTCATAAGTTATTTTAGAAAGTTTCATAGGTGCAGACGACACTTTCCTTGGGGATATCGAGGCCTGAACGTGTTAATGGCTCACCCTGTAGCAGGGAAAACACTTCTCCTTCAATCAGCGCCCAAATGAGAAAGGCAGCCTGGTGGAAATTGGCCCTGACTGTATACGCCCTCAATGCTGCATTACGGAAAAGAGCGATTTGTCAGACACTGGCTCGGGCTAGATGGGGAAAAGGCCCATTTAGCGGCAGCTTTTAACACTCTGGGGTCCGGCAATTACCAAAGAGCTATGGAGTTGTTGCCTGGTCTTTGCAGGGATTTAGAATCTGGGGACCGTCCAAAATTCCTCACAAATAATTAGGTTTTCAGACATAGTCTAAACCCTCAAAAATCACCCCTCAGGACACCCAAACTTGTAAGTGAAGAATTTTCTAATTTTAAATGTCAATTTCAAGCATATAATTAATTGAATTTCTTCACCAGCAATATCATTTCCTTAACACTTTATATGGATAATATTAATATGCCTTATTGCAATAAGGTAAATGCATGTTTCTGGTTGAAATCTTAGTATATTGTGGTTCCCCTTGAAAAAGAGGACGTCCAAAAGTTGCAAAATTTGGGCAGCCAATTTCTAAATCCTGGGTAAGCTATAAGACCCTTTTCCCAGATGTGTGATTTTCAAATAAGGGTTTGGGTGTCCAGGTGAGTAAAGTTAACCATACTTCTGCTAGCCCTAGTTCAGTGACAATATTAATCAAAATAATAAATTCCTATTTATTTGCCAAGAAAGGTACTGAATCTGCCATTGTAGAAAACAGCTTGCTTATGTTTAGTTCTGTTTTTATCCCCTGGGTGGCGGCACAGGTGCTGCATTAAAAATTATTTTCAGCAGTCCTTCTGACTGATTGTGCTGCCATCGTCAGTACAGATATTGCATTATCTGTTGAGGTTAAAGCTATCTAAATATGTGTGCTAAGCAGGCCTACTATTTCAGTCTGTGAGTAGAACAACTTGTCAGCAACAACTGCTAGTCATTAGCGTAGTACCAGCAGCAGCAGCAGTGGGATGAGATATCTACATCCTTCTTATCACATGCGATGCCGGGGGCCTGAAACTGATCACACTCAAACAACACACAAAACACCCCTCAAATGACCTACTACTACCATAGTGCAAAAAATGCCCCTGGCCCATCTGGTAGTCAAGTGGTAGACGCTTGCTCCCTACTTGTTAACACATTAATTCCTGTAGAACCAAAAACCGTCTGACAATTTCGGTGATCTCTCTCTAATAAAAGGAATTTTGAAGGAGAAATGTTGATTAATATTCAACCCACAACTCTCCTTCAAATATTTTGTGAATATATGATGGACTCCGCAGTTATTTTGAAAAGTATCTGAGGTCCAGACAACTCTTTGCAAGGAGATCTCCAGGCATAAAAGTTTTAAAATTCATTTATGCCTTGAGTTCCCAAAATGACCTATTACTAGTATATTGAAAAAACTGCCTCTGGCTTGTGCTGTTCTCAAGTGGTTGAACCTAGCCATGATGCTTGGGCCTAGAAAAAAATGCTTGTTTCCTGTAACGGTCCGAAAAAAGGGTAGGTAGATCAGTAAAATAAATCGTTTTTGAATTATTTTTTTTGGTCAGAAATGTTAGTTTTTTTCATGTTTTACCTTGATTGGAAGTTAGGAGGGCAGAAAAAAGTTTAGGGTAGGTTTTTTTTTAAATGAAAACTTGTTATGGTAGGGTTACAGGAAACAAACAACTTTTTTTAGGCCTTATCCTATGCCTACCTATTCCTTCCTGGCATGCGAGAAAGTTGCCAGTGTTGTGGTTTAAGAGGTGATTTTCACAGTATACTCCACCACTTACAACTGGTTAATCACAATTTAGCCTAATTATGGTAGAAAAAAAGTGACAATAATTGAAATTCTAAATTTCCAACCAACAGACACAATCCCATTTGATGACCACTCATTATAATAATGAGCAGATTCTGCCAGGAAGATATTACCAGGCCCGTAGATCTGCACACTATTTCAATGAGCAATTTAGGTTGACTTCTGATGGACATTTCCCCTTAAAATATTAATGAAAATATGCTTCTGAAAAAAAAGTTTCATCAAAATAGTCAAGCCTTTTTAATAGAAATTGATACTTTTTCTGCTGTATATCAAAATTAGATTGTGACTAACCTGCTATTAATGGTGCAGATAAATACTAAGGAAAACCAACAACTAACTTAAAGTCACTGGCAACTCTCCCACACACCTCCTCTGCAGCTATGAATAGGGTTAAGTGTGGCATGGATTATGGACAACAATATAATGCCAAGACAGAAAAAAACAATGGTTATACAATATCATATCAAATTCCCGACCTTCACTTAACTGTCTTCCTCACATTAGACAAAACACAGTCGCTGTGTGCGTTTTATCAACTTCTATGCACTGTTCTCTCTTCTTTTGGTATTTATTATCATTGCAGTCTCGGGGAAGTTCCACAAACAAGAAAGGTAAATATTTATAGAATGTCATGCTTCACGGTAACCATGGAAACCACTGAAAGGATTCGTTGCATATGCTTCAGCGGTTCCTTCCATTTTTTTTAAAACAATGACTTGGGTCAAGAATGTGAGCCTTATATAAACTCCAATCAGCTGACCTGTCATCGTACCAGGCACCTTTCATCAAAACATTTTTTTATTTATTTATGTACACGACTTTAATACAGAAGAAACATATTAATACCTTCCTGCCCAGAAATCCTCTTGAAAAGTACCATGATAAAATGTTGCTTTTCTGCTGAAATTTTGTTGTTCACACCATATTGAGGCTTAAATATCACTCATACTTCAAGAGTGATATTTATTTTAGCCTGTTGGACGTTTTGAAGCCTCTGAGTCACACAGATGGACAATTGGACACTCCTGTTTTCAGTTATGATATTCAATGCTAAATGATACCCAAAATTTCACAGCCCCAGCAGGGCGATTTGTCAGAAAGTTGACAAGCCCTCCAATTTTTTCTAGCCTCAGGTTAATGGGCCACCTTTGTTATTCGGCATCTTTCACCACGGAAAACTCTGAGGCCCCTCTTGACGCTGTTTCCTCTAATCAGGACACGATTCACTACCAGAACCAATTGTCAGCGCCACGGACACGGCCTCTGTCGATCAGAAAGATCTAAAACGAAGCGAGAGTTCTCGTGATTAGAACAATTACACTCGTCCTGCCGACATGTCCAAGACCCGTGGCGATGACAGTTCAAAGCTGCTGCCATTCTGGCGCGATGCCAGCATTACCGCAGACTTCGGGACGTGACAGCGAAGCAGCCAAGAGAGAAAAAAGCGAAGCCAATTTGGCGGCTTTGTTGTTAACCAAATCATGCTTAACCCATTAATACTCGCAGTGCTCAGCCAAAAAAGCCTGATCATTTTGGATAAATCTTTCAAGTTACATATTTTGGAAAATATTTGAAGGAGACATATATATCAGTACACTGATAAAAACTCTCCTGCAGATATTTTGTAAAAACATTTCTAACTTCTAAGTTGTAATCAAATATACCCTAGATCCAGACGACAATATCAAGGATAACCCTCAGACATTAAGGTGTTAAGAATTCCTTTAGAAGTGGTTGTCGGGTCTATGATACTTTTGGAAATAATATAAGAAGTAAGGATACTTTCACAAAATATTTGAAGGAGAGTTGTTGGTAATCATCTGATAAACATTTCTCCTTCAAATATTCTCCCGACTATGCATTTTCCTGAAAGATTTCAGCAAATTAACAGGCTCATGGCATAGCAAGCAACCAAGAGTTGGTTCAAAAAAATGAACTGGCCCTAATGAAATAAAGGCTAGGTTGAACATTGACAACGAGGAACACTAATATACACATACATACCAATTAAAACTTTTGTTTTATACTAATCTTGTGGTGGGAACCTTTACAGCTAAAGATTCTCAGAAGCAAAATAACAAACCGCCGGAAACTGATAGCAAGTTTCAAGCTTATTAAGCCGGACTCGGTCACAAAAAAGCTTCTGTGACTTCCTTATTACATCACAAAACAATGGTGCCAGGGTGTCTGGTGCGGCTTGGAGGTCATGTGGGTGATATGTATCTGGAAACAATGTATCTGATATGGGAGTTATAAATCATAATTTTTGCTGGAAGAGTGAGAGACTAGTTCGGATTAGTTCACAATCAGTCGGTCAGAGTATTACTACTCATCTCTCTCTCTCTCTCTCTCTCTCTCTCTCTCTCTCTCTCTCTCCTCTCTCTCCTCTCTCTCTCTCTCTCTCTCTCTCTCTCTCTCTCTCTCTCTCTCTCCTTATCTCTCTCCCTCTCCCTCTCTCTCTCTCTCTCTCTCTCTCTCTCTCTCTCTCTCTCTCTCTCTCTCTCTCTCTCTCTCTCTGTAGTGTCACTTTTATAAGACACACAAAGCAGTTACTGGCCTAAAAAGCAAAATCTGTAAATATATAGGGTTTATTTCATTAGTAGAATTTACTTTGTACCACACTTTGGACACGCAAAAGTCTATGAAACCTCTATTTGGACACCCTGTTTCCAAATATTGGCTAAGACCATGTATGGGACATACACATTTTATGATGAAGACATGAAGATGAAGAAGTTCAGTATTGCTGGCTAAAGCTTTGATGAGCAACAACTTAATAATACCTATAATTAGCGCTCTATCCAACCACAACCCTCCTTTGCTCTCCCAATGGGCCACACATGTATACCACTGAGAGGCTCAGAGTTTCCAATCCCTGGTCGTGTAACATCTAGGTTGCTGCCAAGTGGAACCTGATCCCAATAGCAACAACATTTTCTCGTTTTACTCTCAAAACAAAGGCAAGCCCCACAGCCGCAGTAAACGCCCTTCCACAAATACTCTGCCTCATGACTCCCTACAGTAGTGTGGCTTCCCCAGCACAGGATAAACTATATCTGCAACTAGCCTAAGTACCTAGTCTATGAGATGTTCTCTATAAAGTTGACCAACCAAAACTGATACGTGTCAACGGTCTATAGATGGCACCATATACCTTCACCTAATTTTGCCGAGACTTTCAAATGCATATCAATTCATTTGATCAAGAACTACATATTAATATCCCTTTAAATGATCCCCTTCTCTAGTCCCATGTATTAGGAACAATACCTTTCAAGTTACCTCTATGTATGAAGGGGTTAAATCAGAGCATATGGATATGTTTCAGATCACCAGGCTACTCTTGGCATGATAGAGTATTAATTAATTAACCCTTTCATGCCTGGAGCTCTCCTTAACAGGTGGCGGCACGAACAAATAATACTTTTGGAAATAACTATGGAATATGGCACGCATTTGCAAAATATCTGAAGGAAAGTTGTGGATTTCATAGTGATCAACTCTCATGAAAAGGGCTCTCTTCAGAATGATAAATATTACCAGAATAGCCAGGACCATGCTCTTAGCCAGGATCATGTAACTGGTTGGCCAAAGTTGGCAATTGTCAACTTCTTGGGTGTTCTATTCTTCAAGGAAGACCACAATATACTCAGATTAGAACCATAAACATGTATTTACTTAATAAAATAAGGCATAATAACATTATCCAATCATACATTCCAATGTCATAGGAATCGAATTGTAATTTCAATTATATGCTTGAAATTGACATTTTAAGAAAATACCCACAACAATTTCTGTGTGTCCTGGGGAGGGGGTGGATTTTTGAGGGTTTGGGCTTCAAAATAACGCACAGACACCCTACTGGCTAGGACTATGGCCAGGGCGTTTCAAGGCACTACTGGAGTGAGTGGGTTAAATCTAGATTGCCAACTTCATCCTGAAAATGGCCACTTGCCAGGCCAAACATGTAGTTCCACAAATCAAAAGCTGCGCTGCTATCACTTACATAATACCAACAGGACTACATGAACAGCAGAAACTCAGCTTATTGCAATCACTCTACAATGGAATATTGAGCCAAACGTGCTGAAATAGACCACACGGGGACAGCATCAAGGTGGTTCCTTGCTTCGGGTGTGTTAGGAACTACATTACTATCCACAGATTTAACAGATTTATCTAGGCATATTGCAACAAGATGCCTCCCCCCCCCCCCCCCCCCCCCAAGGTAAAATAATCACTTCTCATCATGAATTGTTATAAGGGCGCAGTTATAAAAGAACAGTTATAAGGGCGCCATAGATAGCCCTGTACAATGTTCCACATCTGCTGGAAAAACAGTCCAGAGTAATGGTATGTGTCAAACCATGGCTATGCTCCAGTCTCCAGATATCCAGATATTAAAGAGTCAAAGATATTTACACTCAAGTCAGATCTGCAGCCAGTCATGTTCCTGAGAATAAATGTGTCCAAAATTAAGATAGAAGCCTTAGTGATTTCTAAAGATCCTCCTTATTCCTGAAGTATCCCTGCGGGTGACGACCATCGGTCACATCTCCCCTTCTCCCAGAATATCAACTCCCCATCTACGTCCCATCTAAGCCCAGATTGATCACTGCGTAGTGCAGAGAGGCGCCATCCTCAGCCCAGCCCTCTCTCTTAACGCTCCATTCCCCCGCACTCCCCTCAGATACAACGCTTTTCAATCACATTCAATGAGGCGAACTATTGATCCCGTTACGGCCGAGGACTGATCTCCGTTGCGATACGCCTGCAAATCTTTCTTTCAGATCCGCTGCCATGACTGATTACAATCCCAGGGATTATCCCCCCCCCCCCCCGCCTTATATACACGTCCTGTCAGAAAGGTAAGGATCAGTGATGGCTTTGCTGGCTAGCCTCGTCACAGACATGTATACTGTATCCAAGAGACCTGAATGCTACCCCTTCTAATCCCAACTAGTTCTGTCCCTACCACCCGCCTTCTCTCATACACCTTCAACCCATAAACGAAACAGGAAAAAAGGTAGGGATCACAGATTGCATACATATGGCTTTGGTGGCTTTGCAAATATATCTCTCAGTCTCTCGGCCAGCCCTGACATGAAGGAGTTAGCTGGCTTGGCTACAGTATTACTTTTCTTATTAATCCATCTATTTACTTACATACATACACACACATATAAATATATAGTACCGTCATAATGTGCATCATTCAAATTTGGTTGTAAGCCGTGAAACATTTACAAATCATTTATATCACAGTATGCACATGCATGTGTCTAGGTATGTACGTATGGTTATCAACCAGGGACTTAGCCAGGATTTTCATAACAGAGTGTCCAAATTGGGATTTCAAGAATTGAGGGTGTCCAAAATCCGATTGAAAAAGTAAAAATCATTACAATGATTATGTACATTAAGAAATAAAATAATTATATGCTTAATTCTCCAAGAAATGTCTTTGTTATTATTTTGAAGTTAAACTTTTAGAAATTTAACTTGTAATTTGTATTTACAAAAAACACATACCAAAATCTAGGGATGCTGCAGCACTAGGTCTATGGCGCTCAGGTATGCATGAGGTGAGTTGGCTGTGTACAGTAACACTCTTCTCACCCTTTGACATTCCCAGCAATCAGCCTGTGATAACACAACAGGAAGAGCTCGCTCCTCAGGCCGCAAGATTCCTGATTACACCCGGCAAAAAACAGCAAAAACACGTCCAAGTTCAGCAATAACAAAATACCTGCACCAAATTTCAATGGCCGCTAATGAGTAATGACACTAGAAAACTTCTAGCCCCACTTAACCTTTGTGCTGTTGGTAGCTTATTTGGCCAATACAAAATGATGCAAAAAACCCTGAAAAAATAACTGAAACCCTACTCATCTGAGTGTACTTAGCAAGAGCTATCCAATGAATACCAAAATGGCAGGGATTGTGCCTTGGAAGAAAGTTACTTCAACATCAGAAAGGTTAAATTGCCACTAAGCAATACTTCAAAATATAGACAATTTACCTCCATAAATATTTACTGCCAGGGGCTTACCTAGCCAGGATTAACATGTTTTCCCACAAATATCTTCCTAACTACAATATTGCCTGAGAGATTTCAACAAAATTGTCAGGCTGCCATTGGCCGCTATGAACATGAACAGGTTAATCTGGGAGTTGACGGTTTGCCAGAGGAAAGAATTAAAATAGGATCAAAGGATGGAGTTATCCTGGCTTAGCATGTTTATATACCATCATCAAAGACACGTGTCCATAAACCAGGCACATCTTCACTGAGATAATGGCTAATGAGAAACTTATACCCCATCACCTGCCTTAGTACTCAGTCAGGGAGAGGGGTGTAAAGGGGTCATTTCTTAAACTGACACCTGAAAATTAATGACAGCCTAAAATGACATCTTAATTCTATTTTCCTGAATAAACACCATTTGAACAAACACATTGATACATCTCAGGGTTCGAAATTAAGTTCTTTTTCCAGGGAGCCCAATTGCATCTTCAAAAGCTACTTCAAGGTGTTGTGTATAGAAAGCAGTTCATCTTTGGTCTCCCTGCAGAAATTTGAGGGAGCCACAGGAGAATTCAAGAGAGCCTTGGGCTCCCAGCTCCACATTATTTCAAGCCGTGCATCTGCACATTAATTAAGCCTAATTCTTTATCAATAAGGCCCCACTTGTGTTATCCTAGCCTCTCAACTGTTCATCATTACATAATAATGTGTATTCAACCTTATAACATATCAGTCAAATGTTAACCTAACCTCTCCATTGTGATGTGTTTACACATTAAAGTGTACTAACCCTGGTGACTTATCTGTCAATATATTACCTGTTGCTTATGTCTATTTAACCTTTTACCTGTCAAGTATCTACACATTAAAGTGTACTAACCCTGGTGACTTATCAGTCAATATCCTCTGTTGCTTATTTTTACCTAACCTCTTACCTGCTAAGTATCTACACATCACTAAACAAGTTTACCAAGTTTAGTACAAGCTGATGACTTATCGGTCAATATCCTACCTGTCGTTTATGTTCAATGTTTACCTAACCTTGTACCTGTTAAGTATTTACTCATTATATTGTCACAGGGGAAATTAATAGGAAATGATCATCAAAACCGCCTTAAAAATATATAATGACTTTCAGTTTAAGAGTATGGTCCACACCTAGTGTAAAATATCGACATGTCATCACAACAGTGTTAATAGCTTGATTACTGATTACAAAGTTAAAGGGTATGGACCACACCTGGTGTAAAAAGGTGACACTTGATTGCAATGATGTTAATAGAGAAGTACTAATTACAAACAGTAATGGGCCCTTCCTTGATCTAGGATTTGCCATTTTTAATTAGCATTATCCTTAAGTCATTAGCATATCTGACCGCTATTGTACCTGTGTTGTAATTGCAATGTACCTTGTGATGATGTTATATAAGGTCATGTAGAGAGGTAGTCAACAGTTAAGAAGTAGGGTTATAGGGTAAAGGCTAGGTGGTTAGGTAAGGATACCCTATGCTGGAAGTCAGCTAGGAAAATTCCTACCATGTGTATTGCCTGTTGTGGAGTTATTCCCAACTTGGATTGGATAATAAACCAAATACACCACCAACAAGAATATAGACTCTCATTATCTTTAACCCAGTAACACCTCCCAAACAAGTGTTACAATATGGTGGAGATTCTATAAGATCCCGGGACCTCAACACAGCCAAGCAAGACAATTCCCCAACAGTAATAAACCAAATACACCACCAACAAGAATATACTCTCATTATCTTTAACCCAGTAACACCTCCCAAAACAAGTGTTACAATATATTAAGGTGTATTAACCCTGATGAGTTTTTAATGGACATCCTACCTGCTTTTTAACTTACCTATTCATTCATGTAATGCCCCAATGAGTAAAATAAATGTTTGACATAAACAGATTCCTGTCAGAACTCAACCTAAACACGAACACAAACCTCCTCCACACACCTTTTCCTTAAGTTATCCTCAAAAGTATCATAGATGTAGACATCAGTTATCAATCTAGAAAAGAAGGTTCTTTGTTGAAGCAGTCAGGAGCTGTAATTTCCATAAGTCGAAAAACCAATCCAAAATGGCAGAAAATTGATGAGGTTCTCGTGGTGGGCTTAAGTGGTCTTGTACCCAAATTGTTTTGCAATTAACTTAGTTGTTAGAGGTCTTGAAGAGGTGACCACAAGTTCAGCTGCTCAGACAAATGGGAAAATATCGCCAGGAATTATTTCCAAGGATGTAGGAAGTCTATTTTCCCAGTTCTAGGAAAATTCTCTTCTAGATAAAAGAATACAAAATTTAAAGGAGAAAAAGTTGACCAATACACTACCAACAACTCTCCTTCAAATATTTTGTAAAATCATTCTCAATTCAAAAGTTATCGCCAAAAGTATCAACGATCCAGACGACAATTCATGGATGAACTCTTAAATACTAAATATTGGGTTAACAGTATAGTACTCAACTCACAAATTCACTCAGATATTTTGTGAACTTATCCCCAGTTTTCAAGTGACTGTCTGAAGTATCTTAATAAGCTCTGCGCAGTGCTTTTCTAGGGTTACTCAATGGGGCCATTAGCACAAGTAGCTGAGGAGAGAAGGCAGCAGTAGTAAGATTGGCCTAGGGCTGATATAGTAGGTGGCTTTACTATAGCCTACTTGTGAACAGGTTAATGAGGTCTCACCTGACCCTGCCATAATCACCATTTCATCCCTGATGGCCCTGTGGTCTAAGGAATTGCCACTAACTGAGCCGATGGCACTGCAGTCTAAGGCATTGGCACTGATATCTAGCTGTCTCTCACCACTGAGGGCTTGCCCTGATGGCTGTGTGATCTAAGGCGTTGTTACTGACTGCTAGCTGTCTCTCACCAAGTTGCCCGATGCATGTCAGAAATCTTTTTGTCCTTGTGCTTTAGACAAAAGTATTCTCAGCATTGGAAGGGTTAAGAGCCTGCTATTAGCTAGTGGTGTAAGAGGCAGCAGTAGCATGATTAGCCGAGCTGCTGGAGTAGGTGGCTTAAGGAGAGCACACAATCAGCTTACCTGTGAGCTGGCTAATTAGTTCTCACCTGACCTGCTGCTATATGTACCTGACTTATCACAACCACACACTGAGCGTACACATGGTGCATATCACGCTCTTAAGCCAGGGGCCTGCACTGAGGGCTGTAAGGTCTAAGGCATTGCCACTGACTGATAGCTGTCTCTCACCACTGAGGGTCTTCCCTGATGGCCCCGTGGTCTAAGGTGTTGCTCCCTAATTAGTTCTCACCCGCCCCTGCTATATTTACCTGACTTATCACAATCACATACTGAGTCAAGCTTCTACCCATCAGCTCATGAGTGTTTCAAGCCTTTACCAATTTTTACCTGGAGCTCTACCTGACCATATGGATGATACTTTTGAAAATAATATTTCAAAGAGAGTTGTTAGTTAGTTAATGATCAACATTTCTTCTTCAAATATTTTCCGAAAATCGCTTTTGTAAGAGAGATAGAAACAAAATAGTTGGGCAGTTTTGGGCGCTTCAGGCATGAATGGGTTAAGGTATGTGTTTTCTCTAATTGGTCTTGCAAACAAGTTCTAAAACAAGACAAACTTGAAACACAACTCTCTTAAGCTAATTGCTAAGGAGCTAACCCTAGGGATACATAACTGTTATTTTCTTACACAAGCCCTACAATTAGAATCTTAACAGTTAAGCCTACAAGAAGATTTTGGCTACAGTCATTAAGAGTTTAGGGTAATTGTGTGAGCCTTAAGATAAGAGTTGTCATTGATGTTTGTGTGGGAAAGAAGAGCTGCTCGGGGTTCTTTCTTAGCCCTTATACTGCTGGTGACTAATTTGGCCAATACAAAATGATGCAAAAAACCTCCAAAATGACTGAAACCCTGGCATATGGGTACTCATCTGAGAGTACTCAGCGAGAGCTATCCAATGAGTACCAACATGGCAGGGTTTAGATGGTTTTCAAAGTTTCTTACGCGGTTGTGCCATGGAAGAAAGTAGCCTTAGCTTTTTCTGAATAATCTCAGATGAGTACCTATGTGCCAGGGCTGCAGTCATTTTCAATTGTTTTGCATCATTTTGTATTGGCCAAATTAGCCAGCAGCAGCATAAGTGTTAACTGTGGTGGACAGAGGGACCACCAGCGAGGTCCAGCCACTGACCACTACTATCGGTCAGTCTGCCGCCCGAGGGCATCCCTTCCTAAGGGATACACCATAAGAAATGACCCTGTGATTAAAGCTGGCTGAGTCTCCACCCTGAATGGTCAGGTATGCGGGCGGTAGGGTGCTGGTAGGGTGCTTTACACGGATCAGCCAGAGAAGAACAAATGCTTACGCATTAGGGGCGGGGCGGTATAAGCACCCTGGCCGTAATTGACCACTGGACAGTGGCATTGTGGCCACATTCTTCACAAGTGACTTCAAGTCAGTTTCGTAAGCAGCAATGATTGACTTCTTGGAAGGTCATTCATTGTCATCATCACATGTACTTAGAAGTTGATTTCAATCAGGTAAAACGAGCTACATTGGCAAGCTTAACCCATTAATGCTTAAGAGTTCCACTTGATTGTTGTCTGGACCGTTGGTACTTTTAACAAAAACTAGGAAAAGAAGAATTTTTTTTTTTAAATATCTGATGGAGAGTTGTTGGTAGAGTTCTGATTAACATTTCTCATTGTCAGGCTGTTTTTGGCTGCTGCAAGCATTAATGGGTTAAGTTTAACCTGTTCATGACTATAGTGCCTAAAAGAGTCCAATCTATTCTATTCATTTTTTAACCAGAGTATTTTATGGCAATTCTCAAGGGGATCTATAAGCATGAAAGGGTTAACCCATTCATGCTTAGAGGGCTTCTTCAAAAATGCTGTTTGGAGCTGAGATTCTTTTTATTTTAACATCTTCTGAAAAAAGCATGAATCGACATAATATTTGAACAAAAGTTGTTCTTATCAATGTTTAACTGTTACATAGTTTCTAAAATGTGTTTTTATTAGAGATATTGCCAAAATAGTGAGGCCTTTTTAGCCGCTACAAGCAAGAAAGGGTTAAAGTGATTTCATGAGAACTCAAACGGCATGAAGTCAAATTCATTCATCACCGTGATCCAGATTTAGATAGGAGTAGTAAGAATGACAAGTGACCTTCCAGGTTGTAAACAACCCTTTCACAATCTCCCCTCACAAATCCACCAACAAAAGGATGCCCAAGCATCAATGTCGGAAATAGAGCCTCATTCTGAGTAATCCGCTACAGGCCCGACTATCACTAATAATACAGATGTTAGTAGTACACATACCTTTAACTTTTCTACCATGTAGGATGTTGAAACTTAACCTATCAATGCTGAAGAGTTCCTCAAGCAATTGTCATCTAGATAACTAATATTTTGATTATAACTTTGGAATTCGGAATAAGTTTTAAAAATATTTGAAGGAGAGTTGAATGTTATGTTCTGGTTAACAATACTCCTTCAAATATTTTCCCAACTATGCTTTCACTTTAAAGATTACATCTTAAGTTTGAGGCTGCTTTTGGCTCCTATGAGCATTAATGGGTTAAACCATTAATGCTTAGATTTTCTCTAGAAATCATCCACTAGATCTATGAGACCTTTGAAAATATTAATTGCCAATTAAGAATATGATTACAAAATGTTGCTTAGAGATCTAATTGACGAAAATGGCGAGTGTCGCCTGGACCTATCATACTTATGAAAATAACTTTGAAATGAAGCACTGATTTGCAAACTATTTGAAGGAGAGTAGTAGATAATGTTGTAATGAACAATTTTCCTTCAAATATTTTCTAAATATTGCGTTTTTTAAAGAAATATCACCAAAATCGTCAGGCAGTTTTGGTTGCTGCAGGCATGAGCCGGTTAACTGTGCCACATATCTGATGAACCCCACAGATGATAATGGGGATCACAACAGGAAATGTATGCACTCAGAACGCCAATAACCCTGAAATCCTGATCGCCTGCACTCACTCACTCCCTGATTCTCATCAACACTGAATGACACATGTACAAGTCAAGCTTTTGGGAGTTAGCCCTTCCAATGCTAAGGCTACTTTCGTCCAAAGCACAAAGACGCTAAATTTTGAAAAACAACTAAATCCTGTCATGACATGTTGGTATACATTGGATAGCTCTCGCCATGTACTCTCAGATGAGTACCCATGTGCCAGGGTTTCAGTCATTTTTCAGGTTTTTGCATCATTTTGTATTGGCCAAATTAGCCACCACCAGCATTAAAGGTTAGATTCCTGCCCTGCATTTCCAATTTTCAGACTATAGTATAAATGATATAACCGGTAAATGCTTTGATCTAAAAGATAATAACAATTGCAAAGGTAATGCATCATCTTAAATCATCAATAACCCTAGAATTCTGTCCTGCACTCATTCACTCACTAGTTCTGCTGGTCACTAAGTGCAACAAGAATGGGGGATAGTACCTTGGGTGCAGAAAAAAATGCTTGTATCCTGTAACTCTACCTACTGTGGTTTGTAGTGGCCTACTGTCTGCCTATTAGCCTAGGTTTTTATATATATTATACACAACGTGAATATATGTCAGATATTTGAGTTACAAAGGAACTCATAAGGGTGGTCTTTCACAGTTGTGTTTACAACCAACACTTTTAAAGCACTCTGATAAATGAAATCAATGAAATTCAAACCCCCTTTTTGGGGGGGGGGGGGGGGGGGGGGGAGAGGGGATATTTTCTAGGAAATTTTCAGGGTGGGGAGGAGGAGGTTTTCCTAGGAAACACCAGGATAGATAGAAGTTATAACTTTTTTTTAACCCAAGATGAGTCGTCAGAAAGCATTCCATAATCTGTCTCTGATAGTACAGGGCACAGATGTTTGACTTTTTAAACATTTTTCCAACCTTTTCAAAATAAGATCCCTACCCGTAATTTCTTGTTTTCTGATTATAAATAATACAGATACATGTGTGTAACAAGCATGACCAACAGGAGTACAACAGTTTGAAAGGCTTATGATGGATTCCAAGAAAGATACTTTTCCCACAATTAGTGATGAATCACTTTGTTTTGAGAAATAGTTATGAGACGGGTGGATTACTTATGTATAATATTCTTCCTACATATTCTAAGTAGCATCCCTACACTGGGATAATTTCTGGTTTTCAGATTATAATATAGATTTTTGTAACATGCAAGACCTACTTAGTACAGAAGAATAAAGGAGGTGGAAAGGCTTATAATTGATTCTAGAAAAGTTATATTTTTCCCATGATTAGTGATGAATCACTTTATTTTGAGAAATAGTTATGAGATGCGTGGGTTATGTACAGTCTGATGCACCCTGTGTTATGCCTCCCCCCACCATCCCCTTTCAGCGAACGCCCTTCCCTTGTGTACTGGGCACTCAGGATCCCGTCCAGAAATAGCACATGGTGACTACTGATTACCTGTACATACCCAATGCTACGGTGAAGTTCAGTTGGCCCAGGGGTCCAGCTAACCATTGAAATGTTGATTTCCCAGCTAATAAGCGCCACTAGTTTTCTTTCATTTCTTTAGTTTTGCTCAAAGTCAATGAGAAAAATCTACCACCTCCCTCTACAGAAAATAATAACTACACAGAAATCCAGCAATTACACCCCCCCCCCCCCCTCCTTCCCTTCCTGAAGTTTATGCCCCCTCCCAACCCCCCCCCCCCCCCTTCTCCAAGGTTATCTGACACTAACATAATTACCTATCATCATGAGGAACACAAAGAAAAATTTAAAAGAAAGGTGTATTTCCTATTCGAAGAAACAGCCTTCATTCAAATATATGTCTAACAAAATGGCCGGAAAAAATTCGCCATGAAAAAAAACAAAAAAACTGCTGTATATGTGAGAAAATTTGACTTGGTACAATTCAGTTGTGGACATGACTTGATAACATGTTGAGTAACCCTGCTATTGTAAGCCTCTTTCACACCTGAGTATGAATAGGTTTAAAATCCTTATATAAACCTCTACCAGCAGTGCTTACATAAATAAGCTGTTTAGGTACACTTCATTACATCGGCATCTGACCCCGGGTACACGGTTGGGGTAAATATGCTGTGTAGTGATTACTAACCCCTTAATGCCAAAAGAGGCTATGCACCAAACTCACTCTCACAGTGAAGTGAATATTAACCCTGGTAAACCCCCTAAATGCCCAGAGAGCCTATGGACACTATGTACCAACCTCACTCTCACTTAACTGCCACTTTCACGAGATTTACCTTTCGAAAGTGTACTTCATCGAGAGTCAACTAAAGATGGCAGCTGCTCCAGCTCAGACCCAGAGAGAGTGTCACTGCATTTTTACCTGCCTTGGCCAGGAGGTAACTCTCGTTGAAGTACAATTTTGAAAGGTAAATCTTGTGAAAGTGGGAGTAAAGTGAGAGTGAGGCTGGTGCATACCACCCTATGTGTTTATTTTGTATTGATCAAGAAGTAAAGCCAAAAGAGGTCACTCAGGTTTGACAGTCCCTCTTACAAATCAGGGTAAATACAACATGTAGAAAAACCTAACTTTCCTGCCCTTTAAAAGTGACCAGGAAATTAACAAGGTCACTAGGTCGAAAGAAGTACATCATGTAGGGAAACACAACTGCTACATACCGAGACAGGTCAGGTGTGTTTACAAGGCATGGTTGAATATATAAATACACCAAGAAGAATTTACAACTTCACCAGCGAATGTGGTTTTCAAGGGTCAGGATAAGGGTAAATACATCATGTAGCTCTAGATATTCACCACTTGATGCTCAGAGAGACCAGGTGTTCCTTACAAGGTCAGAATAAATACTCCATGTAGAGAAACTTAACCCAGAGTGTATAGGTGGTTTTAGGAGTAAGCTTAGGTCCTATAAAAAGTCATTAAAGGCAAAAATAGAGCATGGGGAGAATTTTGTTATATTTGAAGAAGATGAAGTCAGGTCTCAGTCTCTTCAAAGTTCTTCAATGTCAGAATGTCTTAATTCATAAATCCTCTTTTAACCTTTTAAACTTCATTTTAATACATTTTTGTTAATGGGTAGGAGAGTAAAACTAGTCTGAAAAGCCATGACAGTATGAAATTTTCACCTACTTCTCTGTCATCTTATTTGTACTTTGAGTGACTAGATAGGCTACAAACAGTGTGTGCAAATAGCAATTAGATCAACCATTATTTGGCTAAGCAGCGCTATGAAGATATAGGTAGCACCAGGGACATAACTATAGCTTCCTGGTAGCTTTCCTATTAAGTATTCTGTGCAGCAGTGATGCTTTGGA
This sequence comes from Maea johnstoni, assembly GCA_963942565.1. Lineage (NCBI taxonomy): Eukaryota > Metazoa > Annelida > Polychaeta > Spionida > Magelonidae > Maea > Maea johnstoni. The sequence goes on from OZ012699.1 coordinate 10,157,847, forward strand.
AATAACTTCAAAATTAAATCAATAATTTAAGATTTGCTCTTGAAAGGTCTTGTTTGAAAAAACAATACTAAATCCAGATTTAATTTTTTTTAATATTCCTCGACTTGATGCATAATGATCTAAGTCCTCAGACAGCGTGTGCACTCAAGACACAAATGGGTTAAAAACGATCATATTCCACAACTCACCATAGGCTTGAGGCCAAGGTCCGAAAACAGTCAAACCACAACAACGCAATACTCTCTTACCTGCAAAAGAGGAGAAAAGCATTAATGTCACCTCCACACATAAACAGAGAAAAAACAAGCCGCAGCCTGTGAAAAAACATGACATCTGAGTGAGAAAAGTGGGCCACTGACGAGCCAGGTAGGCATTTGTGTTTTGATGTACACCGGTTCCCTGTCACAGGTCAGAGGGGTGTCAGAGGCCCACTGTGGGAGGTACCTAGCTCCAGAGAAGTGAGCCAAGGACGGCCAGGTGAAGATTTAACCCTTTCATGCCTAAAGCGCCAAAATTACATGAAACGCCCCCAAAAAAGTCTGTTAATTTTAACTCTTACATGCCTGAAGCACACCAAAAACCCTGTTTATTTTAACCCTTTCATGCCTAAAGCGCCAGAATTACCTGAAGCGCCCAAAAAAAGCTGATTATGTTAACACTTTCATGCCTAAAGTGCCAGAATTACATGACGCACCCCAAAAAAGGCCTGTTCATTTTAACCCTTTCATACCTTGCAGTCTTGCTAAGACAACTATTGTCTGCACTTATGATGCACTTAGAAGTGACTTCGCAATTAAGCATAAATCCACAAAATATAGGAGGGTATAGGTAGATTTTTGACCAAGATTTCTCAAAAATAGATTTCAAGCATTTCTATGGTCACAGGGATGAATATTACCAGGTCAGACTGTATGCTTTTGGGCGCTTCATGTATGAAATATTAATGTGTGTGTATATATATATATATATATATATGTATGTATATATATATATATATATATATATATATATATATATATATATATATATATATATATATATATATATATATATATATATATATATATATATATATATACAATGTAGGAATACAAACTTTTTCACAGGATACAAGAACATAGATTCCTAACCAGCTCAAAGAAACTAATACAGAATTTAAGGAATAGGGGTTTAATCTTTGAAGAGCCAAAACCACAAAAGTGCACTTTTATCTAAATATTTATTTCATTTTTCACACAGTTCTGTCTGCACCTGCAGTGTGTTTAAAGAAAGCATGGCAGTCCCACCAGTCGAGTCACCCGAATAACCCGACTGCCGGTGCCATCCCAAAACCTCTTTATCAGCAAAAAGGCTTCCCCGACCTGCATACAGATTCAAGCCCCCCTAAGCCCATAGGATCCCGTTTTTCTGGCATTAGCCGGAAATTACACCACATCGCTCCGAGCTCAGCCATTCATCTAGGAGTCTGCGCGTGACATCCCATTTCCCTCTGAATAAGTCTTCCAGGCAACTCCTGACAGCGGACAATTCATACGCTGACATTTAAGGTGGCAGTTTCCACAGATAATTGTGTTTTCTGCGGGTATTTTGTATTCCTGCGTGTCAATGAGGGATAGGGTGAGGAAAGGAGTGGACGGGGATGAGCAACTAATCCTGTGCAAAGCCACACTGACTCCTGCCAACAGAGGGCGGGATATCCTGGGATTTCCACTAGAAAAGCTGGGCAAATGTCAGTGTTGCCTAGGAAATGGTAGAATTGGGAATTTCAAGTAGTGATCAGTGTATTGTTATATAATATAGTGTGGGGGTTTGTTTTGTCTGGAAAAGGGGGAACCTTTAAACATAAGTCGACCTACCTCTATTGATTTCAAGCAACACAAAAGCAATTTTCTTGGCATGAAAATCAACATTTTGAATTGAAGAGGGGGCATTGTCATACCCCTTGAACCCCCCTCCCTGTATCAGCAACTGTTGATACTTGGTATGTTACGGAGTACCATTAGTATCCCCTACTTCCAGAATCAACATCAGGGCCTGAGGAGCTGCCTTTCTGGCCCAGTCCCCACCAGATGAATAATGCATTCGCTGTATTTAATAGCACAAAAATAGCACTTCTTCATTGTATATTGAACTGGTGTTTTCCAATACTAATTGGATCAGCATCCAGCGTGGGCCAGTCCTCTCTCGGACCTACAGCTCAGGCTCACTGACTAATGGATATGCTATATGCTACACTATGGTATGAGCAAAATATATGAGAAAGATCCAATTGATGGTTTTAGCAGGAACTATAAATTTGAAATATATAGTTCCTGGCTTTAGCTAGCAGGGTATCTGGGCCTGGGCGTCATTTTGAGACCAAAACCCTCAGGACACGCAAATGTTTATGCGAGAAATTTCTTAAAATGTCATTTTCAAACAGTTAAATGAATTTTTTCACCCCCTCATAAATTGTGCAACATTGTATGAGGAAACAATGCCTTATTTCAATAAGTAAATGCATGTTTGTTGTTGTAATCTGGGTAGGGCCTTGTAAAATTCATGTCTGTAGCAACCTGCAGATTGCTCAATTAATAATGGATACACTATATGCTACGGTACGCAGGAAAATATGAGAATGAACCAATGCTTCAATACCCATGAGATTGCCAATGGGATCTGGGTAGGTCCCCCTGTGAAACTGTTCCATAAACCTCTTAGACCAACAGCGGGCTCTAGGGATAAAATATACACTATATGCTGAGGAATGACTTAAGTATGAACCAATGCTTCAATATCTGTAAGATTTGCGATGAGACAGGAGTGGGTTACTCCTCCAGACAGCTCCATAACTCATCAGTGTCTTGAGTCTTCACAAGATAACTTTAAAAATAACTTATCAACAAGGGTAATATTTGAAATTAAAAGAGAGATGTTGTTTCTATGAAGAATTTTCACTGTTGACTTTTTGGGGGTAATAACCAAATTTATTATATGCCTACTGCTCATTCTCTGCTGTGATTGGTCAGATCATGGTCACATGACCACCTTACAAAATTGATATTGGGGTGCATAATTCTTTAGATTCGTTAAGTATTTTATTTGAATGAGCAGTAGGCATATAATAAAACAAATATGGCACTTTGGTTTCGTGTCAATATCAATTGTTATTGCACTCTGAAAAATGATATTGCACTCGGCGCAAGCGCCTCGTGCAATATCATTTTTCTGAGTGCAATAAAAATTGATATTGCACTCACCCAAGTGCCATATTTGTATAATATTCCTAACACACCTTCTAGGAATTCGCTGTAAATTGCCCTTTTTGACACAATAGACCATTAAATGTAGTTGGTATAAGGATTTGTAGTAGCTGAGTATAAGCTAAATCTTGACAAGTCGAAATTTTGGAATTGTTGTTTAGGACAGGCATTTTAAAAATTGTGGCTAAGACCCTGCCTGGAGGCCGCACTTGTCAAGGAGATCTCCATGCACTAATTGGTTAAAGGGGCCCTAAAGGCTCACAAACATATCAGCTTATATGAAAGTAATACACTTCAAGAACAGGATGCTACCATTCTTTTTCTCTCAGTGATCCCGTGAGGGGAGATTTTTGCGTATTGTCATCCTCCTAGACAGCCTCTGCCAGCCCCTGGGTGCGGCCATGTTTTTCAAGTGCTATCAGCTGTGACACAGTTGGGTGGCAGGGATCACATCCTGTCTCCAAGCTACATGTACCTCTGGGCAGTGTATCTAACAGCAGTGCTTCTGACAAGAGCTCTCTGCACAAGTTGCATAAAAACGTATATATCAAACAAGAAAATGGTGAAATCATGTGCAGCAATTGGCTGTAAAAAAAGACACGGTAGTGGAGAAAGCTTTCATAGATTTCCTAGTAGTAAATTTAGACAAAAACAGTGGTTAGCATCCATGAAACTTTTAAACCCACCTGTCCTGAAGAATGCATATGTATGTTCAGACCACTTCACTGACGAGGATTATGTCAGGAATCACACACTGCAGTCAGGATTACTTCAGAGTACAGTTAACAAAGTTCTGAAGAGGGATGCTGTTTTAGAAGGTTTGGGTACTTGTGAAATAGGTGTGCATAATCTCTCACACTTCTTCAAAAAAAGAAACAGTCACAATTGATACACCTTTTATCATGCTCCATGCGACTCCTATTGCATCTAGTCTTACTTTCTTCAAGGATATAATATCTGGTAACCAATTTTCATAAATCTCTTATTTCAAGCAGAAGTGATCTTGCAATTTATCAATTTCGGGATTTATTTACTTTATTGGTATACATTTACTAGTCTCAACATGATTTACCTTCATTCAGTTGCTCAACGAATATAAGCACAGGTGTATGCATTAAATGTTTAATATTAAGCCAGCATGAGAAGGGTAAATATCATTCCCTAACTTACAAAATTGAAACAGCTAAGGTTATAGTCAGTCATGACCCCATTTTCACTGGGAAGAAATACATTTCTAAATAGTACTGCAATATAGAGGAAGGTTGAAATTAAAATATCTCAAATTGCAAATGACCCTTTCTTTTATTTATGATAGAATAAATGACATTTTCATTTACTCATTACCAACCTTCTCTTAATGACTTATGATTAATAATCATACTCTTCATTATTATGATCTGATGTACAGACTTTAGCAACCCTAACAGCTAACTTTCAGGGTGAATGGCAATTTTCATAGGTACCTCAACATGGTCTTTATTAATCCACTGAGAATAGACTGTGCAGAATTTTGTTAGTTGTGTTACAACTGAGGTTTTGTCTTATGTCTAGGTCCCTAGGGTAATAACAAAAGTAAGTAAAGGAAAGGGACACACAGGGTAATTGACCTTGTCCAATTGGCATTACACATCTAGACCCCATGGGACACAAGGTAGTAAACACAGGAAGTGACTAGCAGTACTGGGAACAGCAATCATCTTCATTTCCTTTAGTAATTGTGTACATATTCATGAAGATTATAGAAAAGAAATGTCAAGAATACCTTTGGAAGGGGCCTGATAATTTAAAGAAGGAAAGAAGTCTGACAGGTGCACCACAACATGCTATTTAAGCGCCAGCCCTCTGTTTCCACATCTTGACCATCAAATTCATCAACACCTTGAACTATGTCCATATAATCCACCTGATCACCTTCAGCCACTCTTGGTTCAAAGTCGTAGGGATTTGCATACCTAAACATCTTGAATGTGCTTCAGAGCAGTGAAATATCTACCTCCTAGACAGAGCTACTGGCTTTATCTAATACACCCACTAAGCTGCTTGCCACCCATTTACATAGACTACAGCAGCATGAGTTGACTCAGATCCAAGATGGCGGCTGCCCTGCCTCAGTGTAGGTGCTATTCACTAATTGCAATTTGAGATTTCTCTCTGTGTGGAGCACTAGGGCTTCTCTGTTTATGACAGATGTTGAGCTATGTTCATGAACTTTCATATAAACCTATGATGTGTTTTTCCCCAAGTTCCCCTTTAACATCTACTCTCGTCATGCCCAGAGCAATGAAGGTATTTTCAATCCTGCACCAGGAGATCTCCAGGTGAGAACGGGTTAAATGAATCAAGAAAGAATCGTTCCCATAGGAAAGTTGTCCTGCCTGCAGGGTCTTAGCCAGGATTTAGAAACTGGGTGTCCAAAATTGGCAATTGTAAAATTTTGGGGCATCCTATTTATCAAGGGAGACCGCAATATACTCAGATTACACTCATAAACATTTATTTACTTATTAATGAAATAAAGCATCGCATCTAAATACAAATACCATGGGAGTAATATTGAGGTGAAAAAAATTCAATTATTTGCTTGATATTGACATTTTATGAAATTCCTCACAAAAATATTTTGGGTGTCCTGAGGGGTGATGTTTGAGGGTTTGGGTGTCCAAATGATGCCCAGACGTCCTGCTGGCTAAGACTATGCCTGTCTGTATCTAGACCTGGCTTCGAATCACACCCTAGCTGTGTAGGTCCCTGATATCATCCCCTATTCGTGAGCAGTCTCCAGGACACCTGGCCAGCTGTTTTAACATAATTCCCTGCAACCACCGAAAAGCACTCAACCATTTTTGTGCTTTATTTCTGATGAATATTTAGGAATATATTTGAAGGAGGAATGTTCAGGTAGGAGGGGTCCAATTTTTCAGATGGGCAGCTAAATATTTTGAGAACCCTTTTATCCTTCACATATAAGTTCATCTTGAGCCCTATTGCATTGGCAATTTTTTGAATGGGCAGCTAAAAGTCTTAGAGCACTGCTGTCCTACAGTATTGGGCTGCAATCTTTTCTGAAGGACCGATATTTTTTTTTAAGAATACTCATGTCCCACACCTATAACTTAATGTTGATACCTGGTGTATTGGCAATTTGTGGGACAGACAGGTTAAAATATTTCAAGCTCTCTTACTTAAAAGTTGATGTTGAGACATAGTGCATCAGAAATTTTTCTAGAAGTTACAGGTAAAACATTTTAGAATTCTTGTACTATGCTTTTAAGCTAATGTTGAACCCTGGTATGTACAGTGGCAATTTTTCTGAAGGACAGGTAAAAAATCATAGAACCCTCTTGTCCAACACTGAGGAAAGTTGTCCGGCCCGCTGGGTCTTAGCTGAGCATTGCTAGGTAAGGGGTAACAATTACCGTAAGATGACCCTTTTTTACATCTGGCCTCCTGACTGATGTAGTTGTGATACTGCGGTAACTTAATCCCATAATAACTCACGTGGGGCTCTCCTCCAATCAGAGCTCCTATTCATCAAGGTGGCACAAGAAAAGAAATGTTGTCGTGGTTAGACATGCTCCCCTGACAGCAGGTATTAACAATCCTTTCTACAGTCACCATCTATCTTGAAGATAAGAGTACCGTTGCTTTCAGGACTTAACACCAATCAAAGGAACTGGAAACGTTTACTAATGGCGGCCAGAAAGTTCAACAACGACACCAAGGAAATCATTATGTTGCTCAAAACATGTTAAATATTTTGAATTTTAGATATTAAATTATTAAATTTTAAATCCTATTTTGAGACTGCTGGTCCAATCACTTAATGTCAGATTGTCAATGCCTTTTATATTGTGTACTGTGTTTATTTTGTGCATAAGTAATGCGCTCAGCAATCAGCTGCCTTAGATACTATAATTTTTAATATTGAATGACAAGCTATATCAGGTCAGCATGCCATACAATACTAGCATCATAAGGGATTGGATGTCTAAATAATTGTTCGCAGTTTAATAAATGCAGACTTCACATGGTATACGTATGGCCTCTTGACATGCACTAGTTAGTGAACAAAACAGAAACCTGTCAAAACAGATAGACCAGAAGTGCAGTAAAATATACAGGTCAATCTAGATTTGGATTTTCTATTTCATTAATAATCACTTCCCAGCCACATTGAGGCCAAATCATCACTAGCCAGCAGTTAACGGCTGAGGAAATTGGAGTACCCATGGAAAACCACCAACTCACTCAAGTAATTGACAACTTCCTCACAGACCTCGACACAGACGTGAGTTCGCAGGTTTGAGTCTCCGCTGGGTGCCCAAAATAGCAGGTTGGCCTGGTCGCTAAATAAATATGCGGCACTGTGGAGGACTGTCTATGGTCCTCCTGCAACTGAAAGACCCCATGGAACTATTCGTTAAGAGAAGGGAATTTCTTCCCAGTTCAAGGTTTCTATCTCGGTGCGATATGACCTAAGGTGCTGAAAGCGAAGTGAAACCCCAAACCTTCCCTCCTTCCTTGAATCCAGGACCTAAACCTTAGGCAGTTGTGAGAGACAACAAGCAGTCGGTGGTAACGCCTCAGACCACAAGGCTTTCGGGGCAGGCCCCAGGCAGATGAACTTTTGACATGCACCAGTGTGATGGTGAACCAGAAACTATCAAAATATCCATCAAAATAGACACATCAGCTGCGCTGCGCAAGTCAACCTAGAAAACAATGAACAGCAATAACAATGCAGCCCACTAATTGGTTCTCCAGTCTAACCAGATATCTGACCTGCCCTGTTCTTTATGCCATAGATAGATGACATACAGAAAACCTCGCCTACCTCGGACAAATAGGTACCAAGCATAAGCAAGGATGTTTTGATGATCTCTCCCCAAATCAGCTACTTAGCATCTGTCCATCACAATATTACATGCATAGTTGAAATGAACATACATGTGTTAAAGATACATCTTGAGGAGATGTTCAAATTGTATTTCCTGAAGTTTTTACAACCTCTCTTCAACATGTATTCAAGATCTACCATTTCAGAAGATATTTGAAATGCAGCTGCTGATTTTTTCACAATCTCTCTTAAAATAAATAACTCTAAATCAGAACCTTACAGTATGACCTCTTAGCTACATAAAGGAACATGTATTCAAGATCTACCATAATTTCACAGGATATATTTGAGATGCACCTGCATATTTTTTCACAATCCCTCTAAAAAATCAGGAACTCTCCTACATCTGGACCTCGCAATATGACATCGAAGCTAGAATGAACATACAAGTTCCATTCATGCTGAAAAGTTTCTCTTGAAATTGTTATCTGAATCCATAATACTTTTGACACATTAAAATGAGTGGAATAAATAGGTTTTGCAAACTATTCGAAGAAGAGATGTAGGTGATCCCCTAATATCTAGTCACAACCCTGGTGACAAGTGTTAAGATTAACATTTCTCCTTCAAGTATCTTCTCAACCACGCTCTTGCCTTCAACAAAATAGTCAGGCTGCTTTTTGCCACCGTGAGCATAAATGGGTTAGAGATACCACTTCAGGAGATATTCGAGTTGCATCTGGACAAATTTTACGATCTTCTTCGAATCAAAAGCACTGTTATCAGTACCCTGGTGGCCACTCTCAGGTGACAGGGTATCTATTGGTTGTGGGACCACCCTGAATTAGGCACACACACACACATACATGTAAGGTAGACCTGATAAAGGCTGATAGCCTGGGCTAATACGCAATAGATCACAAGGTAGGCAGCATCAAGTTCTACTTTATCGCAGCTCTAGCACTCCACATGGGTACTCAAACACACAAAAAACAAGTGCGTCAACTTTTTTCAGTAATGTAGGCTGATACTTAACCCTTCCAATGCTGAGGCTACTTTTCTCCAAAGCACAGGGGCGCAAAGATATTCAAAAACCGTCTTAACCCTGTCATATCAGTATTCATTGGATAGCTCTCGCTCAGTACTCTCAGATGAAAACCCATGTGTCAGGGGTTCAGTCATTTCTTTTTATGTTTTTTGCATCATTTTGTATTGGCCAAATTAGCCAACAGCAGCATGAGGGTTAACCCATGCTTCCTCGTAGCAGGCTGAAGTCCTAAACATACAAAAACAAAGACTTTTTCTGCAAACACTGCAGGCTGAGGTTTAACCCTTACATCCATTTAGCAACCCAAATTCTCAAACACAAAAAAGGCAGGTCCTTTTTTATTGATGAAGACTGACATTTAACGTGCACATCTTTGTAGCGGCCAAAGTCTCAAACACCAATAACAAAGGCTTTTTGCATTGATGCAGGCTGACATTTAACCTAGTTTCTGAGGCAGCCCAAAAGTCTCAAACACACAAAAATAACATTGGCAATTGGCATCAGTGTTTTCAGCGTTGATGACTGATATTTAATCCATGTCTACCTGCCTATATATTGGTGATATCATTCTTACCGTCTGGAGCAATTTTCAGAAAGAATTTGAAGGAAAATCTTTGATCAAAACCGAACCCTCGACTAGCATTTCAATATTTTGTGAATTAAATTATTTCCAAAACTTATTTTCAAAAATGAAATATTTCCAGACAACAATTTTCAAGGGGATCTTCAGGCATGAATGTGTTAAACCTTGGTACTGAATAGCAACAATATGAGTATTCAACCTTAGATTATACAATTATTGATAGCCGCCTCTCCAGAGGATTACAACTGAGTTGAGTTCACAAGTTAATACCTGCTTCTTTATGTAAAATAACAATATGAGTATCCAACCTAAACTTATACTGTGATTGAAAGCTGCTTCTGTAGAGGATTACAACTGAGTTAAAACCTGCTAAATTCTACATTAAGTACTGATATGAGTAGCCAACCTAAACTTATAGTATTATTGATAGCCACCTCTGTAGAGGATTACAACTGAGTTGAGCCTTAAGCTCACAAGTTACAACCTGCTAAATTCTACAGTAAGTACTGATATGAGTATCAAACCTTAACTTATATCGTTATTGATAGCCGCCTCGGAAGAGGATTACTACTGAGTTGAGCCTTAACTACGCTGACAAGTTAATACCTGTTGTACATACTTTATGTAACGTTACATTATTAGTATCCAACCTTAAACTTATGAATATTTTTATTGATAGCTGCCTCTGTGGGATTAGTACTGAGTTGAGCCTTAAGCTCACATGTTAAAACCTGCTAAATTCTACATAAAGTAATGACATGAGTATCTAACCTTAACTCATCTTATTATTGATAGCCGCCACTATAGAAGATTACTACTGAGTTGAGCCTTGAGCTCACAAGTTAAGACCTGCTATTCTACATTTATAAAGCAACAAAATAAGTGGCCTACATAAACCTGTATATTATTACTGATAGCCACCTCTATAGAGGATTTCTAAGAGTTGAACATTATTTCATTGATTGATGCTCTTAGCCCACCCTCTATTGTTGGTGGCTTTGTGAGGGGAGATTGTGAAAGGGTTGTTTACAACCTGGAAGGTCACATGTCATTCTTACTATTCCTATCTAAATCTGGGACGTGGAGTATTTCAGAGTATGCTATCACGTCCTGCCTAAATCTGGGTCACGACGGTGATGAATGAAATTGACTTCATGCTATTTGGACTCCTTTGTAAAAGAAATTGACAAAAAAGCCAAAAGCTTTAAGTGAGGAATTAGAAGCATTCGCCTTTTGGACAGGTGACCACTAAACCTTGGTTTCAGGAAGTATGTTCTATTTACCAAAAAAATGAGTTCAAACGACAACTGATACTAGCTTGTGCAAGCCCTGTCAATATCGATAGAATTCTCTTGTCTCTTGAATAAATGAATATGTACGTGAGTTTATGTTGACTTACTCAGGCCTAAAACAATGTTTCCAAGGTAAATTCTCTCAAGACCTTATTAGAAGAATTGCTCATCCATACACATGAAATTCTTCCATAGACAGTAGTGCTGGGAATCGTGGAAATTTTGCCGCTCGATTGCTCGGCAAGATTGCCGAACGATTAATCGATTATAATCGATTATTTGGTAGTTCACCTGATACGCAATAACGGCAAAACTACGCATTCATAAAAACTAAAACATTCTTGCTCTACGCATCAATTTCATCCTGAAATAAAGTATCAATGTAGTGCATACAATAAAACGGAATCATTTAAACAATGTTACTTACCAATTCCGCTGCTTCTGTGAGATTATACACTGTAATCCACTCCAGAAGTGAGTTACAGTGTATCCTGCCGATCGAACGTATCATTCAAGATGGCGGCCATCTGGTCGTGTTTATTTTCATTATCGCTCGGCAAAGATCGAGCGATGGAAGGCAAGTTCGATTGATCGGAACTCGGCCCAAAGCGAGCCGAGCAATCGAGTTTGCGATCAATCGTCCCACCACTAATAGACAGGTAGGGTTTTACCAGACAGCCAGGTAGATATTGTAACTTCTCAGACAGTCGTTTCTTTCTTGAGGGTTAGAGGAAATTCTCTGAGTGCATTTTGAGACCTAATTAGTAGAATCACTTATCTATACATGTGCAATTCTTTCAAAGACAGGCAGGTTTTTACCAGACAGTCAGGTATATTATAACTTATCAGACACTTTATTTTCTTGGGGGTTAGGTGAAATTCTCCAAGAGCATTTTGTGACATAATAAGCATAGTTGCTTGTCAATATATGTAAAATTCTTCCTTAGGTCGTCACATAAATATTGGTTATAGCTCTAGAGAGGAAGTTCTCTGAGTGCATTTTGAGTCTAAAATAGATATATACATGTGTAAAATTCGTCATTAAACCAGCACCTTTTTACCTGACATGCACAGATGTTGTGACCTGCCTAATATAGATGTGTAAAATTCTTCATTAAACCAGCACCTTTTTACCTGTCATGCACAGATGTTGTGACCTGCCTAATATAGATGTGTAAAATTCTTCATTAAACCAGCACCTTTTTACCTGACATTCACAGAAAGTGTGACCTGCCTAATATAGATGTGTAAAATTCTACATTAAACCAGCACCTTTTTTACCTGTCATTCACAGAAAGTGTGACCTGCCTAATATAGATGTGTAAAATTCTACATTAAACCAGCACCTTTTTTACCTGACATTCACAAATAGATATTGTGACCTGCCAGACAGTGTTCGTTCTTAGGGCCAGAGGAATTTTCTGAGTACATGTTAAGACATGATTAGTGAAATCGCACTTCCCTCGTAGCGAAACGCTGATCTGGCAGACAGTCATTCTTTCTTGAGGGTCAGGAGAACCTTCTCCAAGTGCATTTTGAGAGCTAATTAGCTGAGTCGCTGGCCTGTACCTGTGAAATGTTTTGTTAGACAGGCAGGTTTTCAGCTGAGCTGTCACATTGTGATAGACAAGTGACCTGGTATACATGCAGGTATCACCTGAAGCCTTCTGCTGCTGCTGCGGCGGCTGCTGCTGCATCAGCAACCTTTACGCACTCTTAACCCTTGTAGGACACCCTAGACCAACACTTAACTTTAACATAACCATTTCAGCCCTTATTCTTGGTAGAATAAAAAGGCTGTCTGTGAAGAGACCATCAGTGTTAAACATTAATCAACACAAATCTTACTTTCAAGCCCTAGAAACCAGACTAGCTTCACACTTTCAGTTTAACATAAACCTTGTTTTCGAGCCCTAATCCTTGGAAGGCTACAGAAGCCGTCTGTACTGGAAACATCAGTGTTTAATATCAATTAATACAAATCTTACTTTCAAGCCCTAAAAGCCAGACTCTCGGACTAGCCAGACACTTTCACTTTAACAAAAATCTTAATTTCGAGCCCTAATCCTTGGTAGAATACAAAAGCTGTCTGTGCTAGAAACATCAGTGTTTAATAATGTTTAATTCATTTTTTCCTAAGGCTATCACTAAGCCAGTGTTTACCCAAGGGGAAAAGATCCAACCAGCACCTGCATACCACTGAGGCACTATCTAGTGAAGATACCCTCACATACAGGGGTAGCACCTGCATACCACTGAGGCACTATCTAGTGAAGATACCCTCACATACAGGGGTAGCACCTGCATACCACTGAGGCACTATCTAGTGAAGATACCCTCACATACAGGGGTAGCACCTGCATACCACTGAGGCACTATCTAGTGAAGATACCCTCACATACAGGGGTAGCACCTGCATACCACTGAGGTACTATCTAGTGAAGATACCCTCACATACAGGGGTAGCACCTGCATACCGCTGAGGCACTATCTAGTGAAGATACCCTCACATACAGGGGCAGCATCTGCATACCACTGAGGCACTATCTAGTGAAGATACCCTCACATACAGGGGTAGCACCTGCATACCGCTGAGGCACTATCTAGTGAAGATACCCTCACATACAGGGGTAGCACCTGCATACCGCTGAGGCACTATCTAGTGAAGATACCCTCACATACAGGGGTAGCACCTGCATACCACTGAGGCACTATCTAGTGAAGATACCCTAACATACAGGGGTAGCACCTGCATATCGCTGAGGCACTATCTAGTGAAGATACCCTCACATACAGGGGCAGCACCTGCATACCACTGAGGCACTATCTAGTGAAGATACCCTCACATACAGGGCCAGCACCTGCATACCACTGAGGCACTATCTAGTGAAGATACCCTCACATACAGGGGCAGCACCTGCATACCACTGAGGCACTATCTAGTGAAGATACCCTCACATACAGGGCCAGCACCTGCATACCACTGAGGCACTATCTAGTGAAGATACCCTCACATACAGGGACAGCACCTGCATACCACTGAGGCACTATCTAGTGAAGATACCCTCACATACAGGGGTAGCACCTGCATACCACTGAGGCACTATCTAGTGAAGATACCCTCACATACAGGGGTAGCACCTGCATACCACTGAGGCACTATCTAGTGAAGATACCCTCACATACAGGGCCAGCACCTGCATACCACTGAGGCACTATCTAGTGAAGATACCCTCACATACAGGGGTAGCACCTGCATACCGCTGAGGCACTATCTAGTGAAGATACCCTCACATACAGGGGTAGCACCTGCATACCACTGAGGCACTATCTAGTGAAGATACCCTCACATACAGGGCCAGCACCTGCATACCACTGAGACACTATCTAGTAAAGATACCCTCACATACAGGGGTAGCACCTGCATACCACTGAGGTACTATCTAGTAAAGATACCCTCACATACAGGGGTAGCACCTGCATACCACTGAGGCACTATCTAGTGAAGATACCCTCACATACAGGGCCAGCACCTGCATACCATTGAGACACTATCTAGTAAAGATACCCTCACATACAGGGGCAGCACCTGCATACCACTGAGGCACTATCTAGTAAAGATACCCTCACATACAAGGCCAGCACCTGCATACCACTGAGACACTATCTAGTAAAGATACCCTCACATACAGGGATGGCACCTGCATACCACTGAGGCACTATCTAGTGAAGATACCCTCACATACAGGGGCAGCACCTGCATACCACTGAGGCACTATCTAGTGAAGAAACCCTTTCTGATCAATATTTCTCCTTCAAAAACTTTCATGAAAATTGATTTGCAAGAGAGATATCATCAAAATTGTCAGGAGTTACTGCCTGCTACGATCATTAATGAGTCGAAATCCCGAGTTCTTCCATGCCAAAATCAGTCGATCATCAACAAATAAAATATGACCTGATGATGCCACAGACTAACTACGAACTAGAACTAGTCTTCCCTGGTGAAAAAGTTCTGCTGGATTTGGGTTTGAAAGGGTTAACCTGACATGTTTGACAAGGCAATTTCACATGAACCTTTGACATTGTTTAGACAGCATTTCATAAACAATCGATGGAGAAAGGAAATGCTCGGATAGGCATGGACAGTCCCCTCTCTTCCTCCAGCTAATCAAGCTAAAATACAGACTATCTCTTCTATTAACCCTTGCACACCAGGAGCATGGGCTTAGCCGCCTATGCGTCCAGCGTGTCATTTGGACACCCAAAACACTATTTTTTGACTGTTTGGACACCCAAAAATTTATGTCAGATTTTGCTGATGATGACTGTTCTTAGAAGATAGAAGATGTAGTGTCACTTCTATAAGACACACAAAGCAATACTGGCCTAAAAAAGCAAAATCTGTAGATATATAGGGTTTATTTTATTAGTAGTATGTACTTTGTACTACACTTTGGACACGCAAAAGTCTATGAGACCTCTATTTGGACACCCTGTTTCCAAATATCGGCTAAGACCATGACCAGGAGCAAGGCCTAAAAGAAATTGTTTCCTGTGACAGTCTGAAGAAAATAGGGTAGGTAGGTAGGTAAAAATATTTTTGGGGGATTATTTTAAATAGAACATCCAAAAAGATACATACAATTAGAACTACCCAAAGGCTTAATATGATATCTCTCATGGAAGCAGTAATTCATTTTTGTTTCGCAAAATTTTAAATGATGTACTTTATTCATAGATTTCTTAGATACACACTTCAATTTCCCTCAAACTAAAAATAACTAGAACCTTTGAGCATACTCTTCTTAGACTTCTTTGCAGTAACAAAAAACCCTTCATCAAGTGGTGCACGAGTACATGAATAGACGGAGAATGAAAAAGTGAACTGAGTTTGCTCAAGATGCAATCAGCGCATGCTACAATACCTATGGGTACTCACGCCTCACCGGAACCAACACTTTACACAAAAAAAAATGGCACATCTAGTGAAAGAAAGGGTCTCTAACTCTTTCAGACCTGTAGCAGCGAAAACCGCCTGACTATTTCAGTGATATACATCTAACAAAAGCAACTTTCAAAAGATATTTGATGGAGAGATGTTCCTATAAGTATCCAAGGAATGCCCTGGTAATGAAGATATCATCAAAATACAACAAACGTTCTTGGGCACTGCTGGCATGAATGGGTTAACCTGGAGATCTCTTTGACAGCATTTTTTGGAGATTTTTATATCAGTACTTGTGAAAATAACTTGAAAATAAATCACATATTCTGGTTTGGTTCTGGTTGTAATTTCGCCATCAAAAAATATCGGAAGGTTATTCAGAACAAATATCCAGGTAGCTTTTTGGCAACTAGAGGCATGAAGGAGTAAACAATCATAACAAGAACTAAACTCTATACAAATATTTTTGGAGGATATCAGAAACACTGACAATCATAACAACCCTGAATACTACCCTCCTGTATGCTATATATATCATATATGGTGCAAAACGTGAAAAGAGGAAATGGGAAAGGAAGTGGAGAGACACCAACCTCACTGTCCACTATGACCTGTTTAAAACTGCGAGGACCAAATTTAACAACATGTTATTACAAGCTAAGAAGGACTACTACAACAATCTGATAGCTGAGTCCTCCACTGATTCAAAAAACCTCAGTAACATTGTCAAAGACATATTACATCAAAGGAGTGAGATGAAACTCCCTGAGCATGCATCAACAGAAGAATTGGCAAACCGCTTCGCTGTGTTCTTTACAGACAAAGTATGTAAGATACGCGACGAGCTGCCAGATCTCTCCAGACACCAGTTAAATTTACCTACCCCGGCATTAACATGTTCACTGAATGTTTTCTCGGCCGTGACTGAAAGCGAAGTTCGCAAAATCATAGCAAAATCACCGACTAAGAGCTGCTCTCTAGATCCCGCTCCCACTTGGATGGTGAAAGACTCGGTAGATGAGCTTATTCCAATGGTTACGATTTTAGTGAATTTGTCGTTGCAGAGTGCCAACGTGCCTGACTCCATGAAACAGGCATTAGTCACTCCGTTACTGAAGAAAGATGATCTCGACCCGGAGGTGCTCAAGAACTATCGTCCTGTAAGCAACTTATCATTTTTGTCAAAAGTATTGGAAAGGGTAGTTGCTGCAAGGCTTACAAATTATATGACTATCAATCAGCTACATGAACCCATGCAGTCGGCATACAGAGCATGTCATAGCACTGAGACTGCACTTGTGCGGGTACAGAACGACATCCTTCGTACTCTCGATCAGGGTGGGGCTGCGATCCTTGTGTTACTCGATCTTAGCGCTGCCTTCGATACAATCGATCACTCCATCCTTCTATCTAGGATGGAGTCAGTTCTTGGAGTTAAAGGATCTGCTCTACAGTGGTTCAAATCGTACCTGTTAGGCAGGAAACAGAGGATTAAAATCAATGATGACTTCTCCGAAAATCAGGAAATCCTGTGGTCTGTACCACAGGGATCTGTGTTGGGTGCAATATTGTTCCTTATATACATCATACCTCTGGCACAGCTAATCCGATCCTACGGTCTGAACAATCATGGCTATGCTGATGACACCCAGCTCTGCTTATCATTCAAAAAGACAAGTGATAACGCAATAGTCAAATGTGAAATCCTAAATCTTGAGAAATGTTTGTGTGACATTAGTGTCTGGATGTGTCAGAACAAACTGAAACTCAACAATGACAAGACTGAAATCATTCTATTCGGCTCTAAGAAACACCTAACTGAACTGAACATTAAGTCACTCTCTGTAGCGGGGACTGATGTGTCTGTCGCATCTGAGCCTGTGCGGAATCTGGGAGCTATGTTTGACTCTCAACTGATCATGGCACCCCATGTCAAAAGTGTTGTCAAAAAATCTAGCTTTCACCTGAGAAATATTGGAAAAGCGAGACGTGTGTTAACAGAAGATGCCACAAAAACAGTGATGCAGTCACTGGTGATGTCTCGCTTGGATTACTGCAATGCTCTCCTAATTGGAATACAACAGGATTTGATTGCAAAGCTGCAGCGACTACAAAACAGTGCAGCAAGGATAGTATCGAGAACCAGGAAGTATGAACATATCACACCTGTTCTCATCAAGCTTCACTGGCTACCAATCAAATTCCGCATCCAATTTAAGGTCCTACTGCTGGTATACAAGGCGCTAAACGGACTTGCACCTAAGTACATCAAGGAGCTGCTCGTGCCTTATAAACCCAGACGCCATCTACGATCAGAAGCAAAGGGCCTTCTGGACGAGCCTCGGACTAGACTCAAATTTGGAGATCGCGCTTTCTCCATTAGTGCACCGAGATTATGGAATGCGCTTCCACAACACCTGAAGGATTCTACATCGTGTCAGGCCTTCAAGAAGTGTCTCAAAACACACCTTTTCAGGCTCGCCCATTGAGGCGTTGTGGACTATTACTCAAACTATGACAATGTGCAGCGCTTTTGAACATTTTATGAATGGAAAAGGCGCTATATAAATTCCAATTATTATTATTATTATTATTATATGAAAGATAAGGAGCCAAGGAGGGCCCTCAAGAAAAATATATAACCTCCTTCAAGTCATGATATATGAATATTAGACATGACTTATTGGTTAAACAAATGCTATGAATTTATGGCTTCACTAGTGAGTCATTCAGATGGGATTATGTACACTAAAATCTGTGCCAGGGTCATATCAAGCGATCTTCTGCTGAAGCAGGCACAATTTTGAACATATCGCCTTAAAAATTTATAACCATTTCATGCCCATGGTGCATAGAAATGTAATGACTGTTCAGGTACAGTGTAAATACTTGTATGTGAACCCCTCAGGACCATGACTAAAATGTATGTAAACATTAGGAGTCATTCACATCTCCATTCAAAATGCTTTTAAGTGGCACTCCAAAAGTGTTTCATAATAGGTGTTCACACCTCAGCCGTGTTCACATAAGGTTTCATTGTGTGACCATTTTGACTAGGGTAACTAGGCTTAGTACTAGGCAGTTTCTGGAGTAACTCTTAACCCTTCCAATGCTAATACTACTTTCCTCCAATGCATAAAAAGCAAAAATTTATGAAAATCATCTTAACCCTGTCATGTTGGTATTCATTGGAAAGCTCTCACTATGAACTATCAGATGAGTACCCATTAGCCATGGTTTCAGTCATTTCTCAACTTTTTGTCATCATTTCATGTCTACTAAATCAGCCATAAGGGTTTAGCAAGAAAGGGTTAATGTGCTCATGTGGCAACACTGGAAGTACTTAGTAAGCCATTAGAACATCGGATAATCAACGCTTCTCTCCCGATACTCTAAATGTCATTACAGTAATTAACTCCCATCTGTATCACAATGCAATCATGTAATGCTTAAATAAGCCCACACTGCACGGAGAATGGGGAAACAAGAGCGCGGTCTGGCATCAATAATCTAGACTAGCCACCACTCCAGGGACTTCTAAAGCCAGGACCAGTCCTGCCTGTCTTATGGACAGACAGTTTCCTTAAAACCTCCTTTTGGACAGGCAAATATTTCTACGAAGAATTTTCAATTTTGACTTTAAGGGGGTAATAACCAAATATTTTACTAACAAACGAGCATCTAGGATTTAGCTAAATTGTAAATCTCCCTTTTTGACACAATAGGCTACTAAATTGAGCTGAAATAAGGAGTTGAAGTAGCTGAGTAGCTAAATCTCAACAGGCAGAAATTTTGGATCTACTGTTTAGGACAGACATTCATGGCTAAGACCCTGTATTAGTCTATAGAATATTTATAAGCTGTTTTTCTTTTTTAAATACGGCACACATATGTGTGTGTAGCAATACTAAGCAAAAGAACAATGCAGGTATATAAGCACTGACTCGCCAGTCAAAATTAAAAGCTTGAAAATAAGCCAATTGGCTTTCAGAATGTTGTGCTCAATTTGAAGTTCATTTCAGTATGTCACATGACTCTTATGAACAGAGGGAATTGGATATGAAGATTATCAACCGTATCAATGATACTTTTGGTTTCTAAATAGTATCTCTCCTTCAAATATTTTCCAAAACCTGCTACATTAGGAATTTTTTCTCTTAAATAGTCGGGCCTCTTTTAGGTGAGCTGAATGGGTTAAACTAAGCAGCCTTCAGTAAGTGAGTCATCAGCACATGGTGAGTAGGGAATTCCCCTTAGAGCCTTCCTGAGTAAGCCAACAGGATTATTCGTTATCCACATTATTCCATGCGTGGATATTTTCAACTCCTCTGTGCACATCTGAAGTGCCCATGGTCTGACGGCTTCAAACGTCACTTATCAAATAGGGAAAAATGAGAAAAATATTACAAGGAGATTTGTTCAATCAAACAGGAATAACAACTTCCAGTCAAATATTCTGCAAAATATATCTCTATCATTAACACATTCATGGCTAGAGCTCCTCTTTAACATGGCATCTGCTTTTTTGCTACTTTTGCAAATAATTTTGGTAAAAAAAAAACCTTCAACTTTGGTGATTTCTAAATATGATGGGTGGGTGAACTAAACTGAACTTAAGCAAACACCAAATGCATCTATATGTTAATAGGGTATTCCAGCGATTTAATTAGATGTTGATACGGTATTCTGTAATTAAGACCAGGATTTGCAACTGCTGACTGCCTATTTCCGTGATCAAATATTACCCCTCAGGCAAAATTCAAACGTAATAGATGTTTGCATTATGTAATTAATGGCAATCCCTCAATCTGAATTAACACATGCTTTTATTATGTACATAAAGACATTGAGATTGAGTTTTTTGAAAAAATATTTGAACAGGGATTGTCCAAACCAACAGGACCTACAGCTTTCAGACAGATATTCCTCATGAAATTGCTTTGTCATCAAGATATCTCTGAAAATGTCAGACCAAGAGTGTGTTTCAGATGATAATGGGTTAACTGTAATTGGAATGGGCAAAGTATCGTCATAGCTCGGATATTAGACCCAAAATGGGGTCAGGCTATCAGCTGTGCTTAACCCATTCTGTCTCAGTGTCCCTCACAAAAGGCATTGCCTATATACAAGTGATGGCACCTTTGGGAATAGCTTGAATTTATAAAGCATTAATTTATAAGATATTCAGAGAGAGATGTTGGTAGGGTGCAGACTTCTTCCATTGTTTTCCTACTAAATTTGGAAATCCTTTTATCATCACTTTTTTCTGCCATATTGTGAGTGTTGGAGGAAATCAGAGTCCCCAGTGAAAACCGTCGCCTCACCCCAAGTCACTGGCAATTTACACACCCAAGATTCGAAATTTGGACGCCCCCCAAAGTTGACAATCCCTAATTTTGGCACCCAGCTTATAAATCCAGGCCCGCGTCATATACACACCAAAAACCTCTCCAGCAATTCTTTTGTCAGAAAAACGCCATTTCGTTAATCCTGAGGCTCAAAAGATTCTAGACCAAAGAATGTGCGGAAGTACAACTCAACAATGGCTGACTGATACCATTCCATATTCTGATTCACGATTGCATCTTCACCCATGTGAAAGCCTAGCTAATGGGACTCAGAGTCTGTGTCTTGCAAGTTACCATTCATCCTTGCTTTTACTGGCCACTGACCAATTTTTAGTGAACCATCTGTCCTCAATATGTTTTAGATTACATTTGTAAGCTTAGTAACCCCTTTCCTAAGTGCCACATCATGCAATATTTGCAACACACATCTAAAATATGTCGTCAATCATCATCAGAGTATTGAAAATCAATTATTATGGTGGTTTTTGTCACTTTTACAACCAACTTCTAAAGCTTGATGATGGCTGGCCAGTAGACTGTAGTTGACGATGTGTAACCTGGTGAAAACCACTAATCTAATAAATATTGCCGTATCTAAGTTTTCCTAGGCTTGATCTTTGTTAATATTCACAAATGCCCTGCTTTGAATCCAGGCCAGGATATGTGAGGAAGTTGCCAGTGACTTGGGCTTAGGTTGTGTTTTTCACCAGGTACTCTGGTGGCCTACAACACTTAAAATTGGCTAATGAATTACTCGCGATATGGCTGAAAAAGTGACAACAATCGAAATTCTAAACAAACTTCCAAGCAGGCAGACCCTTCCCCCCCCCCTGCATAGGAGATTGGATTTCCCTTCCCTTATATGAATGTGGGATTTCCATTGGAGTTCAGGGTGTCCATTATAATAAGCACTGGCTGATGAACGGAAATTCATTTCAAATTTTCTGCTCGCCTGCCAATGGGTGTAATGAGGCAGTAAAGTGCTCTTTTACCCATCGCTCAGCTCCGGCCATCCTGCCAGCAGCCAGCAGCCAGCCAGCAATACATACATACAGGAAACCTTACTCATCCTGGGCAGACTTGCTTACCTCAGATTTTCACATATTTTAGACAAACACAGTTAACACACTGGTACCAAATCAATGAAAAATATTTCTAGATCTTTATTACAAGTTCTCAACTCTCCATCAAATAGTTTTCTAATTCATGATTAATTATAAGTTATTTTCAAAAATATCTTAGGAGCAGACAACACTTGTTGCAAGTAGATCTCCAGCCATGAGTGGGTTAAGGTTAACGAGGTGAGAGCAGCCTTGTAGCCTTCATGTTACCTGTCAGGTAAACTATGCTCCAGGGCCTGATTTCACTCATTGCTGCATTTTCTCCGCAGCTTAATTTCACCTGCAAGATGACTGGGGTCATTGAGTGTAAGAATAAGCACTTAGAAATGTTAAAAAGGAAAAAAGAAACAGAAAAAAGAGAGGTGTGCGTCTGGTTGCTAGCCCAGGCATTGGTAATGCATCATACATTCTCAAAACATTTAACCCTTATGCTGATGGTGGCTCATTTGGCCAGTTGACACAAAATGATGCAGAAAACCCTAAAGTATGACTGAAACCCTGGCACATGGGTACTCATCTGAGAGTACTCAGTGAGAAATTTCCAATGAATACCAACATGACAAGGTTTAGATGTTTTTCAAAAATCTTTGCGTTCTTGTGCTTTGGACGAAAGTAGCCTCAGCATTGGAAGAGTTGAAGGAGATTGTGCTCTACAAGAATTTGTGGATCTCGTATACTTACCTGTAGACTAGTAATCAGGTTGCGTGAGATGTTGAGAGAAAGGCATCTATTCATGGACGTACCTGCAGCTAAAGGAAATGATGCATGCTTCAACTCCCTGTATTTCTCCTTTCAAGCAAGCAGACACATTTTCATTCCCCTTGCTGCAGTTGTATTTACTCTTCAGAAGGCTATTGTGGTATATAGTTTTTTTTCTAGGAACTTGAGATGTTTTTTAGGGCTCGAAATTAGGGGATGCCGGGAGCCGAGGGCTCCCTTGAATTCTCCTGTGGCTCCCTCAAATTTCTGCAGGGAGCCCAAAGATGTACTGGTTTCTATGTACACAACATATCTAGGTAGTGTTAGAAGGTGCATTTGGGCTCCCTGGATAAAAGCTTAATTTCGAGCCCTGTAATTTTTATCATGTACACCTTTTCTACATGAGTAGCAAGATGGGATCACTTAGACCGGGTTGCATGAAAAAACATTTTAAGGGTAGACACCACTCAAATCACCTAAAGAGCCTACTAGGTTTCCATTCACCTTATCCTTAGGGTAACACTAAAGATGATATTAAGGGAAACCTTGACCCTTGGGGAAACCTTAAGAAATAACTAGAGATGTTTTAGGCGACTGGGGCCTGGACACTTAACCCTTATGCTGCTGGTGGCTAATGACTGAAACTGATGACTGAAACCCTGGCACATGGGAACTCATCTGAGAGTACTCAGTGAGAGCTTTCCAATGAATACCAACATGACAGGGTTTAGATGGTTTTCAAAAATATTTTGTCATTGTGCTTTTGATAAAAGTACACTCATCATTGGAAGGGTAAAAAACATGTATGAATTAACATATTCACACATGCCTGTAAAGTTTCCCTTGAAAAGTAACTATTGCACCCGTGGATATACCGAAATGGATTGTGGATATACCTTTAAGAATACGACAGCCACAAATTAATCAAATATTCCTGATTTTAAGACACCCAATTTTAAAGGCTGAAGTAAGGTCGGGTCTGGTCTGGCAGATTCCTCATATGGTAAGGTCAGGGAGAACTTGTAGTAGAGGAAAGAGACAAATTACTCAATCTTCTAGGGATGTACATTTGTTATTAGAACGTGTAACGATCCTCAGCATTGTCAAGTGTGCCTGGAACCGCATGTGCTCTCTCGTAGGGAGGAGTATAATTTCCCTGGAGGCACTGTCTATTTCACACAGTGCCTGACGGATAAGTGCCCTATTTGTTTTATCAATAAATTCCTGTTTATCACACAAATCCGACAGTACTACATTTATAGTGCTGTATTCTGTTGCTAATCATCTTAGATTAAGAGCCTAACTTTACAACCTTAATATGCTTAATCTTATGGAGAATAACTAGTATGACTTTGCCGAGTATAATATGCTTTATGCATTTTGTGATATATATATACTTATTTTCTTTTATCTTTTTGATGAAACTAACAGTTTAAAATACTTCTCAAAATATTGTTTTCGTTTATCAAGGTTATTTCTAAATGTCAGACCATATCAGGGTCTTGGAAAGTGGGTGCCTAAAATTGCCAAAAAGAATTTTTGGGGGCATCCCACTTTTAAAGGGGCAACACATATACTCAGATTCAACCATAAAAATTATTGAAATAATGGATATTAAACATATCCTTATGAATACAATGTCATGGCCATGGGCATTATATTGGAGTGAAGAAACAAAACAAAATTCTAAGAAATCCTTCATAAAAGAATTATGGCATCCTGGGTGATTTTTAAGGGTTTGGGAGTGCAAATGACACCCAGATGCCCTGCTGGCTAAGACTGCAGCTGGGATGCGAATGTGTTAAGTACAGGCCTAGTATCCTTACTGACTGTTGTGACAGATGAGCCGCGGACCAGCTTTTTGTGAGTGAGTGTCATGAGTAGAGGACTGCTCTAGGTGGTTTTCTGGTAATAGTGAGGAAGCTGGTATGGTATCTGGGAAGATACACCACACCGTAGCTAGTAAATTTCACAGATACCAGAGGCGCTGATGAAAGCACTTTTTTTTGGTGTTGGAAGGGAAAGTTTATGAGATCTATCTACATACCTCTAGGAGCTGATAAGGGGGTCTAGGAATTTTCAGAACCTCATCCATATCTGTCTAGATTCTTATCATGATGACCTAATTTAACCCATGGATTCGTACTGAGAGATATCCTTGACTTAGGCGGTCTGCATCTATTACACTTTGGAAAAGAACTATGAGACAATTTAACCCATTCATGGAGATCTCCAGGACATAAGAGTGTCGTCTGGACCTATGCTACCTTCGAGAATAACTTTCGAAATTCAAGTTGATCATGAATTGGGAAATTATTTGAAGAAGAGTGTAGGATAACGTTGTGCTTGATTCAAGGTTCATTTTGATGTGTCACATGACTAAGTTGGACCATAATTGTAAAAGATTGTCAAAATCGTTTGAACCTGATACTGGATTTTGGTCAGTAATTTCCATTACAATTTGGCATCAGAAGTTTGTAGGGAAAATTACATTTTGGACTCACACGGGTTAATAGGTTAATTTAAGTCCCATGTTCCCACTGCATCAAGAAGCGAAGTCAGTACCCAGTAGGCAATTCACCACCTCTCTGTGGTTCAACCAATGAATTCGCAGCTAATGATCAATCAATGTCTCCAGCAGTAGATTTCCGCTTATTACAGCGATAAGGTCAGCGCGATAATTCGTGATTAGTGAGTCATTTCGGTGTAAAAAATGGAGATTTGTGATAGATGGCAATTTGTCGGGACTTCAGAAATTATGGTACGCAATACGTTGGCCCATGAACAGCCAATGAATGCAAATGATTTGAAGCGTGCGTGTAAACAGGTCATGAATCAACCTGAAATATACACGTTTCTTGTTGGGCTGATATGGACTGAAATGTAAAATCAAGAGGTACACTTGAATTTTGTTGGGTCGCCATTATAAGCAAATCATTGCAAATACCATACAAAAAAAAAGATTTTCATTCTTTCAAGCAGGTCCACCAGCATGAACAAATCTTTCTTGTATGATATTTGCAATAATTCACATATATTTTATGGCAGAAAATTCTCAGACACGAAAACCTGTCTTACTAAAAGTTGACTAAGAGACCTCCATCTAGCCTAGCTGCTAGGCTTTACCGTTTAACGCTATTGTTACTAAATATTGTATTTTTATAGATCAATGCTCACACCTACCTAAGGGCATGTCGCATACTGTTGGCTATTTAAACAATATACTTTTTACATATTTATAATACAATTGTGCACAGCACATGGGGATTGTGCAATTATTCTGAACTACCCACTTCAGCATACCGGTGGCATCTATCAACAACAGATGACATTGACATCTAAATCAGAGACATGCTAGTCTCCACCAAGTCTGGATTTCTAGTCACATGATGTATTTTGTCAGTCTTTAAAAAAATTCTATTACCAGGCTCCAAGCGGTCAAGGTGGCCAAATTACTTCGGAATCATTTCCTAGAGGATTCACTTAAAATCGGCATCTGTTTTTACCACTTAAATCAATGGAGGACGTTGTTTGAGTATGAAAGCTGTAGAGATGGTGTACCATGTGGTGCCACGGGCCAGGGACTTAGCCAGGACCCGTCCAGAGAATTTTCAATTTTGACTTTTTGGGGGTAATAACCAAATATATTCCTATCAAATCATCTTTCAGGACATAGCTTAAGTGTAAATTGACTTTTTTGACACAAAAAGCTATTACTTTTAGTTGGCATAAGGATTTGAAGTACATGTAGATTAGTGGCTAAATCTGGATGGGCAGATATTTTGGAATTGCAGTTTTGGACATGAATTTTTGAAATTCTGGCTAAGACCCTGGTGCCACCTTTCTGTCATTGCTTGTAGTACTCCACATGGGTTGGCCCACTAAGAGCCCTGTCTAGGCCCCACCATGCTGGCTATTAAGCCCCTGTTTGAACAGCGGACGGCATGATTGGGCGTTCGCAGCGACAGAGTCAATCAATCAATGAGATAACACATGCTGCCACCTTTCTGTCATTGCCTGTACTACTCCACACTAGTTGGCCGACTCAGAGCCAGGCTGTCTAGTGTCTAGGCCGCACCATGCTGGCTAATCAGACCCTGTTTGAACAGTTGACAGCCTGATTGGGTGTTCGGCTATTTGCCACAGAGTCAATCAATCAAGTGCTGGCGGTTTTCAGCAGCAACAGATGATCTATAATGGCTGTCATTATAGGCGGTGGACGGCTCTCTATTATCGACCATTACCATAAGCTCTGTATCGACTGGTGCCAACTAGGCCTGATTCACTACTAACTCAGTCATGCCCAGAAACTCATTGACAAGTGTTGTCTGGATCAGTAATACTTTTGAAAGTAACTTTGGAATTAGAAATATTAAAAACTGGAAAAAAAATGTTTGAAGACGATTTGTTAGTATGTTTCCGATCAACATTTCCCCTTGAAATATTTTTCTGAAAATTGCTTTGCAAAAGAGAGATCTTTAAAATTGTCAGGTGGTTTTGGCTGCTACAGGCATGATTGGGTTAACTTCTACACGCCAGCAGCACCCTAAAACAGCCATGAGTAAATTGGCAATGAATCTCTGACAAAACCAAAAGTTGGGAAAAATTTGAATGAAATATGTCAATACGGTCACAACCAACTACAACTCTCCTTCTAATACTTTAAAAGATCTGAAGTTTTTCCGAACTTATCTACCTAGGTACCTTAAGTCCAGAAGACAGGAAAAATCTGCCAATCTTCAATGTTTAGCTTATCAAATATTGTGGTGTTTGAAAATAGCCATGGGCTATGTACAGCTTTTAATCAGTTATGTCTTAAAATGTTGTTTACTATCAATAAATTTCCATATTTGTCAGATTGTGTGAGCTCTAGTTGTGAATAGGTTAATATACAAATTTGCATCTGAGGGGTACACATATCATGCTTACAAAAGTCTGAAGTCTAAACTACATTTTTCAGAAATATTTGACTAAAAGTTAAGGTTTCTGTTGGTTTGATGACTTCCTTTTCAAGTATATGTACATCAAATACCAGTTGTAGTTACTCTAATACATGAGTTATGTTCACAATTATCAGACTCTAAATGCTCGCCACATGCTAATGGTTTATTCATGTTGTTTAGAGGAAGATACATGCAGGGCTTGGAATAGGAATACAATGAGCGACCAGCTGCTACCCCACTGATAGTTTTGATAATTCATGATTGATAGCTCTCTATCCTATATCAAAAGTTCAAACTGAAGTCGGTCAATTCTAGATGACACAGTTTTTTAAATCCCATTTTGGGCTTCAGATTTGCAATGGGTCGGCCATTTTTATACAATTTTTAGAAGGCACATGGATTTGTATTTGTGGAAGGTGTGGAGATTTGTGGAAGAAGATCTACACTTTTCTGAAATTTAAATATTTAGTTGTAACCAAGATCCCATCATTTTTGTAATGCGCCATCATAATTGAAAGACAGGGTTCATCAATACGGCCCATTTTCTCTCAAGAAAAATAACTTCTTTTAAAGGCACAACCCTTTCATGTCATTTAAAGGTATGAATAAGATCATCGTCATGGTGATCATCACCATGGTGAAGCATCGGTTACCTTTAGCCATGCACCTGAAGATTAGTGTGTCAACCTCTCCTTAGCCCTGTCTCTAAACACAAACACACCTTGACAGTAATATTTTAGAAATGAAATCAAGCTTTCACCTATTCATGATTCACACTCTGAGTACCAATATTTTTCTTAAAAGTGCCAGCTGGTTCTACGCTACTTTTGGCAATAACTTAGGCCAAGAAAAAAATAGGATAGGTAGGTCGGCAAAAGAATTCTTTTTGCATTATTTTTTTGGTCAGAAATGAGTGTTTTATGCATGTTTTACGTTGATTGAACTTAGTCCGACTCAAGCTCAGAGCCAGGTGTCCTGTTAGGCCTAAAAAAAGAAATTGTTTGTTTCCTGTAACGGTCCGAAAAAAAAATAGGGTAGGTAGGTCGGTAAAATCTTTTTTTTTTGCATTATTTTTTTGGTCAAAAATCTGTGTTTTATGCATGTTTTACGTTGATTGGGAGTTGGGACTTGGGAGGGCTGAAAAAACTTTAGGGTAGGGATTTTTTTGAATAAAAACTTGTTAGGGTAGGGTCACAGGAAACAAACAACTTTTTTTAGGCCTTACATACTATTCACCAGGGAATAAATATGATGATAGGATTTTAAGTCTTTTCCTATATTGAAAATGATGGCCTTCAGTAAATTGCTCTTTTATTCTGCTTAGGCCTTTACTACCCTCTAGTTGACCCTAGGGCATGATTCCAATATTTCATAACCGCAAAATGTTTTTTGTCAAATTTACATTATTTACCCAGGAGGCCAGGTGTCATGTCACATACTACATGTATATACATGTCATGTGGTTTCACAGGATTTAAAAAAATCTTTTTTCCATATTAAATAAGATGCCATTTAGTAATTGAATTCCTAATTTTATCTGCTTCAGTTTCTACTAACCTGCATCTAGATGACCATGTGACATGATTCCCATATATCATATATTTCCAAAATTGTCTAATTTGCATCCCCTACATAGCGGGCCAGGTGTTCCTGTTGTAAACATGCTGTTCACCTGGTTATAAATATAACGAAAGGCAGGGTATTATCCAGGACCTGTCCAGCCTGTCTTATGGACAAGCATTTTCCTGAAACCTTCTTTCGGGACAGGTAAAAATCATTAAGAACTTCAAATTTTTACACCAAAAATTATTTTCCTAACAAAGCATTTTTTAGACAAAGCTGAAGTGTAAATAGCCTTTTTTGACATAAAAGGCTTTTAAATATAGTTGGTTCACCTGGTTATAAACATGACTGTTGGATCATCATATTTCTTACTTAGATTGGACATAGGAAATTTGTGAAATCCACATTTCATCTGCTTTACATAGCCATCCCATACTTCTACTACCTTTTTTCCTGTTGGCCATGAGGTATGATTCCCATGGCTCATAATTGCAAAATGCTAATTTCATCAGATTCTCATTATTTACCTATCATATTTAGTAATTGTGCAGCATCCATATTTCATGATAAGAAAGCAATAATTCAAAATCTGAGGCTGAATGTTTTATGAATTGAATAGCAAATGTGCACTGTGCGTACTGTTAATTTCACAGGATAATAATTCACATCTCTACATCTGACTGAATGTTTTGTGCATTGAATAGAAATAGGAAGTTTGCAGTATCCATGTATATGTCTGGATTTAAGAACAATATTATTTTTAGTAAAATTATCGAGTTAATGTTTTAATTGACATTGTAAATATTGCACAATCCTACTGATATTTCTTATATCTTTCTTTTATCAACAAAATGCACCACCATTCAAAATCTTACTTTTCTGAAGAAATGCCTCACCATTCTATCATATGGATATACTACCCCAGTTACTCTGAGAGCCCTTTTATTAACACACATGTCTGGATACTCTAATACTCATGAAAATACTTAGAAAATCTATATTTCAAAAATGTATGTTTCAGAGAGATGCCTTCATAACAGTATCAGCCTTTTTGTGCTGTTACAGGTATGAATCTATAAATAGGTTAACCCTAGTTCACCTTTTAATAAGCGTTGTCTGGTATCTATGATATATTCATTATATCTCAGGAATAAGCACTAATTTCCAAAACTTTTCACCGAGAGTGGTGGGTTAAGGTTAGATCAACATTCCTCCTTCAAATACCTTTAGGATCAAACACTACTCTGAGCGACAGCACCAAAATAGTCAGACCTTGCACCGCTGCAGGTCTCATAGGTTAATGGTGTTGTCTTACCTGGGCTGAGGCCAGTAACTCAGGGAACTATCTATCCCAGCACAAAGGTGTGGCCAGCAGAGCGTGTAAGAGGCTAAATGCCTTCTCACTGCCATGACAGAGAAATAGCCTCCCATACTTTACACCAGTAACAGTGAGCTTCTTAACTAACATACTGAGCTCAGCTGGTTGCATAAAATAACTTAATGGAAGAAATGCCTTTTGACTGACATGACAGTAAAATAGCTCCCCATACTTTACACCAAATGTTAAGAGTGAGCATACAATGCTAGCTATTGGGCTGGTTGCATAAAATATCTTAAGGGTATAGATGCCTTCTGAGTGGCATGACAGTAAAATAGCCTCCCATACTTAACACCAGTAACAGTGCTCAAGCTTCTTTACTTACCTTTCAGTTTGCTACTGGGTTGGTTGCATAAACATCTCATGGAAGAAAAATGACTTCTGACTGCCATGACAGTAAAATAGCTTCCCATACTTTACGGTCAGTAACAGTGACTTGACTTCTTACACTAGCTAACTACAACTCACGACCACGACCGTGGTCTAGTACTGGACTGGTTGTATACAATATCTCCTTATGCCAACTATATTTAATTGCCTTTTGTGTCAAAAAAGGCAATTTACAATAAGCCATGTCTTAGATGATGTTTTGCTGGGAAAAGAGAAGGTTATTAGCTCAAAAACTTAAAAATTAGAAATTCTTCCTAGATTTTTTTCTGTCTAGAAAGAAGGATTTCTGAAAACAGCCTGTCCCAAAGACGGGTCCTGGAACAACCTGCGCAATCAGGAGATGTAAGATGTGCAATTAAAGGGAGATCAGCTAATATACAGACACCATGCTAGCAGCTAGTATAATATTGCATAATGGAAACATCCACATGATGGTGTTACCATGGCAACCGCATCAGGGATTCGGGCATATGCTGTAGGTAATAAGAGTAATTAATCTGAGAAATGAGAAGAGGAGATACCTGACATACACATGATACATCGGCTTCCATTTCATAATTTAATACAAAGGCAAAGCTAAAATATCAACTGCGCCAGGGGCTCAGCCAGCAGGGTATCTGGGCATCAGTTAGACACCAAAACCTTTGATGAACTCGCATCATTAGAGACCACACAACATTTCTTTTCATTTTTATTAATAACAATTTGTGAATTGTAGGAAACCAGGTTAAGATTTTCTAAATATTTCAAAGTCGTAAAAAATGTCTTAAAAATGGTTAAATGTCCATATATAAATTTGTTAATTATCAATATCAATTTGTGAATAGTAAGATATTTCATTCTTAATAAGAAGTATGAAATTGTAAGTGATTTTTTATCTTAAACAATAGTTTTCCAAATTTGGTATCCTGAGAGCTGGTGAAACAGCAAGAGCACCTGGGAAGAGCAGGAAAGTTACTGGGTTTTTCCAGAGTCACAGTCCCTGCCTAAATCTAGGTCATCAAACCCTTTATGCAACTCCTGTAGTACTACTTAATACTTATGTATTGTATTCCCTTCGGTCATGGTCAGCCACTTATACATACAACTCCCGATCTTCTCAACCCATGAATGCCAGCATAAGCCAGAAAAGTACCCACTATCATGGTGATATCTATTTGACTATTACATGTAAAGCATTTGGGGAAAATGGTGTCTGATGGTGAACACACTCCACCATGTAGTTTTTACCACCAGGGTGTCATTTGGACACCTACCCAATCCCTCAAAAATCACTCCAATCACTGCCAAAGATTTTGTGTGTAATTTCTTTAAATGTCAATTGTAAGTTTTTCCACCTCAATATGATTCCCATGACATTACATGAGGCTAGTATGCCCTATTTCAAAGTAAATACATTACATGCTCCCCCATATATTTAATCAGTAGGGTGTGTGGGTATCATTTGGACACCCAAACCCTCAAAAATCACACCTCAGGACACCCAAATTTTGTGTGTGTTATTTCTTTAAATGTCTATTTCAATTTTAATCAGAGTATATTGCAGGTCTCCCTCGAAAAGTAGGATACCCAAAGATTTTACATTTATGGGAAACCAGTTTCTAAAACCTGGTTAAGACCGTGCTTCAAATATCTGATTATGATAGTGAGGGTACATGTACTAGAATCTGCTATTTCACATTTTGTACTGGTTTCCAGTTCACACAATGTACATGGTACTGCTATCATGTCCCAGGATAGCCTTACACAGGGCATGTTAGTCTGTGAGAGCTTACACAATGTTCAGTCATCCTTATAGGCCAATAATACCCTGTTTTATAACCACTTAGACTAGCCCCTAGTCTCTGCAATGATCGTCTCTCACTGGTCTTTCCCTGTACCTCGCCCTTTCTTTTACCTTCATGTCTAGATGAACTGAAACTTCATTTGTGCTATTCCAAGCTATCAACCAACTTCACTAATACATTATTTAACTTGACAACAGTTTCTAACCCCTGTGCTGGTTCATATTTATTCTACTTGCAATCTGTCCTAGAAAAGCCTTCTAAAAATGACACCAGCGCTTAGTCACTGACACAATAATCCCTGTGTTAAGCTAATAACCTGTTTCAGTCAGGACTGCTGTAATTGCAGTTAATTGAAATTCCAAGCCAAGCCAAGTCAGTCAACTAATTGCACTTGTAAGTACAATTATTTCACTAATTGACTTTTGGTCCAAAATGAGCTGTTTAATATCTTGTACTGGTAGCATGCCATAGGAAAGCCTTATATACACATATGAAACAGATTTAAGGTTGGTTCAAAAGTTATAACTGAAATTTCAAGTCAAAATGTATTTACCAAAAATACACGGAGTATTGTAAAAATATTACTTACAGAAACCTAATGAAACTGACCCATGCCTAGGAAGTTAACACCAGTGCTAACCCAACAATCCCCTTCTTTTGCTTGTTTTTATAACCACTGAAATCATAGTTATCAAATATCTATTTCTTAAAATAACATGTTCATCTGCTAATAAAATTGTGAAGCCCCACCATGAACCATATGAATTAATTGCACTTATTTTTATATTTCCTGGACTCAAAATTAAAACATTCAATTGTTTGCTTGGAATTTACACTTTATAGAGATTTCTGACCAAAACATTTGGGCATCCTGATGTGTATGTAATGGCTGTTCAAATAACGCCCATAAGCGCTTCTGGCTCAGGTTCTGGAGGCAGTAATAAATATCAAGCACTCTCAGAGGATGGCTTAAAGTGGTCACACTCGGTAAACAGAGGTCACTTAACTTCCCATTCAATCTCTGTAACTGTTACTGCATTGAGATAATCATCCACAACATTGACAAATAATTCTAGAAATTTATGACTAGAAAAATTTGGTTGTCCTGCTTTCTCTTTTTTAGGGGTTTGCAGGTGAAAATATGACACCCTTTAAAGCATGGGTTAGGCTCGCGGCCCAGTATGAATAAATAACAAAAAAGTTCTTTTTAACCCTTATGCTGCTGGTTGCTAATTTGGCCAATACAAAATGATGCAAAAAAAACTTTTAAAATGACTGAAACCCTGGTAAATGGGTACTCATCTGAGAGTACTCAGCGAGAGCTATCCAAGGAGCACAAATACAACAGGGTTTGGATGGTTTTCCAAAATCTTTGAGTCCTTGTGCTTTGGACGAAAGTAGTCTCAGCATTAGAAGAGTTCAGATGGCCAAGTAGTCATATTAAGTGAACAGAGGTCACTGCTCCCCATTCAATCTCTGTTACTGCAATGAGATTATCAACCACAACATTAATCTTCCATGAAGCTTGCTTTTGTTACCTACATAAAAACCCAACTCCCGGTCATGGACTGAGGCAGAATCTTTTCATCTAGTGGGGGTTATGATATGTCCTAGGATAGCCTTATGAAACTGGGGCCTGAAAGGTACTGACAAGCAGATACCCTTGGACTTGCTATTTCTTAATTTAAACCATATACCACATATATGCAGGACCCTAGCTACTAGGCTATCAGGGTACCAATTGGACACACAGACTCTTGAAAATATGTTTTACTAAGAGACTTTTCTTTTTCATATGGGATGGGGGGGGGGGGCTGCTAAGAGACAGTCTTGATATTTGTCTTGAACTGTTTACCATGAAATGTCATGATTGTCAATATGTGGAATAAGTCCGAATAACACATTTCAAGAACTATGTAAGACTCTTACAAGTAATGAATAGGATTGGGTACAAATTGTAGTCCATAATACAGTAGTGACCAGTGGCCACTGGTAATGCTAGTTTCTGGTGTTAGTACCAGTTGTTTACCCAGATTCCCCTCTGCCTGGCCAGACGGCTTCATAAATAGTGTGATGACAGATTACACAACAACCCTGTTAGCAGCCCACTGGCCACTGGCCATTATTGACTCAGCCACCCCCGCAAAATATTGAGATAGTAGATGACCAGCTCCAGCCTGGATTCTAGGCCAATATATATAGCTCTATCTATTAAGTACATATTTTTCACCATTCATGACCCTGTAGCACTATGGAAATAAGTTTTCAACTTTTAGTGTATATATTAGTGTAATTACACTTTTAGTATAATATACATCTTAAGTACTAGACCGAATGAAAACAAAATCAAAGTCAAGCAACTACCTAAGGTAGGATACCCTGCAAAAACTCAACATGTGATTTTCAGGGGTCTGTATGTCCAAGTGGTTTTCGGATTCAGAAGCCTTACTGGCTTAGATGCTGGCTGCTGTAGTCTTGGTCAGGAAATCTCGGGTAGAATTACATACGTCTCTGCTTGCTCAACCAGTGCTCAGTATATCACGTCTGCTGTCTCTGGATGTCGAGGGAGGGATGGGCCAGAGGAATATCTTGATATTGGCATCTCCCTCACTCCCGCCAATCTTTATATTTAGGTCAGGAAAGCTTACGTCTGGTGTCATCTCAGGGACCAATTTAACCTTTCTAACTTACTGGTTCACTTGGGAGATAGGGAAACCTGGCCTGTTATTGGCTAGCCTAAGGGGACCAGATTTTTAACTTTTCCAATAAATTTGGTTTAAATTTTAAGGAATGATACA
The DNA here is from genome assembly GCA_963942565.1 of Maea johnstoni. Lineage (NCBI taxonomy): Eukaryota > Metazoa > Annelida > Polychaeta > Spionida > Magelonidae > Maea > Maea johnstoni. The sequence continues at coordinate 10,193,824 of OZ012699.1, forward strand.
CTTTTAACTAATATTTACAAATTCAAAACTTGTATTGGTCAACTACAACTTGCAGACTGTATCCTTCAAACAGAAGAAAAGTATATTATAGAGATAGCAGTGCAGGGCTGTAGGTAAACACTGGGAGACTTCCCTGTACATACAACTTCTAGTCATTTTAGCACCTATGTATATGTACCACCTGTTTCTGAAATAAAGTATTGAGTTGAACCGAATGAATTTAAAGTGTGCTTTATCATGTACTTGTAACAGCATTATACCTGCATGAAGTGGATACTTAATTACTTTTATATGTTACTCACAAGTAGCCAAAAGCAATCAGGCAAAGTCAGTGAAATCTTTCAGGCAAAAGCACAATTGGGAAAATATTTGGGAGAAATGTTAATCAGAAAAGAAACAACATATATCTCCTACAAATATTTTCTATAAATCATTCTTATTACCATCCAGTGTCTTAGCCAGGATTTAGAAACTGGGTGCCTAAAATTGGCAGAACTTTGTAAAATCTTCGGGCGTCCAAATTTTTAAGGGGGATCACGATATACTCATATTTAACCATAAACATGTATATATTCATCAAAATAAGGCATGACATCATTAAACAATGTCATGGGAATCATTTAAGGAGATGAAAAAATTCAATTATAAGCTTGAGATTGGGATTTTTAGGAATTCCACACAAAAATATTTGGGTGTCCTGAGGGGTTCTTTTTTAAGGTTTGGGTGTCCAAAAAGGCACCCAGACGCCCTGCTGGCTAAGACCATGTTACCATCTTATTGTCAGAATTGTCAGAGATCCAGAAGACAATTTGGTTCACATCTGTGGTCTATTACCTAGCTCTTTAAAAAAGCTGAAAGGTGTAAAAAAATGTCACACAGTTTATCTATTTACATCAATCTTCAAAATAAACGATGATTTTTACACAGAGTAAGTCCAGGCATCAGTACACAGCAGCTCAAAGTGGGGCAATTACTTATCCAATTAAAATGCAATTGACCCCTCAAGAACCCAGTCTCAGCTTGAGTAAATATTTACCTAAGTAATGACCATAAAATAGGGGGTATATCCACTTATGTAAGAGCACAACACTCACTGCAGTGACCAGTCATCTCTCCAGGCTCAAGAATGGTTATAAACCCATCAATGCTCACAGCAGCCAAAACAGCCTGGCTATTTGGTAAAATATACTTGTAAGCTGAAAGCAAAGTGGGGAAAATATCTGAAGATCAAATGTTAATATGAACTTAACAAAGAACTCGCCTTCAAATATTTTACAAAGTTATTCTGATTTCCCAAGTAAATGTGAAAATATTATCGATCCAGACAAGAAATACTTACAGCAAGGAACTCTTAGGCATGGATGGCTTGACTCCTTCACAACTAAAAAAATATTTTTGGTCAGACACCTGTGGCTGTATGAGAATATCTTGATAAATAACACATCAATATTTTCAGAATATTGAGTAATATTGCAATATTTTCAGCCCATTTTAAGTAAAATGCTTGTCCCAGATGGGTTTACAGGACAATGTTCAGCCCTTTTCAAACTGTTTCAAATACCACTTCCCAATATGTGTACTCTGTAAATATTCTGGGACAAGAACATCTACCGGTATGTCAAGATATAAATGGGTCAATAGCTTTTTGAGGCAGGATGAAATATATAGTAACTGCATATTGATACATTGTATAACTCTCATCAATGATGGATACATTTTGACACACAGTTAAATTCTACTGCTGGTGGTGTTACTTTTTACTGCAACTTTGTATCCATTATTTTGAAATACTATTGCAATAGTATTCAGTAGTAATTCAAGGCCGTGTAACTTGGGTTTCCAGTTGTGCTTGTCGTCACATGAATTGCTCTCTTATGGGTTTATAAATGAATGTCGACCAGCCGAACCAGGCATAAATTGGCAATGTGCAGTTGAACTTGATAGTTTGAAGAGCCATGTGGCATGTGAGCTCTTAGGCAGGCATGTTTTTTTCATTGCTGATTGCTCTCACTGCTGACTGTCTTTCTGAGAGCTGCCCTGTCCCAGGATTCATATGTGCCAGCAGCCCAGCAGAGAATGATTTTGCTAATCCCTTATCAACTAACAGTAGGCATTCTTTTATTTACACTGAACTATGCTATCAGTCAAGTGCTACAAAGCCTCACGTTTTAGGTTATTTTTCCAAAAGCAGAAGAAGTGCTAATGAATTAAAACCTGGTTTACATATGAGAACACCTTTAACTATGGGCAAATTGTAAACATCTGGATGTGGATGTGTTATTGATATGAACTCTTACATTTTTGGCAATGTATTAGGAGATGTACACTAAGATTGGGATGCAGTGTCTATTTCGGCTCTCGTAACTAGTTTAAACATTTGGTACTTTACCTAAGTTCTGTATTTAGAGAATGATCGGCCAATATACAGGAGCAGTGGGCCTCTTCCTAGGTATAGCAGATAGTAGTGACTTGAAAAGGCAATTTCTAAATCATTTTAGACCATGAAGACATGGGGATAAGTTTCTTTATTTCAGACTTTTCACACAAGTGAAGACAGCAATCAGATCTGAACAAGACCCCTAGCTATGCCTCATCTGACCATCAGCTTGTGTAAGCCTGATCAGTCCTGTTATGTATTGGTTCTCTGTTATCCCTAATAGCCTTAAAGGCAGGCACGAAGCCAACAGCCTGTTGCAGGCACTTCCCAGAGACAACTCCATCATTGCAATTGCACAGCTACTGTGCGTTTCCTAGGTGTATTCCCTTGCTAGTTAAGACACGCTTCTCCCAGATGGAAGTCGCCATCTTGGATTAGAAGTCAGCTTTTGTGCGCTTGCACCTTTAGTTCTGAACGCACAGGTAGGGCTACTTGGGCGTGTAGGAGGGTATGGGGTGTCCGGTTGGTAGGGTGCTGATGAGGGCTATGTGCATGGAAAGTAACGGGTATTCATGAGGAGTATGAAAGACAATCGGCGTCCGGAGATGTCGAATCTTTTTGTAGAGTGTGGCTGAAATCGGTGCTTCGCGACTACATAGAGAAACATTATGATCAGCTGTCAAGCAACTGCATCCCGAATGTGCGCCTGACCTAGTTAAATGATCTCAGAAAGCTCTTGCCGAGTTCACGATGGCCCGACACGCTTATCTGCAGAGAGGAGACGCAATAGGAAGCAATTTCCCCGAGTGCGCCACAGCAAGAGTCATTGTAAACAACGAGAGCTTTCTCGCAGCCCCAAAACCGACACCACCCGTCGAGATGAGATCTTCATGTCGTTCGTGTTTTTTGTTGGAGGTGCGAAATCATAAGCAAATTTACTCACCTTTTGTGATACAGATACCGGCCAGAATAATCCATAATTTGCCGTAAGTGCCCGGCCGCATTGTTGCTGGTAAACCACAACAAACTGTCGCTACAGTTCCGATTTACCCCAACTTGTATAACATAGAATATTAGCAACTGCTCGCCATGCAAGTTAGAAATGGCGAAGTTGTGTCGCGTGCTATTTTTAGCCCCAGTCAAGGCGCACGCTGGCGAAGGGTGTGCTCGATGACGTCATCATATGTGGCCGGGGAAATCCTGGAACAAAATTAAATTCCCCGTATTCGATCGCACCTGCAATATCAACAACATATCATCATCTCAGGGTACTATACTGGGCATTTGTTTTCTGTTTTGGTCGGTATGATGTTTTGTTTTGTTTTTATTTTTCAGAATCAGATGTGCGTGCAGTCCGGAGATGATGCTGATCCATCCATGAAGTGCGCTGCCATCTAGTGACGAGTTCATATACTAAAACAGTCACGCCAAACCTGTCTGTCGATCCATAACCAGTACTGTGCAGACCAGATTTATGGCAATAGTAATCACTAATGGCATCGATTTTCAATTGACAGTTGCGGAATAAAGTGGATTCGACAGATTTTTGCAAATCAAAATATTGATTGCCTTACTACGGGCTTTCACATTTCTTTAATTTTGTTTAAACAGAGAATTAGATAACAGGAGAGATGGAGCAGTTTTATTCTTTTTCTTGGAAGCAATTAGGATTTTGGAATTTTGGTATGTCGTCACTTTTTATGCCGTTAAGTCATGACTAGACAGTTGTAACTGGTGGAGGAAAATGGAGAACCCGCCGAAAACCATTGCCTAGCCCCAAGTCACTGGCAACTTTATCAGAGGCCCGATGGGGATTCGAAACCCAGACAGTGGTGAGAGACAGCTAGCAGTCAGTCGCAACGCCTTAGACCACACGGCCATCAGGATGGGGAGGGGCAAATATTAATTTACCGCATTTAATAGGCCAAAGGTTAGTGTTACGGCTATTGTGCAATTTATGCTTCACTTGGGTTATTGAATAGAACAGGCATACTGGCTGCAAGCCGGCATACCAGTTGACCCCTACTACCAGTGACGACGCTTCCAGTCCATCCAAATATCTGTCTAAGGTGAAAATGAATGCCATCATGCACAACGAAACCCCAATACTGACTAATACTGGATCAGCCCCTGCAATGCTAATTTCGGGTGACGTCACACTCGTTGATGTAATGTTGGAATGACCGTTTTTCTTGCGAAAATGGCAAATTAGATGTTGTGTTTGCTTCTACAATTATACGAGAGCTAGGTTAATCAAGATTAGTGGAATTTGGAATTTCGCTTTTCGTCAGCTTTTCTGCCATAATGCGGCTAAATCGTGACAAGCCAGTTGGAACTGGTGCAGGGACCCGGCGAAAAACACCGCCTAACCCATAGTCACTGGCAACTTTCTCACATCACTTGACACTCTGATATTTATATTATGAGATAATTGTACATCATGGCCATGATGCTCTGCGAGCAGGAAAATAAACAAAAAAACTTCGAAAAAAAAACCTAAATGCTCCGAGTGGTTCAAGGTTAGCGGAATGGACACCACAACCCCTGGGGTTGCTAATACACTTGCTACTTTGAACCGGTAAGAGAGGAGAAGTAACGAGGGGTCAATTACCGTAAGTCACATTAACCCATATCCCCACAGGCAAGCCCAAGGGGATGTATGCCCAGCGCGACTAACACGCCTGCAGTGTAGTCACTGCTGCACTTGGGACAAAAACGGTCGGTTTCTTGAATATACACCTCAGCTATTGGTTACTAATATGGTATATCAGTTGATTCCTATATTTGACCCGTACCTCATGTCACACGTTAGATTCGTGACAAAGAGTCCATGTTATATTTGTTCAAGATGCCTTGGACGAAATAACCAATTCCATTTGGACAACAATACCCTTTATTCACACATGCCATGACTGGAATGTTCGATGAGATGTATTCTTAGTGTAAATATCTAGCTAACACTTGAACATCTTTACTTCACTCCAATGTTGCAAAGGCGACTTTAAAACACACCTTATCCAGAAAATGTAAAAACTAAAGAAATAATAAATAAGTAAACATCCTCGAATCAGAAAACCGCTATATAGTATAAAACATTGCCATAAGCAATGCTAAGGCATTACTTACTTATTTTTTAGCTTGCCAAAATCGTGTGCATTTGGTGAAACCTGCGAGTAGAATAATACTACTACGTTCCGGTAATGTTCCCAGTTTCATTTTCAAATACATGTAGTATGTTTAGTCTTCTACAACATAAGGCAAATGTGTCATAGCCCGACAAGTAAACAGACGCATGTATGGAGAGAGAAATTTGATACGCACCGGCACTATAAGTAAATTCAAAACAGTAAATTTAAAAGGTTACTTTGAAAATACAGTTTTATATTGAAATTTCCGCTGTTACTGTGTGGTATGATGCGCGAAGATGTGTCATGTATGATCTATACAAAAGTAGTTATTTGTGGCACCGCTAGATGGCAGCACCGATCAATAATGCCCGAGCACATGTCCTGTGACCAGACGTGAGCACTACCGTGCAATGGAGCAAGTGTAAAGGAGCAAATGAAAAACTTTTTATTTTCAGGATCTTCTAGGGGGAGAGAAAGTAAGATTTCAATTTTCCGGACCATGTGCAAGAGAAAATAATAAAAAAAAACTTTTTAATTTTCACGCCCGTTTTTTTTCATTGGGAGGGGGGGGGGGGAGAGAGAGTTTTTTTTTTAAATGTATTTTTACGAGCGTCTGGGGGGGGGGGGGGGGGGGGGGGGGAAGAAATAGAACTTTATTTTTTCCCGCCCGCTGCAGAGGGAGGGTTACAAATAAAACTCTAACCATCCTCCCTTTACTGAAGGAAGGTAATCATATTTCAAGAAATGACGCCCAAGTGAGGGATGTGTTTCTTTACAGGCACTTGCTGCGGATTGTGGAGTCTGAAAAAAAGATACGTTCATCGTTTACCGTTATTCTCCCCTGTTCCGGATTCCTATCTCGTCGAGATCATGACCTAAGTTGTTGAAAGCGACTACGTAAAAACCCAATCCTTCTTTCCTTCCAGTACAATACGTCCCACCCCCCACCCCCCCCCCCCCCCCCTACTGAAGGAATCCTTCTTTCCTTCCAGCACAATACGTCCCCCCCACCCCCACACACGCCTTATGTCGTTTGCTTTCAGATGGAATAGCAATTAGAGATGCGTATGCGTGTGTAAAGAATTAACCTGTTATAAAATTACATCAGTCCTACTCTAAAATCCACCTGGATATATAGATATTATAGGCAGCTTTATCACAGTTGTCAAGGAATTACATCTGGTATGTTATGTTTTACATAGTATCACCTAGGGTCGCTTTGACAATGGCAACTATAGATTGTGAATTTCGATCATCGTTCTCTACTGATCTTGGGTCCAACTTGCCCCTCCTGACTACTTTGGTTGGCCGGGTACTGCTGAGCCCTGTAAGACCTAGCCTGGTTCTCAGGCTGTGTTAGGTTTAATGCCCCCACCACTATACATACTAAGTAGGTTTGATGTCTCTCTCAAACTATAGATGGAAGCACTGTTTTCATGAGTTGCGATGAGTTGCGGTTGAGAACACATCGCAACTCATGAAAACAGATTCAGACTAGAGCTCAAGTGTGTCCCCCTTGAGGATTTATTCAGAACTAATATTGGAGTGAATTCAACTCAAGTCAGATCAGTGAAAGAGCCAGAAATCACAGACTTGTAGCAAGTCTATGTAAGCCCATGCGTACACTACATGTGCTCAATGTTAAACTTTCCTGTGGAACCTCCAGTCATATGGGTTCCTTTGTATGGGGTCGACCTGTGTCAGAAATAGTTAAAGCATTCAATCAATTGAATTATAATGTATCTTTATCTAATGGAAAGATGATGTTTTCAATAAAATCCTTAATATTGAGCTAGTCTATATATATGCAATATATACCACTTTCTAAGAAATCACTTTGATCTTTGTACACAGTCAAAGGGTTTACTATAAATTTGATATTTCTATATCTTGAACCGTTTTACTGTATAAAAATACAGCAGCTTTCGCTGTTGTATATGATGTACATATATATGTTACAGTAAGTGTCAAACCAGGGATTTAGTCAAATCCCTAAAACTTTCAGGGAATCTGTCAAATTCCTGTTTCACTCAAGGATTCGGTCCCTAAATGTCTACGGATATGACTAAACCCCTAAAAATAGGTGGGTCATTTTTGACTTGTTTACTGGAGACCTTTCAGAGGGATTGTTGAATGACAATTACCTTTGTTTTATGCTTAGTTGAGCGCTACTTATGCTTCCTGATTATCAAAGTAATGAGGTACAAAGTAATGCTGAATAATCAATGCTCAGCCACAAATTATTGCTTGATGATGATGATAATAAGTATCTCAGTCAACGTTTATCAATTTCATCATTCTGACCCTCCTATTTTCAAGGATTCAGTCAAATCTCTAGACATTTAGGGACCAAATCCGTGAGTGAAACAAGGATTTGACAGATTCCCTGAAAGTTTTAGGAATTTGACTAAATCCCTGGTTTGACACTCTTACTGTAACATATATACATACAAACGTATGTAAGCGTTTGATATTGGATAAGTCAATGAGTTAACCTTTTCATGCATGCCGAGGGATCTAGATTAGTTGCATGTGGTTTTATTGTAATTTTGAAAATGAATTTAGAAAAAAAGCATGTTCACAAAAAAATTGAAGGAGGGTTACAGGCTGGGCTATGATTGACATCTCCATCAATGTATAATTTGCAAAAAAATGCTCTGGTCATAAAAATGATACCAAAATAGTCAGTACATGTTTGGGTGCTGCAGTCATGAACCAGACATGAAGCATGAACATACGTTGATTCAAAACAGTAAATGTAAACGGTTACTTTGAAAATTCAGTTTTATAATGAAATTTCCGGTGTTACTGTGTAGAATGATGCCCGAAGACGTGTCATCAAAGGCTGATAAGATAAAGGCGTTCAACCTCTAGTAGATGAGTCCACATGTCTGTGGCCCGGAGAATCTATAAATAGAACCTGGTTTGGGACGCTTCAGGGGGGGGGGGGGAACTGGAGGAGAATGCTTCATGTTACCAGCCGGTGGTCGTTAATGTCGTTAAAAGGCAATAAAAGTACTGGCCTTTGGGCTGGGGTGTTGGCTATTTTTATACCTTAAAAGAATTTGGTTGTGTATATTGGCATTATAGCCGCTTCGGCTTAGTTGAACGCCTTTATCTTATCAGCATTTGGTGTCATGTATGATTTTTACAAAAGTAGTTATGTGTGGCACCGCTAGATGGCAGCACCGATCAATAATGAATGCCCGAGCACATGTCCTGTGACCAGACGTGCAGACGTGAGCCCCACCGTGGCCCCACCCCCCTATAAGCAAAATTGTAATGGCTGGTGTCCAAGGATTAGACTAGCACAGAAGGGGAAATGTACTAAATCATGATGGCTCTCATGACTGGTGTTTAGTCATATCACAAGTCAAAGGGTCCGTCTCAAATTGACCATCCCCCCCTCGCCGAATACATGTATTGCAATTATGCTAACATCAATTAAGCATAGCCCGCAAAAGTTCTTGTCTTCATCCCCAGGATGTCCATATTGTTGAACCTCTACGAAGTAAAATGTGTTTTTTTACATGTTTGAAAGTACTAAAGGTCCATCATTCAATCTGCTGATCAAAACGATAGGCAATATGTCCAACCCCAAATTTGATTTTGCATGTGATAACTGATTTAAACTTTAGGAATACATTAAAAAAAACATACTTAGTTGTATCTCTAATGGAACCCCTTTTTAAACTTTTCAGCTGACCCCTGGCGGTGGTTTCAGAAATCATTATTAGTGGCGCCACCAGTGTCACTATTCGGAACTGAATTGAACCCCCCCTTCCCAAATCCTGGATCCGCCCCTGCGTGCGATGGAGCAAGTGTGAAAGATCAAATGAAAAAACACACCTTATTTTCAGGATCTTCTTAGGGGAGAGAAAATAAAACTTTTTCCCGACCACGTGCAAGAGAAAATAAAAAAATGAAACTCTTTGGTTTTCACGCCTTTTTTTTTCGGGGGGGGGGGGGGGGAGAAAGTTAAAAAAAAAATGTATTTTCACGACCGTTTTTTGGGGGAAAGAAAATAAAATTTTATTTTTCCTGCCCGCTGTAGAAGAAGGGTAAATAAATCTCTAGTTATCCTCCCTCTACTGAAGGATGGTAATTATATTTCAAGAAATGACGCCCAAGTGAGGATAGGATGTATTTATTCACAGGCACTTCCTCCGTGTTGGTGTCTGATAAAGAGATACCTTCATTATTTACCTGGAATCTGAAAAAAAATGAAGAAATCAACCCCCCCCCCCCCCGTGTCATAGGGTTGGGTAAATGAGTGTGGAACTAATTGATATATTTTATGAATGTTTTTTTTTTTGATTTCAAGTCGGTCGCCAGTGAAGGTTGTTGGTTTCCTAGACGAAATCATTTTATTCATTATTTATTTTACTTTATAACACATATATGCACAATACAGAGGCCTAGTAGTTACGATGCCTGGCACCCAAGCGTGAGGTCACGGGTTCGAGTTTACGGTTGCTCGTCATTAGCGGGTTGGTTTTGGTCGCTTTATAAATGTGCGGCACTGTTGGGGGCTGTCTATGGTACCTCTCAGTCTGCAACTGATCGACCCCTTGAACTATTCGTGCAGAGAAGGTTATTCTTCCGAGTTCTGGGTGCCTATCTCGTCGAGATATGACCTAAGTTGTTGAAAGCGACGTAAAAACCCAATCCTCCTTTCCTTCCAGCACAATACGTCGCCATCCACACCCCCCCCCCCCCCCCCCCCGAACACACGCTTTCCGTCGTTTGATTTCAAATGGAATAGAAAAGATTCTTATGCGTATGCAAAGAATTGATCTGATATCAGAATACACCAGTCCTACTCTAAACTCCATTTGGATATTTAGATATAACAGGCATCTTTATCACAGTTATGAAGGAATTACATCTGGCATGTTATGTTATACATGATATACATTGTATCACCTAGTGTCGCTTTGACAATGGCAACTATAGATTGGTAATTTCGATCATCGTACCCTACAGGTATCGGGTCCAACTTGCCCCTCCTGACTACTTGAGTTGGCCGGGTACTGCTGAGCCCTGTAAGACCATGCGTACACTACATATGCTCAATGTTAAACTTTCCTGTGGAACCTCCAGTCATATGGGTTCCTTTGTATGGGGTCGACCTGTGTCAGAAATAGTTAAAGCATTCAATCAATTGAATTGAATATGTATCTTTATCTAATGGAAAGATGATGTTTTTCAGTAAAATCCTTAGTATTGAGCTAGTCTATATATATGCAATATATACCACTTTCTAGGCAATCACTTTGATCTTTGTACACAGTCAAAGGGTTTACTATAACTTTGATATTTTTATATCTTAAACCGTTTTACTGTATATAAAATACAGCAGCTTTCGTTGCTGTTTATGATGTAAATATATACAAAAACGCATGTAAGCGTTTGATATTAGATAAGTCATTGAGTTAACCTTTTCATACCTAGGAATCTAGACTAGTGGTACGTGGTTTAATTATAATTTTGAAAATAAATTTAGAAAAAATTATAAGTTCTCAAAAATGTTGAAGGAGGGTTACAGGCTGGGCTATGATTGACGCCTCCATCAATATTGAGTTTGCAAAATAATGCTCTGGTCACAAAAATGACACCAAAATAGTCAATACATGTTTGGGTGCTGCAGGCATGAACAGGTTAAACATATCTTATACCAATAAGGAAAAAAGATTGAGTATGCCTTTGATAATTTATGTGTCAAACTATTCACATTGTTTCATTGTCATTCTACATGATATATTATTGAATATAAATCTACATGTGTTTGATATTATAGTTATATTTATAGCATGCATACATCTATGAATATGTCATAATCAAAGAATGCTTTGATAGTGATATTATTTATTCTGGTGTTACCCAATACAGTCTGTACTAATTATATCCTTTACCTTATAAGATTGAAGCCTCTAATATGGTTCATATTTAATACATGTACGGTATTGGTTACTTTCACTATTGTATATAATGCAAGACAATGTCATTTTACAAAGGTTATATTCAAAAGTTTCATTTTGATATGATGATCCCCTTAAAGCTATTCGTGCTTGCAGTTCTCCCAAAATACTTGACTATTTTGTTGAAAGTATAAATATAGATATTTCCTCAATAACCAGGATGCTTTTTGGATGGTACAAGTAGGAATGTGTTCATTTACGTTAGACTCAGGTAATCTTACTGTCATATGATTTTCTGGGATTTTTCACCGATCACTTGATTTCTATTCATGAAGATACTGTAATAACCCATTAATTTTTAAGGCAGCCAAAAGCAGCCTGACAATTTGTCAAGAAATCTTTTTTTATTTTTCAAAACATTTTTATTTCTGTTGCTCGCAATGTCAAATAAAAATTTGACCATCCTGTATTACATCGTCTCAGTGAAGGGTCTTGTACCTCTTCTAGGAGGAGACAGATACAATATAATGTTTTGTATATTTTTTTGTAAATAAACAGTAATAGTAATAATAAATAATAATAATAATAACAATTTCTGGAAGAAAATAAAGCTAAATATTTAAAAGTAATTCCCATCTATTTTCAAATTGTTCCAATTTTCCTTTAATGGTTTCCATGTATCTTTCATGGTTACATGTGTTTCTTATCAACACTTGAGATTGTTGTAGCGTAGGAATTGTACCCCTTATTTTTGAGGAGAAGATTGCTTTCTTCACATGCATGATTATAATTGTAGCGAATATTTTGTTTGATGTATCTCCTAATATTTTTTTTTCATCAGTTAAGAGGTATTCTTCCTCAATTAGGTCATTGATCCAATTATTCGTTTCTTGCCATAAAGATCTTATTATGTTACAATCAATAAGCATGTGGAAATTGCTATCAGTCTCCTCCTTACAAAAGTCACATATATCTGTGTCTTTGATGTTAAATTTTTTTAACATGTCATTGGTGTAAAACCTGTAATGAAGGGTACGGAACTGAATGTATTTCAAATAAACATCATCAGAAAGCACATGTGTTCTTACAAATGACTTACTTATATCTGATGCATTACACTTTAATGATGCTTTGGTGTCCCATTTCTGACAGATATTATAGAGTATATCTGTAGATCTACCATGAATATATTTATACATATTGGAAACACCTTTTTTATCCTGTGAAATTATCATATTAATAAGACTATTTTGTGGGTTTAATTCTGCATATAAGGGCATTTCTTTGTCACTAAGGAATTCTTTGATTTTCTTCTTAACACTACCATATACCAGGAAATTAGTCTTAATGTCATATTTCAACTCAAAATCCCCCTGTGTCATAATCCCTCTATCCGAATACAGAAAATCATGAACTGTATGGATACCTTTTTTGTTCCATCCTCGTATTATCTGCATTCTGAAAAAAGGACTATGCCACACTGGGGTATGTAGATTACAATAATTTTCATTAACAACATCACTGGACCACAGCTTTTTTAATGCTGTAATAACATCTTTCCAGAAGGGTATTGTAGTACTTTCTTCTAGTCTAGCTAAATAATCTGGGCCATACTTAAAAACATTTTCAAATTCTTCACAAATTAAATTTCTCCATTTTCCTTGAGATGCTAAATGCCTTTTTAGCCAGCTGATCTTTAGAGCATGATTAAAATCAACAAGGTTGTGGAGCTTTAACCCACCTTCTTTGATTTCAGCTTCTAAAATATGTTTACTGAACTTAGCAGGTTTTCCCGCCCAAAGAAAGTTATTGATAATATCGCTTAACTCTTTCAGAGTTTGAGGTTTTGGGGAGGGTAGGGACAGGAGTAAATGAGTGAACTTAGAGTAAAGGAGAGACTTAATAATAACCACCTTTCCATAAGGTGTTAATCTTCTGGAACTCCAGACTGCAATCAATTTTTTAATCTCTACCAGTTTTGATTGTAAATTTAACTCAGTTATTTCACTCATAGTATTTATGTTGTATTTAACCCCTAATACCTCAAAAGAGGTGGTCCAGGTTAAACCAAACTTTCCCTCCCATGGAATACTCCTGCCCCTATAGGCCCCAATTTTTATTACTTTTGTTTTTTCTTTGTTAACTCCTAACCCTGATAGCTTTTTAAACCATCCCAGTATGCCCATAACTGCACATAAGCTACCTTTGTCTCCTTGTAAGTATAGGGTTGTATCGTCGGCATACTGGGATAGCTTAACTTCTACTCCTTCGATATCAATGCCCTTCACATCACTGCACTCTCTAAGAACATGGGAGAGAACCTCCGCACAAATGACAAAGAGGTAAGGGGAGATTGGATCTCCTTGACGGCACCCACGGGATAGTTCTATTTTTTCCGAGTAATGGCCATTCTGTTCCACCCGCGAAAAAGATTTTTTTTGCAAAATTTTTACCCAGCTCCGTATGTTTTCTCCGAAACCAAATAATTCTAGGCAAATGTCTATAAAGGACCATTCTATAGTGTCGAACGCCTTATCATAATCTACCACTACTATTAAGCCTGGTTTGTTGAATGTGTCACAGTAATTAATTGTGTCTAAGAGTAGCCTGGTATTTTCACCTATAAATCTATTTGAAATAAATCCAGTTTGATCTGGATTAATTATTTTTTCTAAAGTTATTTTAATTTTATTTGCAATTATTGATGAGAAGAATTTATAAGTCGGATTTAGTAGAGTTAAGGGCCTCCAATTTTTTAAAGTGTTTCTATTTTTACCAGTTTTTGGAATACATGTTATGTACCCCTGTATTATACTGTCTGAAAAATATCCTTTTTCCTCACTTTCTTTATAAGCTTTTAGTATCCAGAATTTTAATTCTGATTCAAAGAATTTAAAAAACTCATTAGAAAAACCATCTGGCCCAGGAGCTTTATTATTTTTGCTAGTTTTAATTACTTTTTCCAAATCTGCAATTGTTATTGTCAAGAAATCTTGATAATATTTGAAGGAGAAATTTTAATCTGAACTCTCCTTCAATTACTTTGTGGTATTTGTCTTAACCTATTAATGCTTCAGTCATTATGGTCGAAATCAGGAATTGTTTTGACAATTACTTGATTCAGATATCAGATATTCAGAATTATTTCACAAAATATTCCAAAGAAATTTGTTGGTAGTGTTCTGATTACCATTTATCCTTAAGATATTTTCCCAGCTATGCTTTCACCTTGAAGAGTTCAGCAAATTGCCAGGCTACTTTTGACAATAATTCGATTCAGATATCAATTATTCAGAATTATTTATGAAATATCCGAAAGAGATTTATTGGTAGTGTTCTGATCAGCATTCCTCGTCCAAAAATTTAGACATGTTGAAAATACAGTGTTAAAGGTCATTTCAAGGTCATTACAAGTCGTATCAATGTCATTCGAATTTTTCAAATATTTTATATTTCTGCAAGCTGTTTGGTGCCCAAATTTCATAAAGGTTTGGTCATGCACTCCAAAGATACTGGACCACTTGACAATTTGGGCCCATTTGGCCCCATAGTGTTGATCAAAACTTAGTTTATAAGCATTTTTTATGTCTTTATTGTCCCATATGATAGACATGTCATCACAAAATTTGAATTCAAAATAAAACAAAAATGTTTAGTGTACAATATTCTGGTTGCATTATTATTTCAACACGTTATACATACTAGGCCATTTACCAAGAAAAGTCATCGTTCTGTCAGAGCTTGTTGCCAGGTATTCTCCGGTTTCCATATATGTTTTTAGGCAATTGATTGCGTAGTTCAAGTTAACTTTTTGTTTTTGTATATTTCATGCTTAGCTAGCAATATTATTATGTTAACTGTATCAGAATTCCCGTGGTCGCCCAGTAGTATTAATGACTTTTCCAGTTGTGTCTTATCGTTTACATATTTTTTTAACCATTCTCCAATTTGGTCCCAAATTGTTTTAACTTCTATACAGTTATAATTTATAAGCAGTTATCAATCTCATTAACTCTCACCTAAAAACATTGGTAAAATATAATCTAAACCTTCATTTCATCAAGATTACGTACACTTAATTCAAAACTGAATGAAACGAATTTCTGACGATAATAAATGAATAAATATACTGATTGGCCCTTCAGTTGCACGGAAATAGTACCGGCGGCCAACATTGAAATTGCGTGGTGAAAATGTCGCTTTGTTATGAAAATTAGAGTTCCCGTAATAAAGACTGGTTTACGACTTAATTGGGCCTTAGGTAAATAAGAACAAGTGGATATGAAACCAGCCGGTCAATTTGAACACTATGCTTAATTGATGTTAGCGTAATTGCGATACATGCATCTCAGGGGGGGGGGGGGGGGGGGGGGGGGGGGGGTTCAATTGGAGACACTCTTTCATTTGTGATATGACTAAACACCAGTCATGAGAGTCATTCAGTAAATTTCACCTTCTGCGCTCGTCGAATTCTCAGAAATCAACGCTTTCATTTTTTTTCTAATTAGGCTGAACCATTTCTATTAAACCTTTTTACAAATAATACTCTACGCCCATTTTTGCACTTCAGATGCAAATGGCTTAAGCCACCTCAAAAGGTGTTAAGATGTGGTTATTTATGTATCTGTTGGCTATTAGTTAGGTATTTTCCATAGGGGTTTGAGGAATCAAGTGATCTAGAAGTTTGAGAATCAACTAACCCCCCTCAGTGAGGGGTCACATAGCACAGAGTCACATAGCATACATCAGGTTTTCCAAGCTATTCTTAGTCTGCAAACGACTGGACTGGACTGTCTGTATCCGCTGGACCAGTGACCTGTAATCTATATATCTCTTCCTGGACTAAGGAATCAAGTGATCTTGAAGTTTGAGAATAAACGACCGCCCTCCTTCCCTTCCCCTAACAAACATCAGGTTTTCCAAGGTATTCTTAGTCTGAAATCGACTGGACTGTGATTATGTATCCGCTAGACTAAGAAATCAAGTGGTTTAGAAGTTTGAGAATCAACGAACCCCCCTCCCCTAACAGATTTCAGGTTTCCCAAGCTATTCTTAGTCTGCAATCGACTGGACTGTAATTCTGTATCCGCTGGACTAAGGAATGAATCAAGTGATCTAGCCTGAGAGGTTCGAGAATCAACGAACCCCCTCACCTAACAAACTTCTGGTTATCCAAGCTATTCTTAGTCTGCGAACGACTGGACTGTAATTCTGTATCCGCTGATTCAAGGCGGATAATCCCCTCGAGCAGGATGTTCCTCCACTCGGACCTACACCTGGCTGACACCAATCAGCCTGTTGCCTACTCAGGGCCAGCGGAAACAAAAGACGTGGACAGAATTGCAAATTGCAACTGGTCGCCGCGGCAGGAAAAACAATTAGTTTTGATGTTTGTCCACAGGTGGCGTGGTGGTGCAACATGACTCACCAGCCAGGGAGGGTTCGGACGAACCCCTAGAACCCCCCCTAGGATCTGCCCCTGGGGGGGGGGGGGGGGGGGGGGGGGGGGGGGGGTGGGGCTGCATTATAGGTTGGATGTATGAGGTTTGTTAGGGGGGATTAGAGTAGGAGTGGTTAGGGTGACCTCTGTGGAATCACGAAATGATTCATTTGTAAAGATATGGGGTGTTTTGGTAGGTGTGTAAGGTGTGCACGGCCTGCGCTTTGATGTGGACGTATGGCTGAGGATGACCTACGTTATTGCTTGTTTGCCAGCTTGTACTTGGGGGTGGGGTGAAGATATGGTTGCGGTTGACCTGTGTAACAACCTCAACTTGTCTACTTAGATGTGGACTGAGGTTGAGGGGTTGAGGGGATGTGATATGGTCATGGGTGAGTATTGTGATCAGTCAATGATTCATTTGGCTGCTTGCATTATGGGTTGGCGGGGGGGGGGGGGGGGGGGATAGCTATGGTTGGGGTTGACCTGTGCTGCAATCTTGCAATGATTCATTTGCAATATGGGTTAGGGCCGTTCCATTTAAAAGTGTGGGGGGGGGGGGGGGGGAGGAACGGAAGCTAATTAAAAAATTCGGCACCCCCCTTCAGCCCTAGTTCAGAATTCGGGGGGAGGGGGGGGGGGGTAAAGCAATTCAGAATTCGCCCCCCCCCCGAGCCAAAAAAATCCTCTCTTCCCCCCCCCCCCCCCGAGCCAAAAAAATCCTCTCTCCCCCCCCCCCCCCCCTAATACAGTGTCAAGATTGGTTGTTAGCGTCAAGAAATGTCGTCATGGAACCTCGGGACGCTACCGGGAAACAGCGAAAATAGCGCAAGTAGTCGCCAAATACCAGACACCAGGAACGTGACGATCCAAGGGTCCGTCCAAGGGTTGCGGGCTCGATTCCGACCGCCGTAGTAACTGCAGGATTTCTTTTATACTACAAGTTTCATATATATGTATATGTAATATGTACATGTACATGTACATATACATATACTATACACATACTATACATATACATATACTATACATATACATATACATATATTTTTATATTTGTCCATATCATTATTCCAACTTAACAAGTTGGCAAAATTATATTATTTATTTATTCATATATGTATATCTATCTATCTATCTATCTATATCTATATCTATATGTATGCGCTGGAGGGGGTGGCTATCTTTGCGGATGACCTGTGCTGAGATATAGTGTCTACTTTCTAAATATATCTATTGCTTGCCGGAACTTTATATGTTACTTTTATTAAAACTTAAAAGTCCAAACATACTCAATTGTACCTGATTCTGCATGTACCCTAAATGTGAGGTCACTCAGTGCAAGCACAACTTAAATATTTCAGTGTTTTTTACTGAACAAGAACCTTATTAATTATCAAGAGTGAGGCCACCAAAATAATTTTATTGAAGAGTATTTTTTCAGTCTTATCACTTCTCCAAAAAGGCTGCCATGGAAACGGCGTGATATCTCCAGTTGAACAACCTTTCTGTTCGGCATGTATCACACAGTTTCTGAATCCAGAGATTTCTAAACGTTTCATTTTACCCGGGAATAATACACGACTGCACACCGGATTACCAACCAGTTTCCTTGGCTTTCAATTGTGCATGGATGACCACACAACTGAACGTAAAAGGTTATCCAAAGGTGTGTGTACAAACAGGCATTGGCAGACGTCCAGTAGCCCAGGTATGTAAGCCAGCATTAAACCTTAAGCCACGTATTTTTAAAGATTATCTGCATTGTAAATGACCAGTCTAGCATGCTTAATATACATGTAAGAGCAAGCCCTAGCATATTGCTTGAGACAGAACGACATTGCACCAATGTACCAACAAACAGAGCACGTCAGCCCGGTTTTCGTCTAGTTTGCCTTGCTGATCCGTTCACTAGCACTACCCCAGCAAACACAAAATATTTTCAAAATATTTTTTAAAGGACTGAAAAAAATTTGTTAGAAACATTCACAATAAACATGAATAAAACATTAGCAAAATGTTCAATAACCATAGGGAAAACATTAGTGAAATAATGAATGTAAATAATGTTATGCAATAAAAATATGATATTAGTAAAACATTTACGAGAATAAAGGAATATTTTCTTACAATATTAACCAATATTTTTTTCATGATAATGTCTGATAACATTATGTTATCTTTTAACAACATTTTTAGTTAATGTTTAATGTCTGCGTATTACAAATGTTGTTTTAAACATTTATTGAATCTTTTATTAACATACTTTAAAATGTTTTTAAAACGTCTGAAAAAGTATAGATAAAATATCAATTTACACATTAATGAAACGTTAAACAATATTTTTCCAAAATATGTTTGAATATATTAAACTGTAATTTTTTTAACATTTAAAATAAATCTTTTAAAACTGCCTAATAAAGGAATATTTCTGACAATATTAACCAATATTTTTTTCATAATAATGTTTGATAACATTATATTATCTTTTATCAACATTTATAGTTAATGTTTTACATCTGCTTATTACAAATGTTGTTTTTAACATTTATTGAATGTTTTATTAACATTTTTTAAAATGTTTCTAAAACGTCTGAAAAATTATAAATAAAATGTCAATATTTACACTGTTAAAATGTTAAACAATATTTTTCCAAAATATGTTTGATAATATTAAACTATAATTTTTCTAACATCTAAAGACAAAAGTTTTAAAGCTGTCCATTACAAATGTTTCTTTAAACATTAATTAAGTATTGTATCTACAAAGTAACAAAATATTCCTGAACAAATTTGAAATTAAATATCTAAATATATATTTAGAAAATAATAACCAATAATTTTCTGCGATAATGTATGATAACATTATCCTATCTTTTATTATCATTTTAAATAAATGTCATACATCTGCATATTACAAATGTTTTTTTAAACATCAGTTTGATATGAAGAACACATCCTGTGAAATATTTGTGAAACATCTGAACTAAGCTGAAAATAAATGTTAAAAATGACATTAACAAAATGTTGAATAAATGTTTTGAAATGTTTTTGCCGAATTCTTCGTTCAACATTTCTATAAAACAGTCCTTTAATAATTCGAAAACATTATAAAAATACCAATTTTAACACAAAAACCGTATGAAATATTTCAGAAATATTATTGAGGAATGCCCTATGATATTGCCACATAATAATGTCAAAATGCAAAAACAATAGCTACAATTCTACATTATTATCTTAATATTAAATAACGTTAATATATAATCCTACAATTGTTAGCAACTTCTCTGAAAAAGCAATATTTTATGCTATAATTAGATAAATATGATCGATAAACATGAAATATTGATTTGAAAATTTAGGAAAAAATAGTTTCCAAATAAATATATCATTACTGGCATTGATTTAAAATTTTTGGTTTCTTAAAAAGCATGAAATATCAATAAGTGTCATTCCGAAAGGCATTGATTAGGGCTGACAAAAATAATATAAGTAGCCTTCTCTTCTATCTTGAAAGCATGATTTGTACAGTATACTTTTCAAAGTAAGACTGAGCAAGAAATCCCTAAAATGGGGATTTCAAAAGTGTGTTAGTTATGGGCGATTGGTAAGTACATTTTCTTCTCTAAAGAATTTAAAACTCAACTATCTGGAAAGATAAATATTTCAAAAATATTGAAATAATGTTGAGTAAAATGTTACAAAAAATGTTGGCATAATATTCCAAGGCCAGCAATTTCAATGGGGATAAATATCTTCAACAACAATGTCAAAATGTTTCTTAGAAATAGTTTATGAATAATTTAAGCAACATTGTATACATATGTATTTGAAATATTGTGAAAATAATAATTTAAATGTTATAAGAAATGTTTTGGTAATAATTTTCAGGCCAAACGTTTTAATATTAATAAATATTTTTCATAAACATTTGATGAATAATTTTTGCAATATTGTGTTAATGTATTAGTGGGGGGGCCTATGTATTTCTAGTGGGAACTTCACATACATTTTGATTTTTCAATTGAATTTTGCTCTTCATACAGGGTAGAATAAGATAAAACACGGCACCAATTTTTTCCAAATACGGAAAGGCGTTTTTATGCTAATTAGGTATGACATCATAGGTATTATATGAAAAATCCACTTTTTGTCATTTTTTTTGGTCGTGATACTAAGGTGTCAACTACTTTAATTAAAATATGCTTGAATAATATGTATTTGTACAACAATAGCCACTAGTTTCTGAATCACTCACCTTTGGACCTGAAAACTTAATGTTTTTCAACATTTTGGGTCAAAAATTGACATTTTTGACAATATACTGGATTATTTGTCAACATATTTGGTCTAATTCAACTTAATACATTTCTTTAGCCTACAATGGATGGGCAAATTTCACTTAACACATAAAATAGACAAATTGTATGAAATCTGTTAAATCCTTTTAAAAAATTGATGTATTTGTATCACATAAGTGTGTATATTAGCATTCAAAATTGACACGTTTTGCCCTAGGACACAGATCAAGTAAGGTTTCCAACCCACCTTAAAAGTCTACTGAGGTTTCATCTTCACTGTCCTCTGACACAGTGACATTTCTGTTCTCACAGCTTTCCTCACATGAGGTGCACATGTCTTTGCAATACATGCTGTGTTTCTTACATGAGCATGTCTTTTTTGTGCAGTTTCCCTTACATGCACATTTCACTAGTTGCAGTACCGCTTCAGGAGCTGGTGGGAGTACAGTAGTGACAGGCCGGAGCACTTCCCCTTCCATACACTAACCATGTGACATTGGTGGTGGAAGGGTCGGCTTGGCTTCACCAGCTTGTTTCCAAGAAAGAGTTACATAATTTGACCTCTTAATCTTTTGCTCAAGCGCAGCTTTTGTTGGAGGGAGTTTCTCATCAGTGAACTGTCGTTTGCTGAAAAGGTGCCAGCGCATCTCTGCTACTGAAGTGATCTTTGTGTTTGGCATATATGCAAAAAAATACTAAGCCCATCTCATAAGTGAACAAATAAGAAAACTCTTCGGACGGGACAAATTATGTTTCTGAAACAGTAAATTATTTTTTCCCCTAGGAAAATGAGGTGTTCCAAGTATTTTTGTGTCATGTATGTAGGCTACTCCAAGGGACCTTGTGCCCACTACCCTATTTCTTTGAAATCTCACTACCATTTAGGAGAACACATGGCTCTTCGGATGGGACAACCTTGTTTCGGAAATTCATCTGAGGAAATATAGTTGGTTTCCCACAAAATATAGTTTAACATCTTTAATTATCCGCATGGTTTTTAGAGAGGCACGACATTAGTTTATCAGAAAATATCAAAATTACTAATCTCTAATAGAGGTATAGAAGTAGTATACTATCATGCATTTACCCATTGAAAAAAAAGGTAAAAATGTTACATGAAAACATGAAAACATGAAAATGGCAAATAACCTATCTCTCTGCCAAAAGGCATCTGGAAAATGGCACTTTGGCAGCTGCACATACCCCAAAGTTGACATTATTTGTAAACATTATTGCTGTCTACTTTTAGACAAAATTTGTCTTGGCCATTTGTTACAGCCTATTTTGGCCATTTTTATACATAATTTACTCATTTTTCTAACATAGGGTTGTTACACACTAATGATATTATGTATCAAAACTTACCTTACTTGTCCCTAGATGTATTGGCATTAGGTACTAGACAGAATATTGTTTTGATCAAGATTTGGGTCTATAAACACCATCTTAGGGGGTTTATCTTGCAACAGGCGATATATATATATATATAGGATATATATATATATATATATATATATATATATATATATATATATATATATATATATATATATATATATATATATATATATATATGCATGTGGATGTCATTCAAGTAGAAAAGACACCACATTAGCCATAGGACATTTGCGTGTGTGTGTGTCATTCAAGTAGAATAGGCGCTACATTAGCCATATGTCATCAATAAAAAGGTTGAAATTTTCGATCAAGATATGGTTTGGTTAATATCTCAATGCAAAATATCTGAATCAATAAGTAAATAATTTATGCAAAATTAGTTATATGAAGCAAAATTAAGTATGTTAAACAAATGAAGGACCTAAACATACTCCATATTATTCCTTGCAGAATACATATGACTAAATCAATACCTTGAACTATTCAGTCAAAGAGGCCTTACTAATTTTGAAATATCTAACTTTTGTGAGAATATTTTGGAAGATTTGAGAAGAATTTTTATTCACAATATTATCTACAACTCCATTTTAGATATCTTATGATCTCAGTGTTATATGTTAGAGGTATCTTCTAAAGTATTACCAATCAGGAAGACACATAAGAGGAGGAACTATCAGCATACATTGGTTGATGCTACCTAGGACTTGTTATGGATCAAACATATCTATACTGGTCCACCATCAAATTATTGAATGCTTCACAAGTAGATGATGAATAGAGTGAAGGTTAAGTCAGCAAAAACTTTTGGAACCACACTATTCTATTGTAGTTGAGGCACCAATCGATCCAGGTACAACAAGCATGCGGAGATTGATTGATTTTGGTATTATTTGAGATTCTAGGGCTCAGGTTTTGGTTAAAAATTCTGGTAGACTGCAGGACTTCTGGTTTCTAAATTGCCATAGCTCCACCCACGATCTTATAGCCCTATCTATACTCAGTTCTACATGTCCCACTGTATTCCTATCCCAAAACAATTTTAGTTGTAAGCTATCTTTTCTTTGTTATATTTCACTTTGAAACTGTGCTAAATGACAACTGAAGTGTCAAATGTTAATCTTCAACTGAACATATAATCCTCTTAACATGATCTTAAAATGTCACTTTTCTTTTAGCCAGTCGGGCTACTAAGTCAAATATTATTGTAGTTGTACCCCAGCTCAATTTTCCCTAGCCACGCGCTATGGGGCTAGTGGATTAAGCTGTACGCCTAAGATTCATTCTCATATGAATTTAAAATGCTGTTAATGTGTCAATTCAGTATTGTAAATCTAAGAAAGTTAACAATATAGGAATACTATTTAACAGAATCATTCCAAACTACACAATCAATAATATTTAACACTCTTGATATAATCCAATATCTTGTTTCAATTATTGTAATGGATCTTAATTATACATGCAGTATTGGTTTATTTCATAAGGTGCACCTTTAGCAGTTTCATTCAATATCTTGCATTAATATTTGCTTGAGGTTTGCAGCTTCTACTTAGAAGTGTAGATTTTTTTGCCGCAGATCCCAAAATATCTCATTTTCAGTCATTTTTCAATAAAAATTACCCTAAAATCAGGCACTATATCTTTAACTTAAGCAGTTTTAATCTATAACCTTCAAAGAATATCTGTGTGAGGTTTGTACTTACTACTCGGAAGTATGTTTGTTCTTGGTTACATTGCCAAAATCTAACTTTTTGTGGTCATTTTTTGCTTGAATAACCCCAAAAATGCAGTCACTAAATTTTTTTTTCACATACTAACGACAGTCACTATCAATAACTCTCTAAGTGCATTTGTGTGAGGTTTTTAGCTTCTACTCCTAGGCTTAAATTTCGTTATTGTCAATCTCAAAAATCACACTTATTCTACTCTTTTTTGCTGAAAATACCCCAGAAACACACCCTTAGTGTCAATTTCATAATACATATTATACCAGTTACCCCAAAATTGCAGTCACTTAAGGGGTTATTCACAAACTTTACTGATGACAGTCATTATCAATAACTCTTTAAGTGTGCTTGTGTGAAGTTTTCAGCTTCTACTCTCAGGCATAGGATTTCTATTGTCAGATCCCAAAAATCTCACTTTTTCTACTTTTTTTTGCAGAAAACACCCCAAAAACACACCCTATGTGTCAACTTCACAATATCTATTACATCAGTTATAATTAGCAACCCAAGAAGTGTATTTGTGCTAAGTTTGGAGTTTCCACTCTCTTCCCTCGATTTTTTATTAACATATTCCCAAAAAATCACGTTTTATGACATTTTTTGCCTAAAATGCCCCCAAAATAGTCTTTTTTGGTAACTCACGCCCTGCGTCCATTAAGAATATTGCTCAGCATCACTCAAAGTATATTTGTATCAAGTTTCACGCTTTTCGCACAAAGTGCACAATTTTTGTCTTAGCCGCCCCGCTAATAACAGAAGGTATTGTTTTTGCCTAATTAGCATATTTACTAATTTGCAAAATTCATTTTTTTTCAAGAGCAACAGAAAAATTATTTGAGCACTCAAATGACTTTCAGTAGTGATTAACATATAAATATATAGCTTCTTTCAGGTTCAATTACCATGTAATGCTTGAAAAGTTACCTAGACAAGCAACAGATGATGTCATTCTTAATTAGCATAATTAATGACCACCGCATGGTCGAAAAAATTGGTGCCATGTTTTAATTACTCATTTATATATCTAAGAAGCTTTTTCAGCAAAAAAATCAAAATGTATGTGAAATTCCCACTGGACCCCACAAAATGGACATAGGCCCCTCCACTATATCTTGGAAATGTTTTAAAAATAATAATACAAATATTATAAGAAACATTATGGTAATAACTTTCAGGCCAAACGTTTTAATATTAATAAACATTTTCAGTAATATTTCACAGATATTTGGTTAAATATTTTGTAGACATAGCACAAATGTTTTGTGTTTGCTGGGACCACTGCCTGGGAGTCTCGCAAGCATCATGGAGTCAACCGCTACTAATTTCATAGATAGAAGATTCGTCATCACCTTTGGAATCACCTTCATGAATACGTTTGTGATATATTGGTTAGTATAATTATTGTCTCTATTTCCTTTAACCCTTATGCTGCTGGCGGCTTATTCTGTCCAAGAACAAAGATGCAAAGATTTTTGTAAAATCATCTAAACCCTGCCATGTTGGTATTTATTGGATAGCTCTCACTGAGTACTCTCAGATGAGTACCCATATGCCAGGGTTCCAGTTATTTTTCAGGTTTTTGCATTGTTTTGTATTGGTCAAATTAGTTACCAGCAGCATAAGGGTTAACGGAGGTTCAGTTGAATTGCGCACCTATGGGAGGGAAAACGTGTTCGATGCTGGGAGATGCTCTATGTATAGAACTTCAACATTGTTTTGAAACAATGCTGAGCATCAACTACTGTAGATTCACAAAAGATTGTGTAGACTAAATTTTGCGAATTTACAGAAAATCGATTTTAGCGTTTTTTGACTTTGCAAAGTGGCCGCAACATGGAGTGCCAGCTGTACACTTAAAATGGCAGCACTAATCATATGATTGCGAATTCTAATTTTACGTCCGAGGCTAAACACTAAAAAATGCAAGAATTAATCTAACGCAACCTTTTCCGAATTTACAGTATATTTAGGGAAAACAACATTTGGCATTAAAAAGTAGTGCTACTTAAGTAGCGCAGCTTCAGTGGCCTTTCGAGGTGTACTCTTATACTAGGACGCTCTGCACACTCATGGCGATCTGATCAAATTTTGATAAATCGCCAAACATCGCAGGATTACCAACTTTTAAAGTCATTTTAATTACGGAATCTGCCGCCTGACAAATAATACTCTGCGCCCAAAGTTGTTTGACCATTTTTGCACTTGTTATATCACCTCAAAAGGTGTTAAGATGTGGTTATTCATGTATCTGTTGGCTATTAGTTAGGTATTTTCCATAGGGGTTTGAGGAATCAAGTGATCTAGAAGTTTGAATATCAACGAACCCCCCCCCCCCCCCTCTCACCTAGCAAACATCAGGTTTTCCAAGCTAACCTTAGTCTGCAAACGACTGCACTGGACTGTCTGTATCCGCTGGACCAGTGACCTGCAATCTATATATCTCTGCCTGGACTAAGGAATGAAGCGATCTAGAAGTTTGAGAATCAACGACCCCCCCACCTCCCCTAACAAACATCAGGTTTTCCAAGGTATTCTTAGTCTGCAATCGACTGGACTGTGATTATGTATCCGCTAGACTAAGGAATCAAGTGGTCTAGAAGTTTGAGAATCAACGAACCCCCCCCCACCTCCCCTAACAGACTTCAGGTTTCCCAAGCTATTCTTAGTCTGCAATCGACTGGACTGTAATTCTGTATCCGCTAGACTAAGGAATGAATCAAGTGATCTAGAGGTTCAAGAATCAACGAACCCCCCCCCCCCCCCCTCACCTAACAAACTTCAGGTTATCCAAGCTATTCCTAGTCCGGAACGACTGGACTGTAATTCTGTATCCGCTGGTTCAAGGCGGATAATCCCCTCGAGCAGGATGTTCATCCACTCGGACCTACACCTGGCTGACACCAATCAGCCTGTTGCCTACTCAGGGCCTGGGGAAACAAAAGACGTGGACAGAATTGCAAATTGCAACTGGTCGCCGCGGCAGGAAAAACAATTAAGTTTTGATGTTTGTCCACAGGTGGCGTGGTGGTGCAAAATGACTCACCAGCCAGGGGGGGGGGGGGGGGCGGGTTCGGACGAACCCCTCGAACCCCCCCTGGATCTGCCCCTGCCTGGTATGAGTCCTTCCAGCCCTTTCAAAATAGCGCATATTATACAAATATGCCATGCCAGTGTGGGTATCCTGATGGAATGCCGTTAGATCCAGTGAGAACGGTGGACGTTTTGCCGGTGGACATTTCGCCGGTGGACATGATGGAATGGCCAACCTTTGTAAGCCAATCACGGCTTAAGATTTTCACGTGAGGTATAATAAACTAAAAGTAATTTGTCACTCGCTACCTATCCATTCTTTTCTTCATCTTAGATTGGGTAGCTGGCTTCATTTACCAGGTTCTGTATTTGAAGGGAAATCAAATGGCTGTAAGCCGAAACAAGCAGATTATGCAAACCTGTAGTTGACGTTCTTGCTGATTGCACACTTTGCTGTCAGAGTAGAGACTCGCCCTACGGACCCATTCTTGCGACTCCAACAAAGGGAATTTTCATACTGTTGCCACGGGACATTTTCAATTTTATTTGCGGAAAAGCAAAAAAACATACCCTTTCACCCATGACTCTGTAGCAAAAAAGTAAATCGGAACAACCCCTTTATTTTCTTGTATCAGCCATTCTCCCTTAAGGGTCCACATAACGAGATTTGCGTGACCCTCGACCCCCTAGGGAAAAAATACTGCATGAATACTGGCTTACTTGGTATCAGCCAGTAGCTAGGATCAATGTGCATCAGAGTCATGCATAACTTGTGTCATAACTCTAGTAAAAAAAAAGATTCTGAGGCCGGAAGAGCAACAAGACGAAACGGACTAACGTGTCCTCAGCAAAGGTTAAAATATGATTTTGTGTGAAAAGATTAAAAAACCGGATTGTTTTAGGAAAACCTCATCTATATTTATTGGAAATATTTTGAATTTTGATATTTCTGACACAAAAACAGAATATTTCATTTTGAAATATACATTAGGTAGGTCTGTACACGTGTTTTCAATTTTTGTTTGTACATTTCGCATCAAGCTATTTTATGTGGGACATGTACCATATTAAATAGTATTCAATGATTTTTTGGTCTCTACATCTGCGGAAACATCTCAACTTTTCGATAAAATAACAAAAAGTCTGAGAACAAGTTTTAAGTAAGGCCCACAGACCTCGAAATGGGGTAAGGTTGGTGCGTATCGATAACAAGCGCAACTTACGATCTTATTATACCACCCTATACATGTACTCGTGGAAGATCTTCTTTTTGCATCTAAAAGACCTTCAGGCACAGTACAAATAATGATTGTAATAAATCCAGAAAGAATTATTTCTAAGCCTGCAGGGAAGCATAAGTTCGAAAAACCGTCACGTACAAACGTTGTGTAAGTTTCTAGGCAATCCGACATTGCCATCTATTGACAAGCCTACAGACTAAAATAATGAGGTAATGGCCTCGTTTTCATTTCTGACGTCAAGAGGGGATGTTAGGCCATGCTGCCAGACTTGTCAGAATCAGCGGTGAGTGTTTTTTTCATAGAATTTTTCGATTTCTAATCATGGGATCTTTGAAAAATCAGTGTCATTTTGGGGGTAGGGTAGCATAGAAGCTCCGCTAACAGAAATTTTAAGATGTCTGTGCGTATTTTGCCATAAGTTTAGACAACTTTGAAATGTTGTGCTCGTAAATGAATCAAAACAACATGGCGGGGGGGGTATTTACATCTCGATTTGAGTTGAGGACATTTTCGTTACGTGTTGTTTCATTTGTACGTTACGTTTTTGAGGACATGGCTTATTTTGACACTTTTCTTTACTTTTTCAGCCGGATAATGTATTCTACACGGCCCAGACCCCTTCCTCTAAGCAATGCAGAGCGGCAAGGGCGATATAGGGCGAAGAAAATCGCTGAACTGGGTGATACCATCTTGAGAAGAGAAAGTGAAAGAGTGAAAGGTTATCAAAAGAAGATAGCAGACATGACAGAAGAAGAGAAGGCAAAGAGCAGGAGGTTAACCAATATTGGGGTCAGGAGACACCGTAAGAAGAAGCGGGAAGAGAAACTAGCTGCTCAGGCTGATGTGGAGGAAGGTGAGGACTGGTCAACTGATGGATTTAACAGTGATGATGATGATGATGAGACAGATGATGGTGGTGATGGAGCGCAGGAACTCAGAGGTATGTATTTCAACATTTATTCATTTATTTATTCATGCACTTAGATATTCTCGCTGTGAATAATAAGGTAAGTGTTTTATATTCCTGTTTACCTGCTGATTTACTTTTGAATGTATGTACTGTTCTGAACTGGTGCTAATCATTTACTACATATACCTACCTGATATTTGTCTTGAATCTGCTTAGAAGTAGAAATGTTCTGAACTGATGCTAATATTTATTGATCTGTTAATTAATGATATTTGTCTTGAATCCCACTTGGAGTAATGTTCTGAACTGATGCTGATCTTAATTGATCTGTTAATGATTACAATTGCAAATATTATAACCACATACCTACCTGATATTTGTCTAAGTTAAACTTTGAAACAGCTTTCGTGACACACTTTCTTCCTCTTATTCATACATTTGTTTATTTGTCTACTTTCAGGTACACTGATTGTGAAATTCCCCAGAAGGAGGAAAAGACAAGCTGCAGCTGTAGCCACTACAAAGTCTCCTCGAAAGAAGAGAAAGAAACATGTCGCCGAAGTCGGTACTGGTCCAAAGTCTACTACTCAAAAGAGGAAGAAGAAACGTGTCGCAAAGGCTGTTTCAAAATTGAACCAACAGGTTACAAAGCATGAGGAACAGATTAAGAATATCAAAGCTCAGAAACAGAAATTCCAAAGGAGATGCAAGAAGCTGGAGGAACTGATGGAGAAGAAAGGATCAAGTGGCATTACAAGTGCTTGTAGTAGTACTGTCACATCTCCAAGCCAGGGGACTACAGTGTTTCATCCAGATCCAGTGGTAGTGCTAGAGAGACAGGTTAGGTCTTTCCTAGAGAGAGACGACAACTCTAGGATGAACCCTGGCAAGCAGGACTGCTTGACAGTTGATGGAGAGAAGGTCTAAACAAGGATCCTCAATGACTACCTATACATCTTATATGAGAAGTTCATTGCTGAAAATCCACAAGTGAAGAAGAGCAAGTCATCTTTCTACAAGCTGCGACCCAAGCACATCAGACATTCCAATTGCTTGAAGCCGAACAACTGCTTGTGCTAGAAGCATGAAAACTCCACCTTGCTTCTCAGATCCCTGAGGAAGGTACTCACAGAACCCCCACTCCAAGTCCTGATGTCTTTGTGAAATCTTACCAGACGGAAGAGGCAGTTAAGGGGTTAGTGGATAAAGTCACAGCCACTGAGGTTACTTTCCAGCAGTGGCAGAAAGTTCTAGATGCGAGAGATGGCAAGCGCAAAGTCAAGATTGTCAGCACCGACATGCCACTGTCAGAATTCAAGGACAAGTTTGTCCAAGACTTTGACAAATTCACACTTCATTTTTAAAGTTAATCCAAATGTTCTGTTGGATGTTTAAATGTTAAGGTTTCATAACTTCTATGCATAATCATTGCATCTGTTAAAAGTATTAGGCATGCTGGTTCAAGGTGTAAACCATTTGTATATATTGTATAATTCTCAAAATGATTCACAAATGACATTGTGAAGATGTTTTATCTCAAATAACATTCTATCTATGTGATTTATTCAATGTAACAGTTGTGTTGAATTTTAGTTTGCAAGTATTAACTTACTTCCTTTAATGATGTTCAAAGGTCCAATCATTTTGGAGAAGATCTGCGCTACTTACATAACTTAACCAAACACTCCATTTTGAAGTTCAGTAGTAGTGTAAAAGTGCTGGGAAACTTGCATTATTTATTTTGTTTGTCTCATTCTGTTTTTATGAGTGGACTTTTAAGTATTTAAGGGTGCCATTGTGCCGTTATGTGATCATAAATGTGATAATTCCATATCTGTGTCATGAAAAAAACAGATATTTTGTACTGATCAATGCTGTGCCAAAGCGATAATTTTGATGTGATTTCAATAGCACAATGTATAACTTTCCAATATATATGGTAAGAATGGACATTAGATGCTTACCTACATAGTTTCAAAGCTTCACATTGAGATACAACTTAAGGTAGCAGACCTGAAACCTACAAACTATTTTAGTCAAAACTTCAATGCAGGTCAGTGTGAAGAGATGTTGTCCAAACTAGCTTCATGCAGTTGGAAATTGTTTCCATCATTATGAAAAGGTCAAATAACTATGAGTAGTACAATATAATTCACCATTATAGCCTTTGAAAGGTGTTGCCAAGCGAGAAGATATACCTCATTTTAATTCATTTTATACTTTTATACTTTGAAGTTCCTTCTGGGTGAAATTTAACATACCAAAGTGGCTCAGCCTTGCCAACGATTGTTGGGATAGGTGCATGTGATATCTATGTATATTTTAATTTCGTATTTGACAGGTTTCTTCAATAAACCTTTTGATTTTTAGACTGTCAATAAACCTTTTGATTTTTAGACTGTATTCATGTGTTTTCCAGTTTACCATTTTCTGCAACCTACAAACGAAAAAGATCCTAGCCTCATCGCCAACTGCAATGAAGTCCAAATTAACAAATTAAGTTAATTAGGTGTCTTTAGGCCTATTAAGATGATTTCTGAACATAAATATTAATTTTGAAAAATTACAAATTTCTACATAAAAATATCGCAACTTACGAAACGTTTATCAATGCGCTATTACCAGCGATGCTTTCACCTATGCTCTACATCTTTTGGGCCAGTCCCAGAGCACTAATTTGTCCTTTCCCTGAGATAGGTTAGACTATTCTTCAGAAAGATCTCTCCCTTTTACAGCTAAAGTTATACAATACTTTCAGGACTTCATTGCAGTTTTGAAACTATACCTTACAAAACAGTGGCAAAATTATGAAAAAACAAGTGAAATATATGCAAAAGCTGTATTTATTTGAACCATCATACAGTTTACTTCATAAAAGTAGCATACAATGGGGTATTAGCCTTTTCAATACATTATTACAAGCCTGAAATCAAATAAAGGTCATATTTTGAGTGGTCCTCTGAAATTTGGATAGCCTCAACTTCAAACTGCTGTAAAAAATTTGTCTGAAGACTTTGTAGGCAGATTTTTTGGGCTTTTGCCCTTGAGATATACTAGTTTCAGAAAAAATTAGTCTCAGAAAGATCTGTGACTCAAACCCTCGTGACCAACTTCCAGCCCCAATGTGGACCCTTAAGGGAGAATGGCTGTTATGCATTCTAGTTAAGAGCATTGCATTGTAGTGTATTGCATGTTTATTAACTGTAGTAATCTACAAAATCATACATTATACAAAAGTATATGAAGTAAATAGAAATATGAAACAATGTTTAACATAATAGAAAAAAACAATCGGGTTGTGACAAAAATATGCGTCCACATATGATAAATTGTCTGGACAGTTTAGACAAATTTCGGTGAAAATTAATCTCGGCAATTCTGACTTGTACCGATTCTGGGTTAAAAACTTGTTTCTTGAATTCCTTGATTTTGGCACATAATTCCTAAATCGTTTTCAAAGTTTACTGCAAGATGT
>OZ012699.1:10226974-10254309 GCA_963942565.1 Maea johnstoni
AAATTTGCATTTCAAGATATCGACTATTTATTATTCTGTGCACGAACAAACGAGAATGAACGAAAATAAAATACGCGACATGGTGGCATTTTTTCTCTAAAATGACCACTTTAGGAAAATCATAAAGTAGTTTCTAGCAACAAAAAAATGACGAATAGCCCATTTCTGTTTACATTTCTTTAGTTGTTACCTAAAAAGTATAATATATTCAAAAGTTAAAAAAAAACTGCGGACAAAAATAAAACTGTTGCGGGCGTCCTTAATTCTTTTTCGCTTGGCCTTAGCTCCTGCAAGTGAGCACATGATCAGGGTATGATCACTGAAGTTCCTTGTCTCTTTCACGTAAATCAGCATGTGTAGCGAAGTGCAGCACGGCACTGCGGTATGTGCAAGGTCGTTTTACGTCATACTGCGCCATGACCCCGCGCACGGACGTGATTTAGACTGGCATGAATGAGATGACTAGGTCCTGTAGTAGGTAAGTGCTTTTTCGATTATTTCACTCATTTTCAATGGAATGAAACTTACCAGAGTTTATGATCAGTCAATAAAGATATTAGATAATATTTGTGCAGAGTATCAAGATCCATAGTTGCGTGATTTGGAAGAGAACAGTGAATGAAGGAAGCTGGGTGGTGACATTTCTGACCGGTTCCACTGACTGAGTTGGTTCCTATAATATCTGTCATCTGACTTGGTCTTAGATGGTGACTGACTGTCAAATTGATGTAAGTGCCATATCGGTGAATCACATCCTCTTCCAAGAACTTCTCTTTTAGACCGGAAATATCACCATGATAGAAGACGTTTAATACTGTGAAATCTGACATTTTGGAAAAACTCATTTTCATAGTGATCAGTTTTGTAACCAGTAAACTGTAGTTGTCAATGTCAACCATCAGAGAAATACATAACCTATTTATAGTAATTAGTAAAGGACTAAAGCCAGTAAACTTGAGTAAAGGCTCCACTGCCCGTTATGTGATAGATCTGCTTACTGCACCAGTCAATTGAATCCCTGCTAGGAGGAGGCTGGGAAGTGGTGGATATAGCACCAGCACTTTCAGCACTTTACTTGAGTTTCACTGTCATCCAAAGGACACAATTTCAGGTCACTAATCCCCACCCCCTAGGGTATGTCCAATATCAAAGCTAGAGGTTAATAACTTGCGAGCCTTTCAGGTGCTTTATGTGATGTAGAGGCTTAACCCGACGTTCAGGCTACGGGAGGTTAGTGCACTATTGTTCATGATCATCTGTAAACAGTGCTATTTCCTGCATATGGAAACAGGCTTAACAGTTAACACCTACCTTACCACTGTTACCAGCTAGCTCAAAAAAAGATTAATGTAATGTGGATTAGTATTTACATAAGTGCAATATTAGAATAGTGAACTATTTTAGGACTAGAAACCTGCTTATCCCTTTAGCCTTAATATTTGGAATGGACTGAGGACTATTTTCATATGATGGCTGATAAATCTGATTTGGGAAAGTCACACAATCGATCCTTTTCCAAGATTTCATTATCAGTTATTAAATCCAGGTGTTGTGACTTTTTATAATGGTCCCTCATGATTGCAAGATAAGGGTCGTTTGTAATGATCCCTCATGATTGCGAGATAGGGGTCGTTTTAGCCCATTGGCTTGAAAATAATCTAAAGCTGTCTGATAGAAGCTTTAAGTGTGGTAAATCTGATGTACAGATGTATAGTTTGTATTTATGAAGAATAAGATAATTCAAAGTGAGTTCCCTCATATAATGTAGTCCACTGCGTTTGAGAAAAAAATGAGGGAAGAAAGCAAGACTTTGAATGAGCACTTTAGGTGTGTTGTCACTGTTCTGACTGATTTTCTGAAAAAGTGTGAAAAAGTACTTAAAACATGTAAATGATTTACTATTTATAATATTACCTCTGTTTAGAATATTGGTACTTCTCGAGGTAATAATAATGAATCTGAACTGATTCTACACACCCGGGTGAGACTTTGCCAGGACTCGTCCAGCCTGTCTTTCAATACCTCCTTTGTTGAGAGGCAACAATTTCTATGAAGAATTTGCAATTTTGCCTTTTATTTGGGGGGGGGGGGGGGGGGGGGGTAATAACCAACTATTTTCTTATCAACCCATCTTCTATGTCATTGCTGAAGTGTAATTTGCACTTTTTGACATAGTCTACTAAATGTTTAGTTGATGGTATAAGAATTTCAAGTACTTTAAAGCTAAGTAGCTAAGGCTAGATGGGCAGAAATTTTGGCATTGCTATTTTGAACAAGTATTTTTAAAATCCTGCACCCAGACTAGCATAAAAGCTATGGACTACCAGATTCTGTTTGAAATTACCTGAACTTCTTCATATGGTAATAAACTGATCTTGTATCATTATTTGCAATTGGAACTTTTTGCTTTCTATACCAGGGCTTGACATATAGCATTAGCAGGTTGTCCTGTAGTCCAGACAACCTGTTTCCTCACATGTATAGACCCAGGCAAGTTGATTGGTTCAGCACATCTTGTTGGAATTTACAGGAGCTTCTCTTTTAACAATGAACTGATTGTGTCAACATTTGCTAATGAAATTTTCCACACAGTTGCATCAGACTAATATTATCGAATCCATGCATGGAGGTTTCCTTAACATATGTAGTTTTTACCTATGATGGCTTTGAAAAGTAATAAGTATGTATTCCAAAAATATTTCAAGGAGAGTGGTTAGGTAAGTGCTGATGAGGGACTTAGCCAGGACCTGTCCAGCTCACAATTTTGATAGGCAGTTTCATGAAAACCTTTTCAGACAGGCAAACATTCTACATAGAATTTTCAATTATATTTTTTGGGGGTTGATAACCATATTATTTCCCAACCAACCATCTTTTAAGGCGTGGCTGAAGTGTGAATTGCCGTTTTTGACACAATATGCTATTAATTATATGAATTTACTTCAGTTTACAGATTTAAAGTACCCAAGTAGCTAAATCTGAAGGGGCAGATCAATGCAGTCATCTTTATAATTGTGGCCAAGACCCTGGCTCTGATCAGTATTTCTTCTCCAAATGTTTGTTGAAATATGCAACGGTTGAATGCTATCCCTAAAATAGGGCTTTTCTGTGCCATACAATAGGCATGACTCCCATGAACGGGCAAGTCTGATGTATGTACAGGTGAACTGGCTTAAACGGACGGATGTTGACCCTAAATTTCTGACCGGATTAGGCATAAAAAGAGGATTTTAGCAAGCACGCACAGCAAGGCGTGTACATTTTAAAAATCAAGACGGAATTGCGACCCATCTACTATATATTTACAATGCACTATCTCCCCTCTTTCCCTGACCCTCCAACCACATCCCCAGGCTCATGTGATAGGGCGCGCTCAATTCATGATCGGCAATCCAGATAAAAGCATGCTCTTAAACCTTAAATGATAAAGAGCGTTCCTCGAAAATCGTCTGATTTAGGCAAGGTACAGATTAAATTCTCCGTAATAGGTATTAGGTACTGAAATTTGCATGTAAATGTACTTGGAGGGACAGGGCCATTGAAAGATAGTTCCTTTCTTTGTACATTTGCTAAAACAATAAAAACATGGTTGTAATTACAATCTATTTCTTATAAAGTCTGTTTCATCATCCTTTTCAAATGAGTCAGACCTCTGAATGGCTTTTGTTTTAAGAGAGAGAGAGGTACCTCATTGAAACTCAAAGCAATTCTTCAAGATTGTAAAAGACTTAAGGGTTCATTGAACCCTAAATGAATACCCTCTCTGAGTTCAAAATTATCTTGAGCCAGGAGCCGGGAGCTCAGGGCTCCCTTGAATTCTCCTGCAGCTCCCTATAATTTCTAGTACACCCAGAGGTTTGAAGCTGACCAGGTTAAGAGTTATTCTCTACCAGGGAGTCAGGTAGGCTCCCTTGAATTCTCCTACAGGTCTCTGTAGTTTCTAGTACACCCAGAGATTCGAAGCTGACCAGGTTAAGAGTCATACTATACCAGGGAGTCAGCCAGTATGTAGCCTGTAGTAGGAGCATGAGCAGCTGTACTATTTTAGGATGTCTCACACACAGAAGCAGAGAGCCAACTTCTCATACATAAATACCTAGACTCCGTCCTAGAGACAGAGGGAGTAACAGCTGAGGTGGTCCTCTCAAGGTCAACACACAGATAGGTAGTAAGCGCTGACAATTTCCCTATCTAACACTTATGCTGCTGGTGGCTGATTAAGCCTATACAAAATGATGCAAGAAAACTGAAAAATGACTGGTACATGCATATATGGGTACTCATCTGAGACTACTCAGGGAGAGCTGTCTAATGAATACCAACACAACAAGGTTTAGATGTTTTTCAAAAATATTTGCGTCCTTGTGCTTTGGACGAATGTAGTCTCAGCATTGGAAGGATAAACCTATTCACACCTAGAGGCTAGAGATATACTTATCGATCAGACTCACATTTAGGTAACTCTAGAAATTAATGTCTGGATCTATATGCTACTTTTGACTTGACAATAACGTGGGAATTAATAGTGGCTTTACAAAATATTTGAAGGAGAGTTGTTGGTGGTTTTCAGGTTAACATTTCTCCATCAAATATATTCCTAAGTAGGATGTTGCCTAAAAATGTGGACGCTGTGAGAGTAACTGGTGCCATATTCACTGACCAGAACTCTAAAGCTGTTTTTGGCCTAATAGGCAGGGTTTGACTTTCCCAGGGGTATATGCCCCTAGATCTTTCCTGTTAGGGGCCCAAAATAGTATTTTGACCACTAGGCTAATCTCCTTGATTGGATTTCAAAGGTTAATCTTGTTGTGAAGTGCTCTTGCAGGATCCGGGCTCGAAATTTAGATTTTATCCAGAGAGCCCAATGCATCCTCTAAAGCTACCGAGAGATTTTGTGTATAGAAACCTTTACATCCATGGGCTCCATGCAGAAATTTGAGGGAGTCGCGGGATAATTCAAGGAAGCCCTCAGCTCCAGGTACCCCCTAATTTCGAGCCCTGAGGTTTCTGTCCTAGTTGCTCGGTGAAAATCAGAGTAACAGAAATCAATAAGTGAAGAAATACTGGAAAATTACTGGGATATTAGCAGTGTGTACGCCATGATTTAAAAACCATGTGTCCAAAATTAGCAAAAGTGAACCTTTTGGGTGTCATATTTTTCTAGGGAGACTACAATACATTTCGATATCAACTGTAAACATGTATGTTTGTTTATATAGAAAAGGCATAATAGCCTTATGCAATGTCTTAAGAATTACACTAAGATCAAAATATTCAATTTTCCCTTGGAAATGACATTTTTATAAATTCCCCACAAATATTTTTGGGATCCTGTGGTGTGAATTTTGTGAGTTGGGTGTCCAATTGATGCTCAGACTCCCTGCTAGGTAAGATCAGGGACACACACACTTGTTATCCATTCTACCTGGCAAGACCTTGATTACAAGATTAGACTTGTTTGCTGCTTTTGTCATTATCAGGTATCAGGGCTTGACATAACAGATAGCCCCAT
The DNA here is from genome assembly GCA_963942565.1 of Maea johnstoni. Taxonomy (NCBI): domain Eukaryota; kingdom Metazoa; phylum Annelida; class Polychaeta; order Spionida; family Magelonidae; genus Maea; species Maea johnstoni. The sequence continues at coordinate 10,232,487 of OZ012699.1, forward strand.
CGTCATGACTATCTAATCATGGATAAATGGCATTTCGGGCAAGCCGAACAAGCCCTCAACTTGCCTATCTAACATTAGAATGGAAATTGTGAGGTGATAGAATTCATAACAGGATCTTTTGAATAACTATATAGTTTACAGCAACCTTGAAAAGTCATAAAGGGTAAAAGTAGAAATGAAATGGGCGAGGAAAATATACAGAAATAACATCAAACCTGAAGTTTAAAAAATTAAGAAAATTTTATGGTCTAAGACTCTTTGTCAAGGTTAAACAAGGTAATTGCTATCACATTGGCATTGTAACCTGAAAGCTACTATCTGATTTTGGGTCCAACTTGCCCTGCCTGACTACCTGGGTTGGCTAGATATGTGTTAGCCTGCCTCCAAGGCCATATTTAAATGTCATCCCTTGTGGATAGATGGCATTGCAGTATACTAGCAGGGTAGTTGGAAATACCATTACTACCATTACATCCCCCTTGTGGGAATTGTGTGAACTAAATGGCCAACTGCAGGCATACATTTATATATAATGTGTTGTCTGTGTGTTCACTGTGTTGTGTGTGTGTGTCTAGCTTTGATGCAGCTGTGGGATACAGTGGGATGCTAATACAAATCTTTATTCTTATCCCTTGAGTTCAAATAGCTTATGGTAGCTTTGTGCATAGATGCATTTATAAACAGTCTTTGTGTACCTGTACCAATTGTACTAAGTGACATTTAAGAAAGATGGCTATCACCTGAAGTACTTGCATGATATCTTTACTCTGCAGGTATGTCAGGTCCTCCCCCTGCACTTGAAATCAGTTGTTTATTCATTTAACCCTTTCCTGGCTAGAGCTGCCGTACATAAGTTTCTAGATATAATAATAGTAATAATAATAATAATAATAATAATAATAATAATAATAATAATAATAATAATAATAATATTGATAATAATCATCTTTATTTCACGAGGGTAACACAGTCAAATACAAGATTTGATTAAGATTTTATATGATACTTGTGACAGTAACTAGGAAATAAAGAAGTAATTCACAAACATTGAAAGATGTGTTGAATTTTATCTGATTAACATGCTTAATTTTACAAAAGATGCTTTGGTTAGAAAGAAGTCTCAAAAATATACTTTTTTGGCGGTGCAAATATGGGTTCAATCCACAAGCTAAGTGCAAATACATGACATTAAAACCAGTCATGCCTGTAGGCTCAACCAATAGCCTGACAAATTTGATGATACTTTTGATGATATCTTTCCAGGTAATAACTTTTGAAAGAGCATTGAAGGGGAAACATTGTTCATAAACCAGCTTACAACTGTCTCTCTTAAATGTTATGAGAATTCATGCTTTATTCCTAAGTTATAATCTTAAGTATTTTAGGCCCAGAGGACACTTATCAAGTAGAATTTAACCCAATAACACTCAGAGCGGCCAAAACAGGCCTGACAATTTTGGAAATATTCTTCTAACAAAAGCGCTTTTTGGAAAATAATTGAAGCAGAAATGTTATAGAGAATTCATACAACAACTCTCCTTCAAATGCTTTGTGAAAATTTGCTTTCTTCAGAAGTTATTTTGAAAAGTATGAAAGAAACAGACTATACTTCCTAGAGAATCTCTGAGTGTGAATGGGTTAAATTAAGGCATGAATTGGTTCAGTTGTTGGTATAATAATTTCAAGTAATTGAAGTAAATGAATAGTAGTGTTCGGACTTGGCCAATTTTTTTTATCGATATATATCGTCACAGATGACGATAGATTATCGATAAAAATCAATAATTTTGTAACCTGTCTCACCACAATGTGACCTAAATAGATCGTTATACCGGCGATGCCGCCGGTAAACAAAACAGCCGCCATTTTGAAATTGAGCAAAATCACGTTCAGTGCGGAATCATCAACGTGATTTTGAAGTCCAAAAAGGCGGTTTGTTTACCAGAAGAGGTCGCCGGTATATCGATCTATTAGAAGTGGCATTGTGGTGAGTACATAGCTTGCATATTTTACAATTTTCGATCATTACATGTGCTTTATTTTTTGACGAGAATTATCATGAATCATTGATAATCCCTCCGGTTATCGATAGCGCTACTATCGTGGCGCAACGATCAAGTCGACAATATTTTGATTTATCTTCCGAGCACTACTGAATAGCAATGCCAAAATTTCTGCCAATCCAGACTAAAGCTACTCAGGCATGTTTTTTTTTGATTGTGAGGGATTAGTAGATAAATGATTGTGCCCTACTCATTACGGCATATCAAATCGAATCGAAAAAATATATCAATTAGTCAAATCGATAGAATTGGATTGGTGATAAATTTCTCAAAAAATTAGATTTTGGTAAATATTCTGCAAAGTACAGAACCTTACAAATAACTCTACCTCAACTATTCTGTGAACTCAGGCTTTATTCCTAATCCACATCAGCCAAAAGCAGCCTCACAATTTTTGGTGAAACCTTGAAGGTGATAACAAAGTCGTGAACATATTTCAAGGAGAAATGCTCATCAGAACACTACCAACAAGGCAACAACCCTCCTTCAAAATTTTTGTAAAATTATTATGAATGTCCAATTAATTGACAAAAATATCAGATCCAGACGACAGTTTCTTGAGCATATTAAATAAGAATTAAGTTGAGCCATTCCCAAGTGTCATAGATCCAGGTTCTACTTCCAAGGGGAACTGAAGGTACGGATAGGTTAGTGTCATGTCTCACTCTTATCTATTTTGGTGGGATGGAAGTTTTTTCTTTGTTGGATATTTTTGTCACTTCAACTGTTCATGTTGTTTTGGGGCATCTGGAAGGAAAGATGAACTGGGAGATAGGTACATAGCCTGTAGGGCTGTCATCGATACCGCCCTTATCGATGAACCGGCAAGAAATCCTTGCCGATTATGGATATCTTGGATATCCCAAGATATAGATTCATCTTTAAATCTGGATGTATTGGGTGGTGACACCATACTAAAAATAAGCACAAACATGTGGTATCTCTACCGGCACGATCAAGAGCTTCCAGACAAGACTTTGGTGGTAGCCACACAGATGCACAGATGCAATATATGTATGTGTGTGTGAGTGTGTGTGTGTGTGTGTCTGGGGGGGGGGGGGGGGGGGGGGGTAGGTCAATAGGTCAAAAAGTCACCCCATGCGCGAACCGTGACCATTCTTTTCAAGCACATTGCTGATTTTCATTCATTTTGAATTGGATTCGCTGAATGTAAGTAGCGTAATAGCCAGGACCCAGTAGCCTGTCTTCTGGATAGAAAGTTTCCTGAAAAACATCTTTTTGAAAAGGCAAAAATTTCTATATGAAGAATTTTCAATTTTTACTTTTTTGGACTATATTTTTTTTCACCATTTCTTTCCCTAGCAAGCCATCTTTCAATTAACCCCCATGCTGGTGGTGGCTAATTTTGCTGATACATAATTTCGCAAAAAAACTGAAAAATGACAGAAACCCTGGCATATGGGTACTTATCTGAGAGTACACAGCGAGAGCTATCCAATGAATTCCAATATGACAGGGTTAAGTAGGGTTTTTTGTATCCTCATGCTTTGGACCAAAGTAGCCTTGAATAGCATTGGAAGGGTTAAGACATGGCTGAAGTGGAAATTGCCCTTTTTGACGTAATATGCTATTATTGGAAGTTGGTATATGGATTGGAAGAAGCTGAGTAGCTAAATCTGAACAGGCAGAAGTTTTGTTAATTCACTCTGTTTTGTAGAGGCATTTCTAAGAATCCTGGCTAATACCCTGCTGAGAGATGCAGCCATTGGCCACTTAACATACAATCACATTAGGCCCAGTGCACAGTAGATGCATACTTGTGTTGCCCAGCACAACTTACACAACTGCGCAGTGTAATCTGTGCTGCAATTTGGTCAGTTACCCAATAATGCTTCAAAGTATATCTTGAGATCATTTTCTGGATCTATGGTACTTTTGACTAGAACTTGAAATTTCAGAATTATTTTACAAAATATTTGAAGGGGAGTTGTTGGGAGTGATCTAGTCAATATTTTCCTTCAAATATCTTACAGTTATGCGTCTACCAAATTTGCCAGGCTGCTTTTGGCTGCTGCAGGCATTAATATTTCTAGAGCGCCCGTTGGCTGCAAGCTGGGTTTATCAGGGGATGGCATACCTTTACCTATATCCCAGGTCACATGGAGATATGCTGGCAGCGATTCCCTTGTTAGAATTGATTTTAGTTTTAACTGATCAGATCAATAGGTGGCCAGGTTACGGATATCCTCTTTAGCCACTAATAAGATCAATAATCTGATATTTAGAGATTTAACCTATTTGTTGCTTATGGTAAGCAAACTCAGCCTCAACAGTTTTATTAAAACTTCTGAATGAACCATTTATTTGCAAACTATTTGAGGGAGAGTTGTAAATAAAGTTTTAATGTGCAATTTTCCTTCAAATATTTTCCAACCATAGTGTTGGATAGAAAGATATTACCAAAATAGCCAGGCGGTTTTTGGCCGCTACAGCCATGACTGGTTTTAATCTTAATGTCCGCTACGCTCCCTGGGCTCAACATTAACCTTTGAAGGCACTTGCCAAGTAGGGCAGGTAAACTTTAATTTATGCCTGCCCGACACAGACCTGCCCTGCAAAAGGTGTGATAGAATGAACATGAAAGTGACTTTTCTATATGTACTTTACTTGTACCAATTAACTGCTATAAGTTTATCTGTACTTATGAAAAAAAAGTCCATGGAAATATTTCTCCCTTTTAAAAGCATAAATTGGTTAAATAGGTTTAACCTATTCTCACCTGGACAGATTTGAAATCCACTCATCTAAAACAGAATGATATTTGTGAAATATTTGAGGAGGGGTTCTACACCCGACAGAACCAGCAACATTCAGTCAAATACTTCTCAAAAATTTACTTTGTTACCAAAGTATATTGTTACATATGTCAGGCAGTATGCTTCAGATGTATTAGCGAGTAGATGGTAAATGTGTGACTTGACTTGTCTTTCAAAGATGTAGTATTAACTCTTCCAATGCTGAGGCTACTTTTGTCCAAATCACATGAAAGTAAAGATTTTTGAAAAACTTCTTAACCCTGTCATGTTGGTATTCATTAGATAGCTCTCACTGAGTTCTCTAAGATGAGTACCCATGTGCCAGGGTTTCAGGCATTTTCAAAAGTTTTTTTGCATCAAGTTTTTTAATTGTCAAATTATTATTTTTTATCAGGTTCTGATCTACATTTTTCCTTCAAATACTTTCTGTAAAAAGCACTGATTGCAAGTAAATTACCAGAATTAATATAAAGATGTTTTTTGGTGCTGCAGGCTTGGTAAGAATGTGTCACTATCACTGTTACCATGGCAGTTTCATAGCACCGTTTCAAGTGGCACTCCATGTAAACATGTGTGGGATACTTGGACTGGGGCATGTTTTCTGAGACTGCCAACCTACCAGTCAGGTCATGGATACTGGAAGAGGGGGTCTGCCTGCCATTTGTCTGTACTCCAGATTCAATGTAGCTATATGTGAATGTCTGGATGGACTGGAAACAGGCAGATCATAGTATTAGCAAGCAGGGTGTCTGGGTGTCATTTGGACACCCAAACCCTCAAAGATCACCCTCCAGGACACAATATTTTTGTGAATAATTTATTAATACATGTATATCAATTTCCAGCATATAGTTGAAGTTTTTCCCCTCAATATTCAATCTTTATATAAATGTCTGTATGTATACATACACACACATACACACACACACACACACACACATATATATATATATATATATATATATATATATATATATATATATATATATATATATACAGTGAAACCTCGAAAGAGTGAACACCATGGGACCGGGCCAAAACGTTCACTATAGGGGGTGTTCACACTTCCGAGGTTTTGCAAGTTGGACTACTAGACACGACATAAAATGCTTAAAGAATCATTTCTCCTCATTTTATCATTTTACATTAGATACATGGTCTCTGATTCTTATAGGGCACCATAACTCATTAGTAAACACAGATATGCACTTTAAAACTCATCATTAATCATTAACCTAATTGAAAATAACCCTATATTACAAATATTACCTGTTCATTAAGTGACACTTTACTGATTTTACCCTGGGTTAATGCCTTGGTTCGCTGTTCTAGACAAATTCTGCTTTCTGAAGTTTCAACCTGGTACACCTGGTCAGTATGCTATAGTCAGAGGCAAATAACTTAAGTGTCTCAGCAGCCTTGAGAAGGTATCTTTCAAAGGGGGAGTGTCATTTGGAGCATCTTCACATTCTTCACCAGATCTGGGCCTAAAACTGGTTAGCTTTAGATCATCTACTAATCCTAAGTTCCTCCATCCACTGCATAGTACCCACTCATATGTCTCAAGGTTCAAAACAAGCTGACACAAATGCAATTGCTATCACTGATGCTAAACTTAACCTGGCAAGTTCAATTAAAATGGAAGTAATTAGTGTAAACAACTGAAACTCTTGCAAGTGGCATTGACTTCGACCTACTTGTACCCAGGTGTTCACTTATATGAGGTTGTCAGGACCATTTTCCCCCCAAAAAGTGTTCACTGTTCGGATAAGGGGGTGTTCACACTTCGTAAAACTAAAATGTATTAGAAAAAAATTGGGACCGGGGAAAAGTGTTCACTATAGGGGGTGTTCACACTTTCGGGGTGTTCACATCCCGAGGTTTCACTGTATATATATATATATATTTATATATATATATATATATTTATATATATTGTTGTCTTCAGGTAGTCGAGGTACTAGGTGAGCCAAGATGATGCGATATCAATCTATTGTTCCACCACTAATTGAATGTTACTAAATATTGTGTTTGTTGTCTTCAGGTAGTCGAGGTACTAGGTGAGCCAAGATGATGCGATATCAATCTATTGTTCCACCACTAATTGAATGTTACTTAGTATTGTGTTTGTTGTCTTCAGGTAGTCGAGGTACTAGGTGAGCCAAGATGATGCGATATCGGGGCATTCTGAAGAAGGTGGCTTATGCTGGCCTGCTTCTTGGTGGGGGAACAACTATAGCAGCCTACATCTATCCAAGAATAGCAGGAACAAAGGTAACCACTCAGAGTTAGGCATTACTCGGCTCGAAATTAGGGGGTGCCGGGAGCCCTTGAATTCTACTGGGGCTCCCTTAAATTTCTGCAGGGATCCCAAAGATGTACTGGTTTGTATACACAACACATGTAGCTAGCCCCTTGGAGAAAAGACTTAATTTCGAGGCCTGTTAATTTTTGCCCTATCGCTTTTCCAGGAGAACAATTGAAACAATATGTGAGATTGCCCGATAGCCAGTCTAGCATTTCAGAGAATACATGATGAATTCAACAAAATATATCAGTCCGCTTTGATTTTTTGAAGATTTACATTCACCATGCAATGAAATTCCTTATGGTTTACTGTACCAGGGCTCGAAATTGAGATTTTGTCCATGGAGCCTAGTTGCCTCTTCACTAGCTTCATAAAGGTGTTGTGTATATCAAACAGTATATCTTTGGGCTCCCTGCAGACATTTGAGGGAGCTGCAGGAGAGTTCCAGGGAGCTCGGGCTCCCGGCTCCAGCTAATATTTTGAGCTCTGTGTACCTATGCCATGTGTGCTGCTTGAAGGGGTAGATGCACCAAAGGCATGCGTTCCTTCTTTGCAAGCTAGAATAATGTCAAAAGTCATACCCTGATAACTGCAACTCTCGCTTCTATTAAATTACTTCTACAGTACCTCAAGGATGTCCCAGTGCAAACATCCTGCAGCACATTCAATCAGTCATGGAGCACAGCAATTTTTACTACTACTACTACTACTACTACTACTACTACTACTACTACTACTACTACCACCACCACCACCACCACCACCACCACCACCAACACCAACACCAACACCAACACCACCACTACCTTACAACTCAGTAAATAAGTAAGGAAATCAGGATATCTTTATATAACGCCACTCTACAATATTCATGACTGTTTTTGTCTTTCAGAATAATGGCCATGTTTTGGCAGCTGCGCTACAGCAAGAATACTCAACGGCTCCACTGCGCACTCGCGCGCAGCAACTGGAATCGTTAGAAAAGGATGAGTTTGATATCCTTGTCGTAGGTGGGGGCGCCACTGGTTGTGGTGTTTGCTTAGACGCCGCTAGTAGAGGTAGGTATTCCTAACTAACTTTTACGCTGCTTGTTTCTTATTTAACAATACCAAATGATACAAAAAAAGCTGAAAAATGACTGAAACCCTGGCAAATGGGTACTCATCTGAGAGTACTCATGGAGAGCTATGTAATTAATACCAACATGACTGAGTTCGGTTTCCAAAATTCTTTGCATCCTTGTGCTTTGGACAAAGGAAACCTCAGCATTGAAGGGCTTAATATTTATCTTTTATCTAAAGGAGGTGTTCTCTGTATGCGCTGACCGCACCAGCATGTCTTTTACTTTAACCCATGCGATGTTACTTAAGGAGTGGATTTATTCAGATAAAGGCCCCCCAGGCCCTGTAGGTGATTTTTAGGTTCCTGAAATGAAATGTATTCTATTTCTATTAGAAGCTGTGGTGTGTGTGTGATATTGTTGTCACACATAGACTGATGATGTCATCAGTTTTAGCAGCTGGGAAGCTATAATGTCTAATCCAGCATAAACTGACACCCCAATTTTAGTAACCGGTGACTTATAACTTGGACTTGATTCTTTTGTCGACTGAATGTGTTTAAGCAGCAATATACTTCTTGTATGAAGATTGGCAGTGGTTGGGATTTAGTTTTGCATAGTATTCTCTACTTCAATCTATATGGGCCTATGTTTTATTCATGGTGTAATAGTCCATTAAGGGACACATTCCTGATTAAAAAGTTCACTCTAAATTATTGAAATTATCTTGGTGAATTTGATATTGGTTACTTCTCAATGTATCATATCTGTTGCTGTTTTTTGTCTTCCTAGGATTAAAAGCTGCGCTTGTTGAGAAGTATGACTTTGCGTCAGGCACCAGTAGTCGCAGTACCAAGCTTATTCATGGCGGAGTTCGTTACCTACAGAAGGCTGTATTCAATCTAGACATTGAACAGGTCAGTATATGTGATATGAATATGACTTTGCCTCACAAACCAGTAGTCCTAGTACCAAGTTAATTCATGGTGGAGTTCGCTACCTACAGTGCAGGCTGTATTTCATCTAGTTATTGAACAGGTTAGTTTGTGGTATACAAACAAATTTGTTTTCATTATTCAATTAGTTATGTGTCAGAATAAAAATTTTGAATTAAAGAGAAATTTATTTTTTTCCATTGTATTCATGAACTTTTTTTTCATTTCTCTTTTTCTTGTCAAAATTTCAAATTAAAATTATTAAGAAATAAGTTGATTGAATTGTTGAAAAATAGCAAATAAGCAATATAAGCAAACTAAAGATAGATTAAAGATCCACATGCGTACTCTTCTGAGGGTACTCAGTAAGAGCTATCCTATGAACACCAACATGACAGGGTTTATATGTTTTTCAAAAATCTTGGCACATTCTTGTGCTTTGGACGAAAGTAGCCTCAGCATTGGAAGAATTAATATCATATGAATACTCATTACTACTGTATATTACTGTATATTAATTGTTGGAGCCTGTTAATGATGTATTGTTTTTTGTTGCAGTACCGCATGGTGAAGGAGGCCCTGGCAGAGAGAGCTAACCTGCTAAATATCGCTCCCCACTTAGCCTACCCACTACCCATCATGCTGCCCGTCTACAAGTGAGTAGTTTCCAGCTCCTAAAATGGCAGTTTTTCCAAATAAAGCGTTCAATTTTTTTTGAGAGGATACGCTTGAAATTTATACCTTCTTTATTACAGTTAAACCCTTCTAAAATGAACAATGCCTTTCTACAAGTGAGTAGTTTGTATCACCTAAACTTAGATGAAGAGAACATGGATTGGTCGCCATAGACCAATTACCATTAGGCCCATTGTAAAGCCCTGTCACCCTTATCTTGCCTCAGTGTGACGTCGCTAGGAGACACAAGGAGGGCTGTCGTATTTGTTAACATTTTGGCTACATTATAAAGGATAGTTGCTCAGGCAAATGTGCAGAATGCACCTTTTGTGTGGTATTTGCCATCACCTGGGCTAGGAGTCCTGCTGAGGCTGTTGAGCAAGATCTGCTGGTTGCGTATCCAATGATCGACATTCGATACCTAAAATCGCATTTTTTACATAAAAGTGTTCAATTTTAAGGACCAACTTTTGAACTTTTGGAGAGGATACTATTAGTTATCAACTGTTTTGGAGTATGATACAACTTATATCTCGCAATCAGATGGCTGTATCACCCGAGGCGCAGCCGAGGGTGATACAGCCTTCTGATTGCGAGATATAAGTTGTATCATACTCCAAAACAGTTGATAACGAATTTATCTCATGATTGCCTCCTCGACCTCTGCACAGGTAATAAAAATGAACATACATACATACATACAAATACTAGGAGGTTGATACAGGATTCTGAGCGGTTAATACAACTTCATATCACATGCCAATTGACCAATCAAAAGCCTAGAATTTTGCCAATCATGAGATAAATTTGGATATTTATGCCTTTCTTATTCAATTTGAACCCCTCTAAAGAGACCACTTGTGAGATCAGTCACCACTGGTCAACTTTCCTTTTACTATAAAACCGATTCTAAGGGGTAGTCAACCATGAGGGTTGGTCACTTCAAGGGGTTCCAACAAAGGTGTATTTGTCCTGCAGTTTGAGTAAAATCAAGAAAAAAAACATGTAAAAAAGTAGCTAAGCTGAGTAATCATTATCTTTGAATATGGATGATCTTTTATGTCATGGTTTTAGTTCCAATTTTGCCCACTAGGTGGTGGCTGGTCCCCTACTACTGGGCAGGCATCAAGGCGTATGATCTGGTGGCCGGCAGCGAGATACTCAAGCCAAGCTACTACCTGCCCAAAGAGAAGGCTCTGGAGATCTTCCCCATGTTAAAGAAGGACAAGCTTGTTGGTACACTTGTATACTATGACGGTATGTATCATATGAGTGAACGGAGATGATGCAAATAAACAATTATGTGAATGAGTAAATAATAATACAATAATGCAAAATACAATCAAAATATACAACGCATATGTATATATATATATATAAATATATATATATATATATATAAATATATATATATATATATATATATATATATATATATATATATATATATATATATATATATATATATATATATATATATATATATATATACATTGTACTGCAAAGGTATAGATATTAACGGATCCATCTTTCGCGATTCAATCCTTTTCTCAATAATAGCGGATCGTAATATTCTTGTGTGCTCCGTCACCAAAAGGGCTATCGATTTACACTCCCTTATCCAACTTAACTTCCAAATGTACCCTTTATTGATCAAGAAAATCTCATTTGAGCTAAAACATTGCAAATTAGAAACTGTGGTCCTATTCAGGTCCACTCAAGCAGCTAAGTTGTAGAAAACTTATGTTTGAAACACCAAGACCTCAGGGATTGGATAACCATTGTTATAAAGCAGACAAGAGTGCAAAACTAGGAGATGCCTTATTTTGAGTGTGTCACCAGCATCACAGCCTTAACCTGGAGTATGTTACCTTGTCTCCACCACAGGGCAGCATGACGATGCCAGGATGTGTCTGGCGATAGCACTCACTGCTTCACGTATGGGCGCCACTGTCGCCAACCACATGGAGGTCACGGAGGTCACCAAGGGCGTTGACGCTGAGGGGAAGGAAGCCGTCTCCGGGGCCAAAATGAGGGACACTCTCACAGGTAAAAAGGGTTCACAAGTCGATGCCAAATCAGACATTAATCCAGTACCCGTCTAGCCTTTTGAACAGGCAGTGTCCAGAGAAACTCCTTTTTTGACAGGAAAATTTCAATTATTACCTTTGTGGGGGCTGAGAGTAGTAGACAGGGAGTGGGCACTTTGCATGCATCATCAAATTTCGCTGCCTCCCACGATGAGTTATAGATAACCTGTGTACCCTGCCTGCTGACCCCATCTCCTTGACAACCTATCTGACCTAGATAGGATGACATTCTTTGTACCCAGCCAGCCAGTCAGTCAGTCAGCAAGCCTCTTTCTGAAAAAAATCACGTGACCAATACTTCCCCAGGCTACACTGCGTAACCCGAGGCCACATACCCTAGGTACTAGCATGCTGTGCCTATGGGGTTGCGGATCAAGGGGATGTATTTCTCTGGTGGGGGTGATGACTATAGTTTTTCATTACCATTTTCTAAGGCATTGCTGAAGTGTAAATTGCCCTTTGTGATACAATGGGCTATTAAATGTAGTAAGTATAAGGATTTGAGTTGACTGAGAAGCTAAATCTATTTAATTTACCTTAATATGATAGAAAAAATAAGGATAAAATGTAAGATTCCAAAATCCCTAATTCTGCTCACAAAATGTCACACAAAAGTTCTAATTTATATTAAAAAAGTATCATAGAATCAGACCATGCTGTTCAGGGGGGACTGAATGGGTCGAAACACTGTTGTTTGTTTTTGTTTAGGTGTCAGATACTGCATGTGTTTGACCATAGATCTCTCTGTTATTGGCCGACTGGGGTTCCCGGGATGAGTGGCATTCCAGCATGGCAGTTATACAGCCATATATTTAGTCTGTCTCCATGCTTTAACCCATTCTTGCCTACAACCACCCTTGGCAAATTTTGCCTGAACCTTCTGATGCTTTAGTTTTGAAATTAAGCATTAAGTTTTATGATATTTAAAGGTGATTCGTTGTTTGGGTTCCAATCAACATTTCTCCTTCAAACATTTTCCCAAAAATGCTCTTGTCTGAAAAATATTATCAAAATAGTCAGGATAGTTATAGGTGCTTCACACATGAATGGATTATTTACCCTATCTACCCTATCCTTCCTGTAGCAGTCAAAAGGGCTCCACTGTTTCGATGATATCTCGCTTACAAAAGCATCTTTTGAAAGAAAAAATGTAAAGCAGAAATGGTAATCATTATTTTACCAATATCTTTTCTTTAGTTGGTCATAGTTGATGAGCTATGAATTAACAAATAGATAAATAGAAAAATGCATAGATAAATTAATAAATGAATAAATAGATAAATGAACAAATGAAAACACAGAACTGACAGGATTTTGATATGTGCACTATTTTTTATTGAACCCCTGGAACCCCCCCTCTCCATCTGCAAATGGACTTATTCATTTCCCTATAATGTGTTGTCTGTGCTTGTAGGGAAGGAGTTCACAGTGAAAGCCAAGTGCGTAGTGAATGCCACTGGTCCACACACAGACAGTCTGAGAAAGATGGACGATCCTTCTAAGAGGAAAATATGTCAGCCAAGTTCAGGGGTACACATTATACTACCTGACTATTACAGGTAAGACTGAATAGCCTAGGGCTGGTATGATTTGAAAAAAAACACACACCGAAAACAGACTCAGTTCAATATTTCTATTATGTAAGCATCAAATTGAATTACAATAGATATCTTTTAATCCTTAGCTCAAGGAACTGTTGGACCCCCATAAGATACTGAATATGTATTTTTCATTCTTTTTCTTTTAGCCTTCTCCTTCCAGCCCGAGAGTATGGGCCTCCTAGATCCCTCATCCAGTGATGAACTTAATTCTCATTATGATACACCTCATATAAAAAAAAAATCATTCCTCTTAACTCACTCATTGAGGAACCTTAATTTTCATTATGATAAACCTTATATCAAAAGTTATAGTAGATTCCACTTTATACTTGTCTCCTTTCAACCCAGAGAGTATGGGGCTCTTTGATCTCTCTACCAGCGATGAACTTATTATATTCTTATTATGATACACCTCATATCTAAAAAAAATCATTCCTCTAACTCACTCATTGAGGAACATTAATTTTCATTATGATACCATTGCAGCAAATTCCAATTTATACCTCTCTCCTTTCAGCTCAGAGAAAATGGCAACACTTGATCCCTCAATCAATTTCATTATGATACACCTCATATTTAAAATTCATTCCTCTAACTCACTCATTGAGGAACCTTAATTTTCATAATGATATCATAACAGTAGATTCCAATTTACGCCTCTCTCCTTCCAGCCCCGAGAGTATGGGACTCCTGGATCCGTCTACGAGTGATGGGCGCGTGATTTTCTTCCTGCCGTGGCAGAAGCACACGATGGCGGGCACGACGGACAGTCCGTGCCGCGTCACCGACCACCCCATGCCCTCAGAACAGGAGGTGGAGTTCATCCTCAACGAGGTCAAGAACTATCTCAGCCCAGATATTGAAGGTGGGTGGGTGAGAGCCGTCACGGTTAGGAGTCCCTAGAAGTTTCTTTCAGGGACAAGGTTTCCCTGAATGTCATCCTGCTATTGAGTTACTCAAGACAGGTGGCAAAACGTTACTTTATTAATCATTCACTGTAGGCCAATTGGAGCCTGGGAGTAGTAGTTAAGATATTATTAAAATATGTCATTTTGAAAATATCAATATCGGATCAGATTGTTTTGAAATTGACAATCTGCATCCCTAACTGATATCCAATGGGAAAGGTATTATATCATTTAAGTTATACCGGAAGGAATAAGAGAGAAATGGGATTTTACATCGCTTTCAACAGCTTAGGTCATATGACGATGAGATAGAAACCCAGAACTGGGAAGAAATTCCCTTCTCTTCAGAAATAATTCCAAGGGGTCTTTCAGACCATAGACAGCCCTTCACAATGCCTCACGTTTATATAGCGACCATGCCAACCCGCTTGTTATACCGGTAACTCAAGGCATGAAAGGCTTAACATGAGATTTTGTTTTCTCTCGTATTTCTCAACTGTTGTGATATTTTTCAGTGCGAAGAGGAGACGTGCTGTCTGCGTGGAGCGGTCTGCGCCCCCTGGTGGCAGATCCCAGCAAGGCGGACACGCAGTCCCTCGCCCGAAACCACATCATAGAAGTCAGCAAAACAAACCTCATCACAATTGCAGGTAAGATCGTTAAATCTATCTTTACCAGTGTTCAAGTACAGCCGATATGAAAAAATAATGCAATCAAATGCACATTACGTGAAAGTGCCAACTTCTTTACTGAATTAGTTTGCATCAAATGCTCTAAATTTCGCTTTATGATTTTATCTATAAATATAAAAAAAGATTTTCACCAAAATCTAAATCAAACACTACCATCAATGTTCACCTTCAATTATAAGCATTATCTGTTTTTTTCATTGAAAATCTAAAATCAGTGGAATAGAAAAAGTCGCAGCTGTACCTTGAAGTATTTATAATTAAAGGGGTTGCTTTAAGAAAATCTAATTGCTTAGCTGTGCAGGTCCAAACTTTTGCTGGGTAAGTAAAAAACAAACGATAATAATAGTATTTACTTGCCTAACATGGCAAGGTGATCTAAATTAACCAATAATGCTCACAGCGACCTAATGTGGTCTGTCTATTTTGATCAACTCTCTGAGGCAAAAGCAAAGTTGGGAAAATATTTGAAGAAGGAATATAATCTAGAATATTACTAAGAACTCTCCTTCAAATAGTTCATAGAATAATGTTTGCCAGGTCTGAAATAAAAGGCAATTCTCTTTTTCAGAATCTTAGCTAAAGGCTGTCCTTTAAATATTTTGTAAAAGCATCCTTAATTCCAAAGGTATTATCAAAAGTATCATAGATCCAGACAACAATTTCCAGAGGAACTATTAACCCATTAATACTTAAGAGTTCATCTGGACATTTTCATCCGGATCTTCAATACTTGTGACGATAACTTCCGAATTAAGAACGATATCTTATTGTATTAGAAGTAGAATTGTTGGTAGTGTTCTGCTCAACTTTTCCCCTTCAAATCCTTTTACAATAATGCCTCATTTGTAAAATTTTGCCCCGATTATCATGCTGTTTTGGACGCTGCACGCATTAATGTATAAATGTATAATCATTCAAGTAGATATCTTTATAGTAATAAATATATAGTTTGAGTGCTTGAATGCTTGACTTTAAAGTAGCACAAATACCCTCTAGCAGGGCCATAAAGCGAAATTTTTAGAACTCCAAATTAAAGCAGTATACAGTAATGGGTTAGGTTTGAATGGGTTAGAAATTTGCACTGTTTGTTATTGACTGCAGGAGGGAAATGGAAATTTATTTGAAAACCGTCTAAACCCTGTCATGTTTGTATTCATTGGAAATCTCTTGCCGAGTACTCTCAGATGAGTACCCATATTCCAGGAGCCACCTTTAGCATTTATAAGAGTTACTGCATAACTGGTATTTCTACAGGCATTTAACTTTCGCTATTTTCGCTCTTCGCATGATGGTGCCAAGATAACATCATTCAAATAAATATCTATAAAGTAATAAATATATAGTCTGAGTGCCTGAATGCACAACTTTAAAGTAGGACAATTACCTTCCAGCAGGGCTGTAAAGCAAAATTTCTAGCACTCCAAATTAAAGTTCTATACAGTAATGAGTACTCTCAGATGAGTACCCAGGTGCCAGGGTTTCAGTCATTTTCGCATATTTTTGCATCATTTTGTATTGGCAAAATTAGCCACCAGTAGCGTAAGTGTTAAAGAGTTTTCCAGCACTGTTTGTTTTTGACGGCAGGAGGGAAATGGACGACGTACAGACACATGGCTGAGGAGGTGGTGGATAGAACAGTGGAGGTCTGCGGTCTCGAGACCAAGAACGCCTGCGTTACCAAGGGTCTGCTACTAGAGGGCGCTCATCAATGGTCCCCAACGATGTTCATACGATTAGTACAAGATTTCGGTTTAGAAAATGAGGTATGTACACAAAGGGTCTAATCAGGGTCTTAACCAGGATTTAGATACTGAAATATTTTGGAGGAGGGGGACCTATTAATCAAGAGAAATCACAATTTACTGAGATTACAACTATACATGTCTTTACTTATTGAAATATGGCATACCATCTTCAGTTATACTTAGGTGGAAAACTTCAATTATATGCTTGAAATTGACATTTTATGAAGTTACTCACAAATAAAATTAGGTGTCCTTAGGGCGGATTTTTGAGAGTTTGGGTGTCCAAATGATGCCCAGACGCCCTGCTTTAAGACGATGCCCCAAGAAGGCCTGACTCTCTTATCATAAATTCTTATATAGAATATCTTATTATAGGATATTTAAAGGATGTTCTGAACTCATCCAAAATTGCTTTTTATTATTGATCCTTAATAATATCATAGATCCAGCCATACCAATACTTTATTGTATATGGATTTTTCCTGCACCTTGGCATGGGTGTGGATGTGGTTTTTTGATCCTATCGCTAACGCTGGACGGATGTTTTGTGTTTGCTTGCAGGTGGCTCAGCATTTATCCAATACGTACGGAGATAAAGCATTCAAAGTGGCCAAGCTGTGTCAGCCGACGGGGAAGCGCTGGCCTGTGGTGGGCAAGAGATTACACGAGGAGTTCCCCTATATAGAGGCTGAGGTGAGACCTTAGAAAGTTTACAGTTACTTTTTCTGCCATATTGCTGTAAAGTCATTACTAGATAGTTGTAAGTGATGGAGGAAACCATAGTACCCCCTACCCCCGGAAATCTTTTGAGACGGTATTGTTTATACTAAAGAAACGGCTTTTGATAAAGTGTTTCCTAAAATAATAGGTATGTTAATTTGTACCAGATCATGTGTATGCTAAAGGGTTAAGGATGTGAACACAGATCTCACCTGTGACACTCGTTTATGTTAAAAAAATAAATCCTCTCCGTAGGTGCTGTATTCGATCAGGGAGTACGCGTGCACGGTTGAGGATATGACACTTATAACATCACTCTTGTTTTTCCGTAGGTGCTGTATTCGATGAGGGAGTACTCGTGCACAGTTGAGGGTATGAGACTACAAGCTTCTCTCTTGTTTTTCCGTAAGTGCTGTATTCGATCAGGGAGTACGCGTGCACAGTTGAGGTCATGACACATAGCGTCACTCTTGTTTTTCCCCCCTTGTGCTGTATTCGATCAGGGAGTACTAGTGCACAGTTGAGGATATGACACTTACAGCGTCTCTCTTGTATTTCTGTAGGTGCTGTTTTCGATCACGGAGTACGCATGCACAGTTGAGGATATGACACTTATAGCATCTCTCTTGTTTTTCCGTAGGTGCTGTATTCAATCAGGGAGTACACGTGCACAGTTGAGGATATGACACTTATAGCGTCTCTCTTGTTTTTCCGTAGGTGCTGTATTCAATCAGGGAGTACACGTGCACAGTTGAGGATATGACACTTATAGCGTCTCTCTTGTTTTTCCGTAGGTGCTGTATTCAATCAGGGAGTACACGTGCACAGTTGAGGATATGACACTTATAGCGTCTCTCTTGTTTTTCCGTAGGTGCTGTATTCAATCAGGGAGTACACGTGCACAGTTGAGGATATGACACTTATAACGTCTCTCTTGTTTTTCCGTAGGTGCTGTATTCGATCAGGGAGTACGTGTGCACGGTTGAGGGTATGACACTTATAGCATTTCCCTTGTTTTTGCGTAGGTGCTGTATTCGATCAGGGAGTACGCGTGCACGGTAGAGGACGTGATCGCTCGGCGTCTTCGCCTCGCCTTTCTGAACGTTCACGCCGCAGAGGAGGCTCTACCAAGGATCGTCCAGATCATGGCAAAGCATCTTAACTGGGACAAGAAGAGACAAGAGGTGGGAAATAGATTGATTGGTTATTCCTTCTAATGCCAAAGCTGCTTTCGTCCAAAGCACAAGGATGCAAAGAATTTTGAAAAAACATCCAAACCCTGTCATGTTGGTATTCATTAGATAGCTCTTGTTGAGTACTTCCAGATGAGTACCCATTTGCCAGGGTTTTAGTCAATTTCAACTTATTTGCATCATTTTGTGTTGGTTTGTGCAAATTCACATTCATTTCAACAATTTACCTTAAAGTCCCCCTGATGTGAACGCTTTTGCTCTTGCTCCAAGATTTCACTTCTCTGAGGTTTCACTGTATAACATGCCTGTGACTTTGTGGCAAAGGAAATTGGACCAGAAATGTGGGCGGAATTCTGAAACATTCCTATTAATATATTTCCAATTCTGCAGTATATATTCTATGTTATTTTTCAGACGGAGATGCTGCATGCCAGAGACTTCCTGGCCAAGGAGATGGGACTAGATCTGAAGGCAGAATCTCGAAACGTACCCATCAATTTCACCAAAGACGAAATCAACACTTACATCAGCAGATTCCAGGCCCTAGATACAGACAAGAAGGGCTACATCACTGTCAACGACCTGAGAAAATACTTCAAGGTGAGAACTTCAGCCATGCTCTACACTAAAAATTGTAGGAAGACACCAAAATGTTTATTCTAGTGGTTATCTATTTGGTAATTTTTGTATAGTTTTAGTGGTAGTATTAGTGTAAGTTGTTTGTATAGTTTTAGTGGTAGTGTAAGTGGTAGTTTCTTTGTATAGCTTTAGTGGTAGTATTAGTGGAAGTTCTTTGTATAATTTTAGTATAAGTGGTAGTTTCTTTGTATAGCATTAATGGTAGTATTAGTGGAAATTCTTTGTGTAGTTTTAGTGGTCGTATAAGTGGTAGGCCTTTGTGTAGTTTAGTGGTAGTATTAATGGTAGTTCTTTGTGTAGTTTTGATGGTATAAGTGGAAGTTCTTTGTGTAGTTTAGTGGTAGTATTAGTGTTAGTACTTTGTTTAGTTTTAATGGTAGTACTAGTGATAGATCTTTGTGTAGTTTTAGTGGTTGTATCAGTGGTAGTTTTGGTGGTAACTTTGTAGTAATTTTAGTTGTAGTTTATTGGTAGTTTTAGTATTATGTGTGGTACTTTAAGAGGTAATTTTACCACCAATTTAGTATGATATGTGTTTGACCTTTTAAGTTGTTGTTTAAATAAGGTTTTAGCAGTAGTTTGAGGTAGTTTGAATTGTATTTGTAGTTGTATATTTAGTGGTAGTTTTAGAGATACTATCAATTATAAATACAGCTTTATATCCGGTTATAGATTTAGAGTTTTGATATAAGTTCTAGTTTAAGAAAGCAATAATTTCATAGGCTTATATAGTTACAGTTTATGTTTTTGCTTTACAAATGTTTTTTAGTTGTCAAATGGGCATTAATTATGTTATAAGTTTCATTTTTAGTTTAACTTGTTGTATAAGTGTCCTTTTTGAAAATATTTAAGTGACTGTCTTACTTTTTCCTATATTACTCTTCTATGTGAAGAATCTTCACATAGATATGATTTCTCTTCTAATTACCTTCTCGCATCTCTCTGTGTAATGAAAAAAGAATATATTGTATGAATATTAATTTAAAACTAAGATTCAGATTAAGAAAAATGGGGTGGTCAAGTTGTCATTTGATTTTCACTTATGCTGCTTAGCAACAAAGGGTAAGTGAAAATTCTATACATATCTGGCACTAAGCAGCAGGGCTAGTAAGTAAGGGTTTTATCAGGTAGCCCTAGTGGTCCATGTAGGCTATATCGCCATGTATCAGCTATAGTAACTAGATGTTCATCCCTGCCACTGCCAGACTGTTCTGGGGATATGTTGGTCAAACCTGGCCAACAATTCCTTCTCTTGTGGATCAGTGCTTCGCTTAACTCCTATGCTGCTGGTGGCTAATTTGGCCGATACAAACTTATGCAAAGAAACCTTTAAAATGACTTAAACCCAGGCACATGGGTACTAATCTTAGAGTACTCGGCAAGAGCTATCTAATGAATACCAACATGACAGGGTTTAGATGATTTTCTTGTGCTTTGGACGAAAGAAGCCTCAGCATTGGAAGGATTAAACTTATAGATCCGGATGGCACTGGTCAATTTGGAATTTCGTTTTTGGTCACATTTGTGCCATATTGTGGCTCATTCGTGACTAGCTAGTATAAGTAATGGAGGAAACCGGAGTTCCCGGCGAAAACCACTGCCCAAATTCAAGTCACTGGGAACTTTCTCACCTTCCTAGTCCAAGATAGGCACTGGTCAAGGATAAGTCTAGGCATGGATGGGATAGGGCTTTTAATTAGGGAGCCCTGGGGTCCAATCTAGGTTTCATCCCTGCTGACAATGGCCTTCTAGTGCTGCTTTAGAACTTGTGATATGTGCCTTACAATGCATGTGAGTGTATGTGGAGGGGGAAATAAGCTGTGCACCTGCACTTGAAAGATAGTACTCAAATGAATTCTTCCAAACATACTATTGCCAGTTTTGTAATATACCAAGAACTACATTGGGGCTTTGTAGCCCCAATAAAAACCAGACATAGCATCCCCCCTCTCTCTCTCTCTCTCTCCTCTCCTCTCTCTCTCTCTCTTCTCTCTCTCTCTCTCTCTCTCTCTCTCTCTCTCTCTCTCTCTCCTCTCTCTTCTCTCTCTCTCTCCTCTCTCTCTTCTCTCTCTCTCTCTCTCTCTCTCTCTCTCTCTCACTCATCTCTCTCTCTCTCTCTCTCTCTCTCTCTCTCTCTCTCTCTCTCTCTCTCTCTCTCTCTCTCTCTCTCTCTCTCTCTCTCTCTCTCTCTCTCTCTCTCTCTCTCTCTCTCTCTCTCTCTCACACACACAAACACATACACACACACAGAATATGAAATGCATTTTATTCAAAGATACTTTCTAATGCAGTACTGCGACTCATAATAAAATCAATAATTTTGATTAACTGCGACTTTACAGAGTTTTGAAATGTGTGTAGAAATATTACAGAACCAAAGGCAGAAGTCTGTGTCGGGTATGTATATTGTTCACATA
>OZ012699.1:10254509-10262009 GCA_963942565.1 Maea johnstoni
CTTATTTTGAGTGTGTAACCAGCATCACAGCCTTAATCCAGAGTATGTTACCTCGTCTCTACTACAGGTCAGCATGACGATGCCAGGATGTGTCTGGCGATAGCACTCACTGCTTCACGTATGGGCGCCACTGTCGCAAACCACATGGAGGTCACAGAGGTCACCAAGGGCAGTCGACGCCGATGGGAAGGACGCCGTCTCCGGGGCAATAATGAGGGGACACTCTTACAGGTATAAAGGGTTCACAAGTCGATGCCGATTGAGACACTAATCCAGTACCCGTTCCAGCCTTTTGAACAGGCAATGTCCAGAGAAACTCCTTTTTGGACAGGCAAATTTCAATTATTACCTTTGTGGGTGTGATGACTATATTTTTTCATTACCATTTTTTAGGCATTGCGGAAGTGTAAATTGCCCTTTGTGATACAATGGGCTATTAAATGTAGTAAGTATAAGGATTTGAGTTGACTGAGAAGCTTAATCTATCTGGATGGTTTTGTGATCGCAGTTTTAGACAGACATTTAAAATCCTGGCTAGGACCTTTTCAGCCAAATACCAATGTCAATTGGTGTAAGTATTGTATCGTTTGATATCTGCTATACCAGTATTGCATAATGATATAAACCCTGTTCCCTGGACATCTTTACACAAAGGTAGTTGGC
Organism: Maea johnstoni; assembly: GCA_963942565.1. Lineage (NCBI taxonomy): Eukaryota > Metazoa > Annelida > Polychaeta > Spionida > Magelonidae > Maea > Maea johnstoni. The sequence goes on from OZ012699.1 coordinate 10,255,173, forward strand.
TACTTAGAAAACTCTTTGACAGTGCAAAATTTAGCAATGCCAAATCCCTGGGAGACCGGCAGTGTCACTAAAAATACCTTTTAAGGAAATATCATTATCATATTGTATCCCTAAAATTTTAAAGGTGCCATTCCCTAACTCCAAATCTGCACTGCAGTCTAAAAGGGATACCTGACTAGAACCTATATTTAAGTATATGAAGCCTTGCTTGGCTTGGCTTAAAAGTTACCAATTGATATCTCGCTTACAAAAGCATCTTTTGAAAGAAAAAATGTAAAGCAGAAATGGTAATCATTATTTTACCAATATCTTTTCTTTAGTTGGTCATAGTTGATGAGCTATGAATTAACAAATAGATAAATAGATAAATAGAAACATGCATAGATAAATTAATAAATGAATAAATAGATAAATGAACAAATGAAAACACAGAACTGACAGGATTTTGATATGTGCACTATTTTTTATTGAACCCCTGCAAATGGACTTATTCATTTCCCTATAATATGTTGTCTGTGCTTGTAGGGAAGGAGTTCACAGTGAAAGCCAAGTGCGTAGTGAATGCCACTGGTCCACACACAGACAGTCTGAGGAGGATGGACGATCCTTCCAAGAGGAAAATATGTCAGCCAAGTTCAGGCGTACACATTATACTACCTGACTACTACAGGTAAGACTAAATAGCCTTTCAAGAGGAAAATATGTCAGCCAAGTTCAGGCGTACACATTATACTACCCGACTACTACAGGTAAGACTAAATAGCCTTCCAAGAGGAAAATATGTCAGCCAAGTTCAGGCGTACACATTATACTACCTGACTACTACAGGTAAGACTAAATAGCCTTCCAAGAGCCGGTATGATTTGAAAAAAACATCCAACACCTAAAACAGACTCAGTTCAATATTTCTATTATGTAAGCATCAGATTGAAACACAAAAAATATCTTTTAACCCTTGGCATAAGGAATCGTTGGATCCCCATGAGATTATAAATATGAATTTTTTGTGTTATTTTTTGATATATTCCATTTGATACCTTTCATCCCAGAGAGTGTGGAGCTAATGCATCTGCTTTGGTAAAAACATACCCTATAATTATAAGGCTTGGCGGAATTATTCATTGAAGAAATACACTTTTGATTCCAATTCCCGAGGCTGAAAATGATACAGAAATTTCATTCTTCTAACTCACTTATTGCAGAACTTCATTTTCTTTATGATACATCTCATGTCAAGAATTTCATTCCTCTGACTCACTGTTTGAGGAACTTAAGTTTTCATGATAATACACCTCATATCAAAATTTCATTCCTCTAACTCACTCATTGAGTAACCTTAATTTTCATAATGATACACCTCATATCCAAAGTTATAGTAGATTCCACTTTACATCTGTCTTCTTCCAGCCCAGAGAGTATGGGACTCCTGGATCCCTCTACGAGTGATGGGCGTGTGATTTTCTTCCTCCCGTGGCAGAAGCACACGATGGCGGGCACGACAGACAGTCCGTGCCGCGTCACCGACCACCCCATGCCCTCAGAACAGGAAGTGGAGTTCATCCTCAACGAGGTCAAGAACTATCTCAGCCCAGATATTGAAGGTGGGTGGGTGAGAGCCGTCGCGGTTAGGAGTCCCTAGAAGTTTCTTTCAGGGACAAGGTTTCCCTGAATGTCATCCTGATATTGAGTTACTCAAGACAGGTGGCAAAACGTTACTTTATTAATCATTCACTGTAGGCCAATTGGAGCCTGGGAGTAGTAGTTAAGATATTATTAAAATATGTCATTTTGAAAATATCAATATCAGATCGGATTGTGATGGGAAAGGTATGGGAAAGGTATTATATCATTTAAGTTATACCGGAAGGAATAAGAGAGAAATGGGATTTTACGTCGCTTTCAACAGCTTAGGTCATATCACGATGAGATAGAAACCCAGAACTGGGAAGAAATTCCCTACTCTTCACGCATAGCTCCAAGGGGTCGTTCTGTCTATAGACAACCCTTCACAATGCCAAACGTTTATATAGCGACCATGCCAACCTGCTTGTTATTTTGGTAAATCGTGGCATGAAAGGTTTAACCCTTCCCATGCTAAGGCTACTTTCGTCCGAAGCACAAGCACATTTTTAAAACCATCTAAACCCTGTCATGTTGGTAATCATTGGAAAGCTCTTACTGAGTACTCTCAGATGAGTACCATGTGCCAGGGTTTCAATCATTTTTCAGCTATTTGCGTTTCATTTTGTATTTGCCAAATCAGCCACCAGTAGCATGAGGATTAACAGATGATTTTGTTTTTTCTTTCGTGTTTCTTGACTGTTGTGATATTTTTCAGTGCGAAGAGGAGACGTGTTGTCGGCGTGGAGCGGTCTTCGCCCCCTGGTGGCAGATCCCAGCAAGGCGGACACGCAGTCCCTCGCCCGAAACCACATCATAGAAGTCAGCAAAACAAACCTCATAACAATTGCAGGTAAGATTGTTAAATCTATCTTTACCAGTGTTCAAGTACAGCCGATATGAAAAAATAATGCAATCAAATGCACATTACGTGAAAGTGCCAACTTCTTTACTCAATTAGTTTGTATCAAATGCTCTAAATTTCGATTTATGATTTTATCTATAAATATAAAAAAAGATTTTCACCAAAATCTAAATCAAACACTACCGTTTACCTTCAATTATAAGCATGTTGTTTTTTCATTGAAAATCTAAAATCAGTTGAATAGAAAAAGTCGCAGCTATACCTTGAAGTATTTATAATTAAAGGGGTTGCTTTAAGAAAATCTAATTGCTTAGTTGTGCAGGTCCAAATTTTTGCTGGGTAAGTAAAAAACAAACGATAATAATAGTATTTACTTACCTAACATGGCAAGGTGATCTAAATTAACCAATAATGCTCACAGCGACCTAATGTGGTCTGTCTATTTTGATCAACTCTCTGAGGCAAAAGCAAAGTTGGGAAAACTAAGGCCACTTTAGTTCAAAGCACAACCACACAGATTTTTGAAAACCATGTAAACCCTGTCATGTTGGTATTCATTGGAAAGCTCTTGACGAGTACTCTTAGATGAGTACCCATATTCCAGGTTTTCAGTCATTTTCAGCTATTTTTTCATCATTTTGTATTGGCAAAAGGAGCCACCTTTAGCATTTATAAGAGTTATTGCATAACTGGTATTTCTACAGGCATTTAACTTTCGCTATTTTCGCTCTTCCCATGATGGTGCCAAGATAACATCATTCAAATAAATATCTATATAGTAATAAATATATAGTTTGAATGCTTGAATGTGGAAATTTAGAGTAGCACAAATACCCTCCAGCAGGGCTGTAAAGCAAAATTTCTAGCACTCCAAATTAAAGATGTATAATGAGTACTCTCAGATGAGTACCCAGGTGCCAGGGTTTCAGTCATTTTCGCATATTTTTGCATCATTTTGTATTGGCAAAATTAGCCACCAGTAGCGTAAGTGTTAAAGAGTTTTCCAGCACTGTTTGTTTTTGACCGCAGGAGGTAAATGGACAACATACAGACACATGGCGGAGGAGGTGGTGGATAGAGCAGTGGAGGTCTGCGGTCTCGAGACCAAGAACACCTGCGTTACCAAGGGTCTGCTACTAGAGGGCGCTCATCAATGGTCACCTACCATGTTTATACGATTAGTACAAGATTTCGGTTTAGAAAATGAGGTATGTACACAAAGGGTCTAATCAGGGTCTTAACCAGGATTTAGATACTGAAATATTTTGGAGGAGGGGGACCTATTAATCAAGAGAAATCACAATTTACTGAGATTACAACCATACATATGTCTTTACCTATTAAGATATGGCATACCATCTTCAATTATACTAAGTTGGAAAACTTCAATTATATGCTTGAAATTGACATTTTATGAAGTTGCTCACAAAAAAATTAGGAGTTGAGGGCTGATTTTTGAGAGTTCAGGTGTCCAAATAATGCCAAGACGCCCTGATGCCCAGACTCTTATCATAAATTCTTATAATGAATATCTTATATAGAATATTTAAAGGATGTTCTCAACCCAACCAAAGTTGCTTTTTATTATCGATCCTTAATGCTATCATAGATCCAATACTTTATGGATGTATGTGGATTTTTTCCGGACCTTGGCATGAGTGTGTATGTGTATTTTTGATCCTATCACTAATACTGTAGTGTTGTTCTGTGTTTGGTTGCAGGTGGCTCAGCATTTGTCCAATACGTACGGAGATAAAGCATTCAAAGTGGCGAAGCTGTGTCAGCCGACGGGGAAGCGCTGGCCCGTGGTGGGCAAGAGATTACATGAGGAGTTCCCTTATATAGAAGCAGAGGTGAGACCTTTAACCCTTCCAATGCTGAGGCTACTTTTATCCATAGTCATTTTTTCTTCCACATTGCAGTTAAGTCATTAATAGCCAGTTATAAGTGATGGAGGAAACCATAGTACCCCAGCACAAATTTTAAGATGGTATTATATGCACAACAGAAACAGCTTACTATAAAGTGTTTCCTAAAATAATAGGTATGTTAATTTGAACCAGATCATGTGTATGCCAAAGGGTTAAGGATGTGACACTCGTTTGTGTTAAAAAAATAAATCCTTTCTGTAGGTGCTGTATTCGATCAGGGAGTATGAGGGTATGACACTTATAGCGTCTCTCTTGTTTTTCCGTAGGTGCTGTATTCGATCAGGGAGTACGTGTGCACAATTGAGGGTATGACACCTAAAGCGTCTCTTGTTTTTGCGTAGGTGCTGTATTCGATCAGGGAGTATGCGTGCACGGTTGAGGATATGAGACTTATAGTGTCTCTCTTGTTTTTCCGTAGGTGCTGTATTCGATCAGGGAGTACGCGAGCACAGTTGAGGATATGAGACTTATAGCGTCACTCTTGTTTTTGCGTAGGTGCTGTATTCGATCAGGGAGTACGTGTGCACAGTTGAGGGTATGACACTTATAGCGTCTCTTTTGTTTTTCCGTAGGTGCTGTATTCGATCAGGGAGTACGTGTGCATTGAGGGTATGACACCTAAAGCGTCTCTCTTGTTTTTCCGTAGGTGCTGTATTCGATCGGGGAGTACACGTGCACAGTTGAGGTCATGATACTTATAGCGTCTCTCTTGTTTTTCTGTAGGTGGTGTATTCGATCAGGGAGTACAGTACGTGTGAACGGTTGAGGGTATGGCATTTATAGCGTCTCTCTTGTTTTTGCGCAGGTGCTGTATTCCATCAGGGAGTACGCGTGCACGGTTGAGGATGTTATCGCTCGGCGTCTTCGTCTCGCCTTTCTGAACGTTCACGCCGCGGAGGAGGCTCTACCAAGGATCGTCCAGATCATGGCAAAGCATCTTAACTGGGACAAGAAGAGACAAGAGGTAGGAATTTGATTGATTGGTTAATCCTAATGCCAAGGCTGCTTTCGTCCAAAGAATTTTGAAAACCATTTAAACCCTATTGTGCTGGTATTCATTGGATAGCTCTTGCTGAGTACTTCCAGATGAGCACCCATTTGCCAGGGTTTTAGTCATTTTCAACTTGTTTGCATCATTTTGTGTTGGTTTGTGCAAATTCACATTCAATTTACCTTAAATTCTCCCTAATGTGAACGCTTTTGCTGTGGTTCCAAGATTTCACTTCTCTGAGGTTTCACTGTATAACATCATATATAGTTTATTATGCATGTTACCTTTTACACAATGTTATTTTCTAGATGTAGATGCAACATGCCTGTGACTTTATGGCAAAGGAAATCGGACTAGAAATGGGGGCGGAATTCTGAAACATTCCTATTAATATATTTCCAATTCTGCAGTATATATTCTATGTTATTGCTCAGACGGAGATGCTGCATGCCAGAGACTTCCTGGCCAAGGAGATGGGACTAGATCTGAAGGCAGAATCTCGAAACGTACCCATCAATTTCACCAAAGACGAAATCAACACTTACATCAGCAGATTCCAGGCCCTAGATACAGACAAGAAGGGCTACATCACTGTCAACGACCTGAGAAAATACTTCAAGGTGAGAACTTCAGCCATGCTCTACACTAAAAATTGTAGGAAGACACCAAAATGTTTATTCTAGTGGTAATCTATTTGGTAATTTTTGTATAGTTTTAGTGGTAGTATTAGTGTAAGTTCTTTGCATAGTTTTAGTGGTAGTATAAGTGGTAGTTTCTTTGTATATCTTTAGTTGTAGTATTAGTGGAAGTTCTTTGTGTAGGTCTAGTGGTAGTATCAGTGGTAGTTTCTTTGTATATCTTTAGTTGTAGTATTAGTGGAAGTCCTTTGTATAGTTTTAGTGGTAGTATAAGTGGTAGTTTCTTTGTATATCTTTAGTTGTAGTATTAGTGGAAGTTCTTTGTGTAGGTCTAGTGGTAGTATCAGTGGCAGTTTCTTTGTCTTTATTTAGTTGTAGTATTAGTGGAAGTTATTTGTATAGTTTTAGTGGTCGTATAAGTGGTAGTTTCTTTGTATAGCTTTAGTTGTAGTATTAGTGGAAGTTCTTTGTATAGTTTTAGTGGTAGTATTAGTGCTTGTTCTTTGTGTAGTTTTGGTGGTTTTATTCATGGTAGTTTTAGTGGTATTTTTTGTGGTAGTTTAAGTTGTTATTTTATTGGCAGTTTTAGTATTTTATATGGTACTTTAGGAGGTAATTTTATCACCAATTTAGTATGATATGTGTTTGATCCATTTAAGTTGTTGTTTAAATAAGGTTTTAGCAGTAGTTTGAGGTAGTTTGAATTGTACTTGTAGTTGTATATTTATTGGTAGTTTTAGAGATACTATCAATTATGAATACAGCTGTATATCTGTTCATAGATTTAGAGTT
>OZ012699.1:10267009-10287665 GCA_963942565.1 Maea johnstoni
AACCGCAACGCCATAGGCACAGCATGCTAGCACCTAGGGTATGTGTGCCGCGGGTTACGCGGTGTAGCCTTGGTCACGTGATCTGATCTGTGCAATTAGCATGCAGCATCCTTTCTATGTCAGATAGTTGCCAAGGAGATGGGAGGCAGCGACATTTTATGATGCATGCAGAGTCTACCCGGTCTACTCATCTCAGGTTTGAGGGACAAGCCCCCGTCTGGCAATTCAGCGTGTTAAGGGTTAATGGCGATTGCCATGTTACATACAATGACATTATTATATTCTAAGAGTTCATTTTTTGCCTGAAAAGTCTATTTGCACATTTATGATATTCTGGGTGCTGGCGAGATACTGCGTTTTGAGAAACCCAGATTTCGAACTCCCCCTTTCTTTACAATAATTCCAGTCATTTTTCAGGTGTTCTGCATCATTCTGTAATGGCCAAATTAGCCACCAGTAGTATAAGGGTCAAACCTTTTATTATTTTTCATAGGTGATCGGACAAGTCTGTAAATGTCATCCTGCAAGAGCAACATCATAATGCAAATAAAGAACATGGGAGGACGATTTTCGGAGCAAGAAAACAACTTCTATTCAAAAATGTTTCTGTTTTTTCTTTATTTATCGACATAGTATTTACATCTGTGTCAGATCACCAGGTGTTACTGGAGACGACTTGGTAAAAAGCAGAGATTCATTATTCTATCAGTTCAACGTGGCTGTTATATATAACATAACATCACTGAACGACCGACTCAAGTTCTCTAAAGTAGTGGTGGTAGTCAGTTTAAGTTTTGGAGAATCTTCTCTCCAAGATAAAGAGCTAAATTTCCTTTAAATGACATTGACATCAGGGCTCGAAATTAGCTGGAGCCGGAAGCTCCCTTGAATTCTCCTTCAGCTCCCTCAAATTTCTACAGGGAGCCCAAAGATGAACTGTTCTCTATACACAACTTTAACCCTTCTAAAGATACTTTCGTCCAAAACTCAAGGATGCAAAGATTTTAAGCCCTGTCATGTAGGTAGCTCTCATGTGTTCTTAAATTCAAATTTCTTTAACGTTTTTATCGAAGCGATGTATAGTGAGCAGGTGCTCTGTGCCTTTTCATATTTGTATCTGTGTTTGATGCTTATATGATTATGACTTATGGTTCCTGTGTGGTGAGTCGCTAGCCTCGTTGAACGGTAACCAAACACAATACAGTTATCGATCACATTCACACTAACATAAAGGATTACAAATCTGTTAGCGTCCTAAAAACCTACTATTCGGACCATGACCAAATATTTATACAAGTGTGATAATATATAACTAACACAAAACTAGTTCATGAATCAAGAAAAATAAATGAGGGCAAACTACTAGGCAGGCAAAATATTAAACATAATCCTAAATACTACCAAAAAACCACCACAAAAAAACCAAATTAAAACGTTTTACAATTTACCAAAATTTAAAAACAAAGCTACTAAAAATTAAAAATGACGAAAAATTAAAAGATTAAGGAAAAAGACAAACTCATAACGCCATTGGCGTTTCTCTTGTTTATCAATAATCTATCGTCATCTGGGACGATATATCATTAAAAAAAAATTGGCCAAGTCTGAGCACTACTTCCAAGTCATATTACAACGTTAATCATGCATATCTTCCTTAAATGCATACAGGTTAAGGTATGGATTATATATATTTTCAATCATTATATTCAGAGTTCATACAAACTATTTAACTTATTAACACTTGCAGTGTCCAAAAACAGCCTGACTCTTTTGCCGATGTTATTCAGGCAAAAGCATAGTTGGTAAAATATCTACTGGATAAATATTATTCAGAACATTACCAACTGTTATTCTTTAATAATTTGAAAAATCATTCTTACTTCCTAAGTTATTGTCAAATGTATCATAACTAGATGCTATACTAAAACTAGCGGTATGCTTACTAATGCATAACAAATAGCCTATTTGACAGGTATGACAGAGTCTGCTGGCTGAGCTTGCTCCTCACACTATTTGCCTGAAGTTCACCCTAGATAAATCAGAGATTGACCTCAATGTTTTCATACAGGAGCAGATTTAGCTCCTAGGATTTAAAATTTAGGAGCAAATAAATCCAGGTGCGAGCACCACACCGTAAAGATTTTGCCACAGGCACACTGTCCATTCTATTGGGTTCTTGGAGCGTGCTCCCTCAAATAAAAATTTGAAAATATATGCAGTCAAATGCATTTTTGGCACTATTGGGTAAAATAAGCAGATAACTATTAAAAAATTAAGAAAAAATTTCCAAATCGTCTAATTGATAATTTTTATGTCCATTCACAAACTTGGCTCCTACAATTTATCATCTAGTCGCAAAATCACATGAGCCAGGGGCAAATGCCCCTAAAACGACCATAAAGTCAATCCCTTAGATTTACTACGACATAATTTCACACAAACAGAGGGATCTGCCGTGACCTGGTGGTCACATTGCTGGCTCCCGAGCATGAGGTGGCAGGCTCTAGTCGCTTTGTAAGCATAGATGTGCAGTGTTGTGGAGGGCTGTCCATGGTTCTTCTGCAACTGAAAGACCCCTTGGAACTATTCGTAAAATTCAAGGAGTTTCTTCCTGGTACTGGATTTCCAGTCTCATCCCTATATGACATATGCTGTAGAAAGTTTTTTATTTTTAGATATTTTATTCAATTTTCAACATGCTGTTGAAAGTTACGGTAAAAGCAATTCATTCCTTCTTTCATACATACAGCATGTTGATGAAGTATTGTCTAGAGTATTTTCCAAGTAACAGTCAAAATCATAATGGTTATAAAATAAGAAGCTGGATGTACTTCATCATCATTGCATGGAGGTAATATATTTCAGAAATTATCATTTTCCCCATTTTCTAATGTAAATTGTTTATTTTCATTGCAGAAAATTGGTGAGGTTGTCACTGAGGACCAGCTTCATGAGATTCTGAGGGAGGTAGATCTGAACAAGAACGCTCAGGTGGACATGGGAGAATTCCTGCAGGTGAGTCATTCATACACAGCTAACAATGGCAATAAACAATGCCCAGGTAATAATGGCGGTAAACAATATACAGGTAACAATGGCAATAAACGATACCCAGGAAACAATGGCAATAAACACTACACAGGTAACAATAGGATACATGGAAGAATACCTACAGGTGAGTCATTCATACACAGGTAACAATGGCAATAAACAATACACAGGGAACAATGGCAATAAACAATACCCAGGTAATAATGGCAATAAACAATATACAGGTAACAATGGCAGTAAACGATACCCAGGAAACAATGGCAATAAACACTACACAGGTAACAATAGGATACATGGAAGAATACCTACAGGTGAGTCATTCATACACAGGTAACAATGGCAATAAACAATACACAGGGAACAATGGCAATAAACAATGCCCAGGTAATAATGGCGGTAAACAATACCCAGGGAACAATGGCAATAACGAATACACAGGTAACAAAAGGAGACATGGGAGAATTCCTGCGAGGGAGTCCTTCATACACAGATACCAATGGCAATAAACAGTACACAGGTACTAATGGCAATGAACAATACCCGGGCAACAATGGCAATAAAGAATATACAGGTAACAATGGCAGTAAACGATACGCAGGTAACAATAACAATAAACAATACCTGCGTAACAATGGCAATAGACAATACCAGGTAACAATAGGAGACATGGGAGAGTTCCTGCAGGTGAGTCTTTCATACCGGTAAACAATGCAATAGACAATACACAGGTTACAATGACAAGAAACAATACACAGGTAACAATAGGAGACATGGGAGAGTTCCTGCAGGTGAGTCTTTCATACCGGTAAACAATGCAATAGACAATACACAGGTTAAGACAAGAAACAATACACAGGTAACAATAGGAGACATGGGAGAATTCCTACAGGTGAGTCTTTCATACACAGGTAACAATGGCAATAAACAATACACAGGTAACAATGACAATAAACAATACACAGGTAACAATGGCAATAAACAATACACAGGTAACTATTGGAGACATGGGAGAATTCTTACAGGTGAGTCATTCATATCTGTAACAATGTCAATAGTAAATACACGGGTACTAATGGCAATAAACAATTCCCAGGTAACAATGTCAATAAACAATGCCCAGGTAACAATGACAATAAACAATGCACATTTAACCATGGCAATACTCAATACACAGTTAACAATAAAAGATTTGGGAGAGTTCTTGTAGGTGAGTCCTTCATACCTGTAACAATGGCAATAAACAATACATAGGTAGAATAGGCACTACAGGTGCACACTTTGTATCTGTAACAATGGCCATAACAATACTCAGATAACAATAGGCATTGATCAGGCAGACATGGGAGAATTCTTCAGGTAAGTCCTTCGCAAGTATCAATGCCAATAAGTAATACCCAGATGAAAATTGACACGCCTCATTTTGTGGCCCTCATATGCATATATAGATTCAAGTATGCCTGTCTGGTGGGATACATGGATTATAGCTATAAAATGCATGCTTATTCTTTTGATAGAGCATTTATTAAAAACATTAACAAATGTATGTTTTCGGAAATATCAATATCTGGGCACAAATGTAGGTTCTACAATACTATTTTCTCATGAGCATGAGGTTGATCAATAATCAAAAATTAATTATCAATAATTATTGATAAATGGTTGATGAATCATAATATATTTTAGTACTTGCTTCCGTAAAATATTACTAATGGAGCTTTTGTTGGAGTCTTAGTAGTTGCTTTCACTCTTACCAGTGCATTTGGTGTAATAATTGCTGTCTAGTGTTTTCTGTCTATTAAAAAAGTTGTGGAAACACATTTCCATTAATGTGTAATGGTACTCATGGATTTTAGTTTTTGCAATTGCCAATAGAGGGGGTCACACATCACTTAGCAGTTTGGTGGCTTGCTCTTTATATCTTCTGTTGATGCTGTTTAATAGTAGTGATGTGCTTTGTAGGATATCATAGTATATGATTTGATTTTTATGAGAAATGATTATCTAAGCTGAAATCCAAAGCATATGGCACTCCCCCATGAAAATTCTTTTCATGTCTAGAGCAAAATACTGATCTTGTAAACCCTTTTTGGACAAATGTTCTGGCAAATATTCTTCGATATCAAGGGTATGTAAGTTTAAGTCTTTCAGTTACAATCTGGTATAGACTTTTATTCAAACTGTGGAAACCGATATATTTTTTTTCAATACAATGACAATTTTTTTTTACAAACAATTTTTCAATACAATCCGATATATATATATGTATATATATATATATATATATATATATATATATATATATATATATATATATATATATATATATATATATATATATATATATATATAAATATATATATATATATATATATATATATATATATATATATATATATATATATATATATATATATATATATATATATATATATATATATATATATATATATATATATATATCAAAACGTGAGAATGTCTTCTGGTGTCGACTAGAATTTAGCTTCCTTGACATCAGCCTTATATATATATATATATATATATATATATATATATATATATATATATATATATATATATATATATATATATATATATATATATATATATATATAAATATGTATATATATATATATATATATATATATATATATATATATATATATATATATATATATATATATATATATATATATATATATATATATATATATATATATATATATATATATATATATATATATATATATATATATATATATATATATATGTATATGTTTGTATGTATGTATTCCATGATTTGTTTCATGACTAGTTTTATAAACACAGCTGATGATGGGAAACATGCTGAACGAACTAGCTATGTTGTCTGCTTTCTTTCTTTAGTTCATGAGCGCTTTGCAGATGCAATATAAACAGAACTTAATGACCAGAAAAATGAACAGGCTCTCCACATTACTTAAACCCACTGATTCGTAAGCATGTACATGTTTAGAATACTCATAACTAATGTACTACTAACCTCATAAGCTACCTTTTGTCTATTACTTTATCAACATTGTTAGTTCTACTAACTGGAGGTGTACATAGAAAATGAATAATTTGCCAAGAACTATCTTATCATGGTAAATTCTTACAAATATAGGACACTTTTTATCAATTACGATTCATTGGTTGATGGTGGCTAATATATGCAGAAAATAGAGATCAAAGCTCAGTCTCGCTGATATGTCAATATATATATATATGTATATATATATATATATATATATATATATATATATATATATATATATATATATATATATATATATATATATATATATATATATATATATATATATTTCACGAGAGAATGACTTGATTGGCTTAGGCAGGCATGGGGGAATTACACATTGGCTCAGCTGTTAATCACATTGAGTTAATGGTTGATTTTCCCACACGTGCGATGGCTTGCCACCACACACGCATTTACATTTCTCGGGCATGCATAAAATATGGCAGGCAAATAACAGACAAAATTTGATGTAGTGTAGGAGATGCGATGGAATATTCCATAGTATCGAATAAGGATATCCTCAAACTTATCAAATTATTGCTTTATCGCCAAAGAATGGAGCTTTAGATAATGTCTTCCTTGGGATATTGTAGAGTTAAAAGGAAAAGAAATACTTTGCAGATATTTGTTCATCAGTCTAAAAAACTCTCCCATCAAATAAATTTCAAATATCGCATTCATCATCAAAACATTCTCAAATTTGTCCACCTCCAATTTTCTCAGCATGATTTATCTCTTCGAATATCTCTGTATATCTCTCTTCATTGAATAACTTGAAGCCGTTTTTTAGCATGTACATGTATTTTCATTTTCTATAGTGTTGTCACTTACTCATAACATAGTAGTCGCCTATACCTAACAAAACCTAACAAAACCTAATAAATACCAACAGCAATTATAAGAAGAGCTCTTAAGTATTAATGAAGACTGAAGATCATGCATTGAAGCAAGTTACATGTATATGTACATATATATATATATATATATATATATATATATATATATATATATATATATATATATATATATATATATATATATATATATATATATATATATACATATATATATTTTTATATATATACATATTTATATATATATATATATATATATATATATATATATATATATATATATATATATATATATATATATATATATATATATATATATATATTTATATATATATATATATATATATATATATATATATATATATATATATATATATATATATATATATATATATATATATATATATATATATATATATATATATATATCATGAAAACTGTATTGGTTCAGAACCACTTAGAAAAAAACTCATGCTTTACTTTTGTTAACCAAAATGCAACTAACAAATGTGGTGATGGTTTTTTCAAAATTGTTTAGATTTGCTAAATTCAGAGCTAGAAAATGATTTATACTTTGCATTTTATGTTACCAAAAAGCAACTAAAAAAGTCATGATAGTGAAAATAGAAATTGCTTAGATTTGCTAAATTCACAACTAGAAAATAACTTATGCTTTGCAATTTAGGTTACCAAAATGCAACTAAAAGAGTCATGATAGTGAAAATAGAAATTGCTTAGATTTGCTAAATTCACAACTAGAAAATAACTTATACTATGCAATTTAGGTTACCAAAATGCAACTAACAAAAGTGATGATGGTTTAAACCTTAATTGTTACGATTTGTTCTATGTTGTGCCTCATTTTAACCCTTATGCTGCTGGTGGCTAATTTGGCCAATACAAAATGATGCAAAAACCTGAAAAATTACTGAAACCCTGGCATATGGGTACTCATCTGAGAATACTCATCAAGAGCTATCCCATTAATACCAACATGACAGGGTTTAGATGGTTTTCAAAGATTTTTACGTCCTTGTGCTTTGGACGAAAGTAGCCTCAGCATTGGAAGGGTTAACCCTGCACTCCCTGGTTCATAATACTGCACAATCCCATGTGTTGCCACACGTTTATGTTAATCCATTCATGCCTCTAGCGGCCAAAAATAATCAGAATTATTGTGAGATATTTTAGACCAGAACATATGGAGAGGATGAAACTTGATCAAAATCAATCTTACATAGTTCCTTTTTTGTGTGGTTCGAGGTACGAGAGACCCACACTATCCTATCGTTTTGGAAATTCATGTAGTATCTAATGGGCTATTAAAAAGGCCATTACCTTTCTTGTTGAACTTATGCTGAATTTTGAAAATCGTTTGCAAAAAGGTAATATAGGCATGAATGGGTTAATTATTTGATGACAATTGTTTCTCTTCCAATGAGGATGTTGTAGCTAAAATGTTATTGAAATTTAATCATGTAGTACAAAAACGATTTTAGTTCAAAAGCTGCGTATAATTGATAATACTTTGTTTCACTTACTTCACTTATATGTAGTAACATTTTGTTTTGTACTTTCACTGACATGTTCATTATTGATAATTTTTATTCACTTGTCATATGTCTTAATATTGTTTCTTTTACTTGTTCTCATAACAGGCCCTTCAAATGTTAGCATATAATTAGAAAAGTGATAAATATGTTTTCATTCAATTTCTACTCCTTGTTTCAATATTATCTGATAATATAAGGGATGTATATATATATATATATATATATATATATATATATATATATATATATATATATATATATATATATATATATATATATATATATATATATATATATATATATATATATATATATATACATATATATATATATATATATATATATATATATATATATATATATATATATATATATATATATATATGCATGCCCTGGAGGACTCTTATTTCATTTGCCATCTGGATCTAAGATATTTTTGAAAGAGAAAATAGGTAATAGGGATACGATGGGAACATACTTGAGGGAGAATTGTTGATAGCGATCTGATCAACATTCTACCATGGGCTATTTTATGAAAGGTTCTGTTCAATGCACTATCACCAAAGGGTGATATTTTTGGTACTGCTATGAATGAGAATAAGATAATGAAGGCAACATCTCACATAAATAATAACAAAAGTTGTTTCCTGAAAGTTAAGGCACAACTTGAACAAAACAAATCATGACTTACATAATGGTTTTCAAGATTTCATGCATCAGATAATTTGTGTACTTGGAGTACGAAATGTATAAAAAAAATGATGAGATGATATTAAAAAGATGACATTCGATTTAGCAAATTCTTTAACATTTTTTTCTATTTTTCCTCAGTTGATGAGCGCTCACAAGACGGGAGCGGTAGCCCACAGTCGTTTTGCCGACGTCGCGATGAAGAGCGTGGAGTTGTCTCAGCCAATCAACGTGGTCAGGAGCGGGGGCGGGGTCTAACGCCATAGCTAGTCTAAATAAAATACTCTCAAACCTTCTATGGTGTACACCTTGGCGTGTAGAGGAGTCTAACGCGCTAGCGAATTTAAATAAAATACTCTCAAACCTTCTATTGTGTACACCTTGGCGTGTAGAGGAGTCTAACGCGCTAGCGAATCTATATAAAATACTCTCAAACCTTCTATCGTGTACACCTTGGCGTGTAGAGGAGTCTAACGCGCTAGCGAATTTAAATAAAATACTCTCAAACCTTCTATCGTGTACACCTTGGCGTGTAAAAGGAGTCTAACGCGCCAGCGAATCTAAATAAAATTCTCTCAAACCTTCTATCGTGTACACCTTGGCGTGTAGAGGAGTCTAACGCGCTAGCGAATCTAAATAAAATTCTCTCAAACCTTCTATCGTGTACACCTTGGCGTGTAGAGGAGTCTAACGCGCTAGCGAATCTAAATGAAATAACCTCAAACATTCTGTTGTGTACACCTTGGCGTGTAGAGGAGTCTAACGCGCTAGCGAATCTATATAAAATACTCTCAAACCTTCTATCGTGTACACCTTGGCGTGTAGAGGAGTCTAACGCGCTAGCGAATCTAAAGGAAATAACCTCAAACATTCTGTTGTGTACACCTTGGCATGTGAATGGCTATTGTGAAAGACCCTGACATGAGAAAAACCCTGAACACCTCTTAAGTGTGAACACCTTCTATTATGAACAACTCTGAAATGTGAACACTACTATGAACACCACTTAAGTGTTAACACCTGTTAATACATGTTGTGAACACCTTTGAAGTGTAAAAACCTGTTGTGGAAACCTAAAGTGTGGACACCTAAGGTGAACACCTTTGAAGTGTGAATATCTCTGAAGAATGAAAATCTCTAAGTCTGAACACCTATTGTGAACTCCTGAAGTGTGAACATCTATTGTGAACACCTTTGGAGTGAACTCTTTAGCCCTGTTCCTTAGGTATCCTTATCTCAGAGATTTCACAGTTGAATCCAAACAAATTCAGCCCCCTTTATTCTTGATTCATTATGGAAAAATCCACATGTGTAATTTCAGTTTTCACTATGCGGTCAGAATATATATATATATATATATATATATATATATATATATATATATATATATATATATATATATATATATGTGTATATATATATATATATATATATATATAAATATATATATATATATATATATATATATATATATATATATATATATATATATATATATATATATATATATATATATATATATATGTATATATATATATATATATATGTATATGTATATAAGAAATTCTAGTGGATTGTGGTATGGGTATGGTCTCTGTAGACAGGTTGTCTCTCATGAGAAGGTTTCCTTCTCGGACCAGAGAATTTGATACATTGTGTTGTGATACATTGTTGAGACATACTTGGGTTCTCAGTTGGTAATTGGATAGCTGTTATCCGTGGAGAATTAACCTAACTTAACTTAGGAAATATATTGTCTATGAAATATAGTTATGAATTCTGCTACTGTTATAGAATGATTGTATATGTAGAATATATACAACCTGTTAAGAGTTATTGTTGCAGAAATGACATGTTTGTCTAAATGACCAAAACTTGTTGTAGAAGTTCACTATTCAAACACACTCACCCATAGTCTATGCAGTAGGAAGTCGCCTTGTACCTAACTGTACTGCCCACCTATGACTACTAAAGTGAGGGGACCCGCCACCATTATAAGTTGTGGGGGTGAATTGGGGTACAGGTCACCACCGAGTGTCCTCTGATATACCCAGCTTGCAGCCAATAGGTGCACTAGGAAATGTGATGTTCTTGTCTTAATGACCCAAGTGATCACGCTGCTGCCGTGTTAGTCCCATTTGTCTTAAATCTTTAGTGATGTCACATGGGTTAACCCATTTACACTCAGAGTTCCTTTGGAAAGTATCGTCTGCTACTCTCATACTTTTGAAAATAACTAGGGAATAAAACAAAAGTTCATAAAATATTTGAAGGAGAATTCTTGTTTGATTTATGATCAACATTTCTCCCTCAAATGTTTTTCAGAAAATGCCTTTGTGAGTAGAATATTTCCAAAATTGTCGGGCCTGTTCTGGCCGCTGTGAGTGTGAATGGGTTAATATTAATATCTCTTGCGGGTGGACACCGGAATGTGTCAGCTGTGCAAATGGGCTTAATGGCCCATGCCTGCCTCTTGTTATCTTTCTCACAGAACTCTGGGATCCCCAACAGCTAATTTGGCCAATACAAAATGATGCAAAAAACCTGAAAATTGACTGAAACCCTGGCAAATGGGTACTCATCTGAGAGTACTCAGTGAGAGCTATCCAATGAATACCAACATGACAGGGTTTAGATGTTTTTCAAAAATCGTTGCGTCCTTGTCCTTTTAATGAAAGAAGCCTCAGCATTGGAAAGGTTAAGTTCAGCATTGGAAAGTTTTATGTTCAGCATTGGAAAGGTTCAGTAGTAAACTCAATACTCCATTTTATTGCAAAAAGATGATAAAACGAAATGCCCAATCCGAATCTCCAACCAGTCTCTTGACCCAACTGAGTCTGAGCGTCAAAGTGTGCATTTTCTCTCTCCTGTTGAAAGTTAACCGGTGTTTATGTGTTGTTGTCACTTCATGGAGGTGTTTGGTTTCTTTTTAAAGGTCATGTTGCAATTATTTATTCATGTGCAGTTGTTTGCCTTGTATTTGTGGATACTGCCATGTTAGATTTTATTTGTGTAAATATTGGTTTAGAGGTTATATTTAACTAAACCCTTAGAAGAATTTGACTCACAAGAATTGGGTGATTTAAATTTAATTTGAGGAATTAACTTGATTGTCATAAGTTAGTACATTTCAATTGTTTATTTCCTATGCCTATGACAAGTATAATCAAATTATTTCAAAGTTCGCAGCCATGGAAAATACTCTACATTTTATTTTGGCCTATTAAGTTGGTATGAATTAGTTGATGCAAGTTATATTTCACAAAGGTTAGACCAAGTTTAGAATCTATTTAGATAAATAATCTTTAAGTTAAAAAAAACCCTCATGTTACCACTGTTTTATTTGACATTTATCCTGTGTGTAGGTATGTCCAAACAAGTCTCAAATAAGATACACTCCTAGTTATTCTATTAATTAAGGAGGCTGTATATATCTGTTGCCATATAGTGAAATTCTCTTTTATTGTTTGATTTGACCATTAGTGAGGGATCAACCTCTTCCCTCATCATTTCAGATCATTCTTTTACTGAGGTTCCCTTGTCATTGCCGTTTGGATGGTAAATAATTTTGGAGACAACTTGAGGATCAAACATAGATTGCTAAATCATAAAGGAGTTATTAATTGGATTATTTCTCTCTCAAAATATTTTCTGAACATGCTTTTCGATAACAGACATTACCAAAATAGTCAGCCTTTTTGGTGGCTACAGGTTTAATTCTTATGTTATTTTTATGACCTAAGATTCAGGCACCAAGATTATAAGGGGAATGAACCCAATGATCCTTGCAGCAGCCAAAAGCAGCCTCAGGCAATCTTTCAGGGGAAACAAATTTGGAAAAGTATTAAAAGGAGAAATGTTAATTAAAGCACTACAAATATCTATACATTAAATATTTGGTAACATCATTCTTTATTCATGTTATTCCCATAGGTATCATACATCCATATGATAATTTACAGAGGAACTTCAGCATGGATTGCTTAGGAATATTAGTGGGTAGCCTATCATTTTCATTCCCGCAATTCTTCACAGTGTATTTCTTTTTACCCTCTCTTTAAGTTCCATGGATTCCAGGGGTCTGTCATTTTCCTCTGTTTTCCTGCATAGCGAGATATGTTCCTTCTAGAAACTGTCATATGTTGTCAGGGTAGAGTTATACATCTATCCTCTCATTATTAATGATATTATTGTTTTATGAACATGTGCTCTTTAGTACGCCTTGGATATGTGATCTGGGAAGATAATACTCTATTATAATCATCACCAGTACTAAAATTTGATAAGATAGAAATTGGCGTTATTGTCAAGTTAGTACAATAATTGTTTATTTCCTTTGTTTATCACATGGTGATTGAAATTTAATTTGAGAGGAATTAACTTGATTGTCATGTTAGTACAATTCAATTGTTTTTTCCTTTGTTTATCACATGGATAATCAAATTATTTCAAAGATCACAGCTATGGAAAATACTCTACAATTTATTTTGGCCTATTAAGTTGGTATGAACTAGTTGATGCAATTATTGATGCAAGGTTAAAGTTAAGTATAATCCAAGCCATGCCCGTAGTGTACTTAAAAGACCTTGAAATCGTGATAACTCTCAGACAAAACCATATTTTGGAAAATACAGAAAACCTGGCTTACCTTGGACAAATAGGGACCAAGCAAAAATGTTTAGAGTTAACGGAAGTCTTGAGTTACATTATTACCATTTTAGGTAGGAATATTTTGGAACCTTTGCTTTTGTCCATGATTTATGAAAATCCAAGGAAGGTTAGTCTGAGGGAAGCGAGTTTTACTGTATTTGTCGAGAAATTTTTCCTTAGATAATATTAGGTGAATTTTGTTTCTATTTATTACTTCAAATCAATATTATCTGTCATAACCCATTCATCCCCAACAATATTTTATATATATATATATATATATATATATATATATATATATATATATATATATATATATATATATATATATATATGTGGTATTGTATCTTTATTAATGGAAGTTCCAGACCTACGCAATATATGAGTATGTATGATGAAAACTTTACTTAACAGCAAACAACCTTTTTATCAATTATAATCTCTGATTTTATGTTATACTGATAAAATTTGTAAGGCTACCGGTTTACTCTGGGTTTACTATTAGATTATAGAATTTGAAACAGTCAGAAATGGCAATTAATTATTTATTAATTTCAATGGTTTTTCTATAGAGAAGAAGGAAAATACTCGTTTTGGTTATGCTTGGTTACTTCAACCAATCACAGATCGCCTCTCATTGGTTCCGAGACTGCTGTGTAAAGAAAAGCAAATGCTCATTAAGGTTATATGAGAAAAATGAAACTCTTAGAATACTTCTTAAAAGTAAATAAGAGAATGCATTTTAATGGTTCTCATATAATATCAGTGTTCTAAAACTATCTTTGGACAATAGAAAAAAAAATCACAGACTATTGGAAGGATTTTTTTGTTGGAGTTCTATGATACACTTCCAAATAATATCTTCCCAAAGAAGTCCGACCTTATTACTGGGATAGCTGGTTTAAATCAAAATCTTCCCATTTCTCTGTTAGGTTGTATGATATTAGATTATGTTATTAGAGTTTGTTTCTGCTGCTGTACTGATGTATACAAATAAAATTTACACTTTGTTTTAGAAACCCCGTTTGTCCTATTTTTAGTTCCTCTATTCAAGTGCTGGTCAAGCATCAGCATTTGATCACTCTTTATTTTAACACTTCAACCACTGCCAAAGGTCATGGATACTATCCGACTTGAGGTATTTAAGAAAGTACCAAGTGACATTCGGTTAGGCGGTGTTTTTTCTTGGGTACAAAGTTGCTTCCACAATTTACAACTGGCTAGTCATGCTTAAGATATTATTGCACACACACACACACATATGTCTGTGTGTTAATATATATACACACACACTAACATTCACGAAGCATCGGAAGTACTAAACGTTTCACGGTTGACATTTCAATTGGCCCCGTCAATCTGGAATACAAACCTAACCGGATCAGTCCATTTCAAATATATGTATTTCTACTACTAGTATATGCTGAACTAGGCAAACTGTCACGCCACGATAATGAGGGAGGCCGCCATTTTCACACAATGCTGTAGGGGAACTTGAACCTGCAACAGCTTGTAACATATTCCGTCCTGATTCAGTTAAAACATGCGGGAGAGAAAACTGTGGGCGGTATGCACCAATCTCACTCTCACTTTCACGGGATTTACCTTTCGAAAGTGTACTTCATAGAGAGTCAACTAAAGATGGCAGCTGCTCCTGCTCAGACCAAGAGAGAGGGGCACTGCATTTTACCTGCCTTGGCCATGAGGTAACTCTCGTTGAAGTACAATTTTGAAAAGGAGGTCTTGTGAAAGTGGTGGTAAAGTGAGAGAGGGGTTGGTACATACCGCTCTATCATGTCTGCGGTGATCGTACGCAAAATGGAATTGTTGTTTTCATTATTCTTTTTGGATAAAATTGGAATTTAATATTTTTTTCATTTGGAAGGTATTTGTCTTATTAGTCAATATCAATTACCTTTCGATTGTGCTATGCTCGTTTCAGATTATCGTCTGATCTTGGTACATATAAAACGTATGTGTCAAATTTTTTTAGGAATTTTTCGAGGTCCAAATGTTTTCCCAATTATGCTTTTACCTATAATGGCCGCCAAAATTTAAAAAAAAACTTAAACAGTCAGTTTAGTTAAAGAGCAAAGCATTGACGCTTATAAGCTATTGCCTCACCAAGATATTTTTACCACCACACACTTTTCAAAATAGTCTGCGAAATAATAATAATAATAATAACAATAATAATAATAATTATAATAATAATAATGATGATAATAATGATAATTGATATTTGATATACATGTAGCGCCCTTTCCAACTATAATGTTCAAAAGCGCTTTAAAGAATAGTCAGTGGACAGATGTTCATTGTCCATATAGTCAAATAAACTCCCTTCGAAATAGCAATGTTTTCAGCTGTTTCTTGAAGTTTTGCACACTATCAGTAGCATTGATGTTGTCAGGGAGCTCATTCCAAAGGTGTGGTGCATAGTTTGTGGTATCTGTAATAAGTTCTTAGTGCTTGATCTTGCATTTGCTTGTTTGACTAACAGTTCCCTCAAGTATAGAGGGGCACATCCTTGCATACATTCGAAAGTCAAAAGCAGAATCTTGAACTCAATTCTTTTCCTGATGGGCAGCCAGTGAAGATCTATTAGAAGTGGTGTAATGTGATCATACTTTTTGGAGCCACTAACCACTCTAGCGGCATTGTTTTGGTCGTTCTGGAGCCTGCATAGTGGTTCTGGTTATGGTGGCAGAAACACTTCCAAGAATTCACTGTTGGACATGACGTCACGTGATGACGTCTCCCTCTCGCGTCGTAGCAATACCCTATGTGAAATGATAACTTAATATCACATGTCAGTTATTAGAAACCGGTAAAGCCCTATCAACAAGCACGCATGCCATATTTACAGGACGAGAACTCTTGCTAGGAGCTAGGAGTCTCCTTTGAATGATACATCATGAAGAATGAACTAGTGACACGTTATAATAACACGAATTTATGTTCTTTTATGATTTTATTGTTCCAAAAACATGCAATGGTACATTGTACAGAAATATGTATAAGTACAAGAAACAAGACAAATCATCAGGTTTGTTTATGTTTTAAGACATTGTAAAGGCTGGACCACTTTCCAAGTGTTTTTGGCAGAGAATTCTCAACTGTACTTAGAGAGATGTCCAATTCCATATGGCTTTTCAATATTCGCTTAATTTTGATGATATTTATTGAAGACCGGTTCCATTTGCTTTCGTATATCTCATGTTTGGTAATGCTAACTACGTAGTTTATAATCAGTTCATTGTAAGGGTTACAAGAATTCATGTTACAAAATCAATTTGATCTAGGGTTTGTTACAATACGCTGAAACTCATTGGTAACTTACTTGTTGTTTCTCTACAGGTTAATGTGCCTTCTTTTTTCTATCATTAACCCATTAATGCTTAAGAGTTCCTCCAGAAATCGTCGTCTGGATCTCTGATACCTTTTGGCAATAATTTTAGAATTGAGAATATTTTTTTAAAAAATTGATCGAGAGTAGTCGATAATCATATGATTAACATTTCTCCATCAGATACTTTTCCATTCATCCTTTTGCCTGTAAGATTTCATCAACATTGTCATGCTGCTTTTGGCTGCTGTGAGCACCACTGGGTTAAGCATTTGAGTGTAATCAATTCGAGATATATCGCATGTAACTATACTAGAAAACCACAGCACGGCACAGGTCGACTGTTCTATTACAATTCATTGTTTTAAGATGAACATCGCTGCTTCTAAGCCTGTCATTATTATTGACTCACTAAACTGTATTTTCGTAACGATCTAAATAGTTCAAAACAATTGTTCTTTATTGGAGGAGCCAAAATCGGCCAGGCCTGTTTTATAGACGAATATTCATATAACGTATGTAAGAAAATCTATAACAATTCTATATGCTAGTAATATTCTTTTGTTTTTTAGCGCCAGTCACTCTCATTTGTTCGATTGCGTTCTTGTATCCAACGATCGCAAACTCCCGTTCCTGCCCGCTAGTTTTGCATACTACAGTGCCGTCATAAGATTCCTGCACTAAATGCGTGGGCAGCCGGGGAATAATACACGACCAGACGTCCGATTGCCACCCAGTTTCCTGAGTATGGATGACCTCACAACTGAACGTAACTTTGTTTCGCAAGTCACTTGTGTCATGGGCGTGCTTGGCTTATTTTTGAAATGTTGTCCATGGGTGTTTGTACAACCAGGCACTGGCAGACGTCCAGTCGACTGGTGCAGGAACTGAATGTCTTTGCTGTATCTAATGCATATGATAACTCCACTAATAGGTCTGGCTTGTTCTGAACTTCATCCCAATGGTCTTATATGAAACATTGGAAACTGCGCAATTCATGCTATGTATATTAATTCAAATAGTAATATAGATCGTTGACTATAAGCCAATCACTACAATTAAAAGAATTGCTTTGTATCCTAACAATACACAATGGTAAAATGAAATCGTTATTAAGATTTTTGTGTATCCTCTATATGACATTATATCTTGCCGGGAGACATCCTTGGCAAGTTTCGTCTGGACATTTAATCCTTTCGAAAACAACTTTGGAATGAAACAAAATTTTACGAAATATTTCAAGGAGAGTTGTAGATACAGTTATCATGAACAACTCTCCCCCAACTAATTTTTGAATAATGCTTTTGTTAGAGATATATCACCAACATAGCCAGGCTGTTTTGGCTGCTGCAGGCATGAATGGCTTCAAAAGTCGCGCTAATTAAGTCAGGCTTGGCCTGAACTTCATTTCAGTGGTCTTCATCGAGTATTGAAACCCGTACATTGTGTACCACGTGATGCCGTCTTCGCCGTAGCGATAGCGGCCGCCTTGATGATATTTCCCGTTCAAGTTGCACGAGCCACAATGGTTGCTGAACCACCACCCGCCATGACGTTTATCCGAGCAAGAGAGGCGCGGTTCGCCGTCGTTGTCTCTGTCTGTTGTGCTGAATTTACCCTTGTTGTGATCCGACAAAGAATCTCCGGTTGTGGAGTTGGAATTATATGCGCCGATTCGTAGTCGGTAGCCATCATTTTCACCGTCCACCAGGAAGCCATGATAAACGGCGTGGTACTTCCGGTCGCCAAAATCCGTCATCTCGATTCTAAGATCGTATTTTTTCTGGGTTGTCAATTTATGTAAATTTTCGTTGCCCAACCACATTTCCCGGTTGATTTTTCCGAAACCATTTTTATACGACTCCCACCTTCGGAAAAAATCTTCAGAACCATCTAGACGCCGTTGAAAGACTGTCCATCCCCCTCCATCCGTTGTCATATCGCAATAGACCGGAAGCTTCGGAGGCCGAGGAAAAATATCGTAAACTCCACTTTTACGTTTTTCCGAGTTTAGTGACGTCATGACAGTCACGTGGTGTTCCCCAGGCCATCATTTTTTCGACGTCATTCACGCGCTCCTCCAGACCTGATCGATTCACGTCACCCGGGCTGTCTTGAAACTTTTCCAACTTTTGCAACATTCGATTTAGTAGCCGTTGTTGCTCAGAAACTACCTTCGTCAATTGCTCTAAAGCTTCGGAATTCCTCGACGCCGAAGCCTGCAATTCCTGAAAACGAAACAAAGAAGACATTATTTAATAATTCATAAACAATATTTTTCTCTACCATTCGTGAATCTGCAGTGTACATGTACATTAACGGCATTCAATTCCTGCACTAGATGCGTGGTCAGGCCGGGCACAATACACAACCGCATGCGCGGTTGCCACCCAATTTTTCTGGTGTGCCATTAATGTGCTTGACATTTTTTTTGACATTTGACATGCTATCCATGAGTGTTTTTACAACCGGGGTACTAGACTATCTGAAGTCCGGTCGACTGGTGCAGAAATTAAATGTCTGTACTGTAGTCTGACAACTTAATTGGAGTGATGTTAAAAGAGTACTATATAGGCGACACTATGTGCGGAAGAATCAAAATAGGGATTGAGGACAATATGGAAAAAGCTATGTCAACTTGGGATTTTGTTTACAATAAGTTTAACATAGGTAGAGCTGAATACACAATATTTGTGACGATTTCTTGACACAATATATGAACATCTATGTTGGTGTAGTAATATGTTTCGGAAAATTGCAAAATAAATAAAAAATCAATTGGAGGTAAAAGTGGGGGTAATGGATCTCCCTCTTGCGAGCAGGGAGTTTCTAACTCGAGAAGTAAGAGAAAACAAGAACTATAATCACATCAACATATTATGCCAAAATAATATACGCAATGTAAACATGCACTTTGTTCTCATGGGTGGATACATGCAATATATCTGGTTGAATACCCTTAAATAGAGAACCATGTTTGATGCAGACCTGTAGTTACGGTATTTTATGTGTTATGGGTCACGGAGAACGACTAGATAAAAAATGTCCGTGGGACTGGTGAGAATGGCCTACATTCCCAAACACTTGTGAGAACAATTTCGAGATAAGGCATATATATATTATATATATATATATATATATATATATATATATATATATATATATATATATATATATATATATATATATATATATATATATATACATATATATATATATATATATATATATATACATATATATATATATATATATATATATATATATATATATATATATATATATACATATATATATATATATATATATATATATATATATACATATATATATATATATATATATATATATATATATATATATATATATATATATATATATATATATATATATGTATATATATATATATATATATATGTATATATATATATGTATATATATATGTATATATATA